>OV725078.1:208866230-209184248 GCA_928085145.1 Nezara viridula
TGTTAGCAGTTAGTTCTTCTTGAGTAGGTATGCTATAATGTTCCCTTTTTATGCATTTATTCAATGGAATGGGATTCAAACACAGCCGAATAAATCCATCTTTCTTTTCAACTACCACTATGTCATGAACCCAATCTGTAGGCTCTTCTACTGGTGTTATTACTCCTAAGTCCTCTAACCTATTTATTTCTTTTTTAAGTTTAGATTTTAGAGTGGCTGGAAGTCTCCTCGCTGGCCTCACAGTAGGTACCGCATCATTGCTAAGCGTAATCTTAACTTCATAGGGAATTTTACCCAGACCAGTAAAAACATCCTTGTTATTTTGAATAAATTCTGGTTTTCCATCTTCTATATTTTTAATAGTCAAATCATCAACTTTAGATAAAGTGTAAGCTCATTTAATTAGCCCCAATTTTTCACACGTTACAGCACCAAGTATAGGAGATGAGTCACAATTCATTACTACAAATTCAATGTCACAATTCTTCTTTTTATAATTAGCCTCTAAAATAGTTTTCCCCAAAGGTTTGGAGATAAAGCCTCCAAATGACTTAACCTTCATTGAAGTTTTAGTCAATTTACCATCAAGTTCTATTTTATTCCAAATTTTACTGGACAAAATATTAATATCACTAGCCGTATCCAGCTTAAAAAGTACGGGTACATTATTAATATAAATATATTCCTTCCATAGATCTGACTTAATAGCATTCACATCAGTAATAACGTTACAATCAAACATTGACTCGGAGGATGAGTCTTCTTCAATCTCATTCACTGCAGTTCTCTTTTTTCGTGAGATGCACCCGATTTTAAAATGACCTAACCTCCCACATAAAAAACGTTTTTTACCAAATGCTGGGCAATCTCTTGGTCCGTGAGTGGTACGGCATTTTTTGCATTTATATTCAGTCTCTTTATCAGTCTTAGTACGTCTGGATGTAAAAGGTTTTTTTTTATTAACCATATTGGTATAGTTAACATTAACATCACCTGGTGTGCCTTCTCCAACCATTTCCTTGCTGTAAGATTGACTTATTTCTGCTGCTCGACAAATTTGCGTCACCTCCTGCAATGTTAGCGTTTTGGTCTGCTTAATCAATACTTTTTGAACTTCTGGGTCATTATGGTTACGCACTATATGGTCAATTAGCATCCTATCCGCGAATGAAGTTTTACAATCGGCTTTAGAGCACACGAAATTGCAGTTGAGTGCTTGAATTTTTAGCTCAGTTAAATAATTAACAAATGTTTGTCCTGGGGAATGTTTTATCTTATTAAATTTAAAGGACTCCATTGCCAAATTTACTTTAGGAATACAATACTCATCAAATAATTTTAAAACAGCTTCTAAAGTATCTTTCTTACCTTGGAATGTAGAATGTATTTCTATGGCTTTTTCACCCATTTGTGTTAATAGAAGAGCTATTTTCAATTCCTCATCTGTTGATTTATACTTCTCTATAGCCTTTAAATAGAGAATGAAGGCCTGTTTCCATTTTGGCCACTTCGTTGCAATGTTCTTGTCAAATTGAAGAGATTGCAGCCGAAAATTAGAAGTATTCATTTTCAATTTGCTGGTATTTCACCTGACACCATGTACTATGTATAATTAATTAATAAAAATACTTTTAGAATAAACGTAGGTGTCCTTTATTATTTATTACAAAATATACCATCTGTCTTGTCTTTATCTAATTAACATGTGTAATCGATTATATTATAATTTATAAATAGAGGTTACAGTCTTATACTACACTTTATATTTATTTACTTTATTTTTCTAATTTTTTTATTTTATTTTTTACCATCACTACTTATGTTTCTCATACCTTGTTATCTGGTTATTTTCTTAGCCCTGATGAAGGCCTGAACTTCAGGTCGAAACGTCGGCATTTGTAAAAAATAAATATTATCATTTATTTTTGCCTTCCTTTTTGACTGACCACCCCAACTATTCTTCTCTTCAAAATTTATTTTACTATTTTATAATGAAATTTAATATAGGACGTTATAGAAAATAAATTTATAGACAGCTATTTTAAATTTCAATTATTCACTATTGTTATTAAGACCTTTGTTGTTATTTACTATAAAACTAGAGTAGTTACATTATATTTTATTTTACCTAGTCAGAAGCTATCATATTGACAGTAAATACTAGCATCTTCATTACAAATATTTTATATAGAATGAAAAAAGGCATTTCAAGTTATAAACAATATGAACATGCATAAAGGAAAATAATATGTAGTTGAAATTTCAGAAAACTATGATCCAATAATGAGGAAAGCCAACATACAAAATGCCAAATGTAAAGTTCTACTAAGGAAACACAAGAAATAATTAAAAAAGTTAAATTTCTAAAAGAAACCTATCAAAACTTCATTTCATCATTCATTAATAGAGATTTACAGTTTGTAAGTAAAATGTGTGATTAAAAAACTAACTTCAGATTAATATGAATATATATTATAAATTAGGTTACCTCTTTAAATCACAAATACTTTCGCCAGCACGTGGAAGACTGTCTTTCTTTAGGAAATCCTTTACTAATTGAAGATATTCTTGAGGATCTTGACCCAGTTTTAGAAAACATTTTAGAAAAAAATTTCATTAAAGTTGGAAAAAGTTACAAAGTAACAGATAATATATTCTTTCATAAAAGATTTTTTACAAAATTAATTTCTGAACAATTAGTTAATGTTATTATTTAGTAGGTATTAGGCCTCAGATTACCAATGACACCTCCCTACGTAACATTTTCTAAGAAACTCGAATTTTCTCTCAGAATCTTTATTAGCAACCGTTCCACAGATATGTATACCTAGTAGTATCCAATACAAAAATTAAGTTATTGGAAGTTACATGATCATTTTTTAGGCTTTAAAAGTACTTTATTATTTGTGAAATACTTTTAAAACTCCAGTGTTAGCTTTGGCACAGAAGGGGACGGTTCTCCCGCAGACAGTTAAGCCTACCTTATTTTTCAATTTCTTATTTTTTTTCTCTTCATTTAGATAAATATATAATTATAAACTAGACAAAAGAAAAAACTTTTCTCTAATCTCATCAAAATATTAATTTTAATTTGATTAGAGAAGTGCTTTTTTAATTTTTTTTTTTTGTCTAGTTTATAAGTATAGAGAAGAAAATGTTTTCCTTTTTTTGTTTTTATTGTTTTTTCCTATACTCAGCTTAAGATATATATATATATATATATATATACAAGATATTTATTAATTACTATTTCAAATTAAATAATACATTAAATCTTAAAACTATACCTAACTACAAAACAAAATAAGTTTTTATGTACAATGAAACACAACACAAAACACTTAATATTATTTCTAATAACCACTGAAACAAACGAATCTCCATTTTCCCTTCAAACCCATATCAATTCCTATTATTAGAAGAAACCAAGGAAACACCACCAACTCCCAGCGAGCCAAAACCACCAATATTCATTAGAAATATAAAAAATCCCTCTATATTGCCAGCATCTAAATAAAGTACTCGGCAATGGCAAATAAATATGTCAAAGTCGAATCAATGCCACCACGTTGATGATAGAATCCCCTGAAACATATAAAAAAATAGTTAAATACTTAACTGAAACAAAATTGGAATTCTATATTTACCAGTTATTCCAAGAGAGAGCACTACGAGTAGTGGTAAGAGGTCTCCACTCTTCAACTCCACCTGATGCTATCAAAGCAGAATTGACCGATCTAGATTTCGGTGTTCTCCAAATTGTTAATGTACTTAAAGAAAATAAAGAGCAGCCGGGCACAAATAATAAAATAGCATTACCGCTATTTTTAGTAGAACTAGATCGCACCACTGGGATCGAAAATATTTATAAATTAAGACGTCTGTACTATACCAGTATATTTGTCGATGAACTATATAGTTAAAGAGAAATAATTGTGGGTAAATGGTTGACTGTCGAGAAGAATGGTTGGGGTGATCGGTCAGTAATAAGAAGGCAAAAACAAATGATAATGTTTTTCTAATTTCTAATTTCTAATTTATATAGTCATGGTTTCGGTGATCATAATATCGGTTGAAGAAGTACCGAGCTGTGGGTCATTTATGTTATCAGTCGGGTTATCGGGTGTTGAAGGCGATAAGAACCCCTAGGCTTTTGTTTTACAGGTGAGCTACGTGAGCTGTTACTCTTTAAACGTCTAGATCTTTTAGACTTACTTGACATTTTCATGTGATAATATCGCATCTCATATTGCTAGAATAATAAATTTTAAAGTTTTTATATTTTTTTAAGGTTAATGCAAAAAGCTTTTAGTTCGTAAATAATTACGTAGACTGTGTAGTGGCCACTTTGTAACACTAGTGCTCCCTTTGAAGGCCGTAGGGCCACTGAAGGGAGTGGGGGCAATGATAGATGACTATGGCCTCTACTGATCGTTTATATCAAGTATCGTTGTTTACACAGTTGTCTTAATGTTAATAAACAAGTGGTTATTTACTGGGTTTATGTTGAGTTGAATAGTGAATTGATAACTGTTCAACTGTCACTGTTTTTTTTTTCACTTACGTTCACTAATTAACTAGTAATTAAGTCACTTTGTGGGAGACGATAAAGCATGTTGGTAGTTAGAAACTAGCGCATGCGTAGAACTGAAAAAAAGTTAGTGATATACATCTAATAAAAGGTGAGGTTCTTGTTATTTTTTATTTCAAATCCCTTTTCACGTAGGTTCCCTTAGATTTAGCTTATAATATAATAAATGAGGAATGGGACACTATTAGGAGCCACACACCTATAATAAATAAACAAATCTGCATGGAGGGTTTGCTTAGGCATGAAATACAACTAAATAACTGCATTCGTTTTTTGGATGTCTTGCTCATGAACTGTAATGGTCAATTGAAAATTAAGTGGACAAAGAAAGAAGATGAGAGTGAAAGAATATTAAATTAATTTTGGTACTAGCCCCTTTAATTGAACCAAAAAATTGAATGTGATTAGTAATTTCATGGCGAAGGCTTATGACCAAAAAAAGGATAAATAAAAAGATAATAAACTAAGTTTTAAGAAATATAATTTCCTATTGGAATTTTTACTTGTTTGTCTTTAAAACTTACGGATAGTGATTATTTAAATAATGTGAAAAAGCAAATATTTAAAATTCTCAGAAGGAATTTATACCCTTACTCGCTAATTATAGGCAAACCTCGCACCGCGCTATACAATCCCGTACGGTACTACCCTTGGCTTTCCAGTAATAGAGTAATAGAATTTTAACGCGCGAAGAGTCTCCTCTATTCCCCGGTGATTCGTTTTTCCAGAGTGATGTCCGGTAACGAGATTCTGTTGTACCGCCGGTTCCGAGATCGTTTCTACCTGGCGTAGACACCGAACTAGCGAGTATCCGACTCCTATCCTTTCTTTTCGCCATAACCTCCTCAATTTCTCTGTAATCACCCGATTACCTACATAAATATAGCAATTCCTGCCTGATTGGCTGAATTCCCCAAATATGCTTTGTAACTCGCTTTCATCTATCTACGCGGGGGCGCGAACCAATATAGTTGACAACCTTTCGTACATGTTCCCCTTGGTTTCTATTCCGGGGTCTTGTTTAGGCTTTATAACGATCTGATGTCGTTTGTCATTAATAATCCCGTCTACTTCGGGTAGTTCCGCGGGTCTGTCCGTCGGGGTTGCATTTTCCTCGGCTTCACTCTGGACTAAAGGAATCTTCGGTCCGCTTTCAGCCCACTCACGTAAATACCGTAACGCGAATGGCTCCGCCGGGGCTTCTTCCTCCTCGATCGCGTTCACTACTAAGTCCCGTGATAGCGAATCGGCGACAGCATTGTCAACCCCCTTTTTATGTATTACGTGGAAATCGTAAGCCGCCAGGTGTTCCTTTCACCGTGATACCCGTGCGGAGGATTCTTTAAGGAATCCGAGATGTAATAAGGGCCTATGATCGGTCAGTAACTTGAACCGTCTTCCTTGTACGTATGGTCGGAAGTATTCCACGGCCGATACCACAGCCAAAATTTCGTGCTCAATCCCACTGTAACGTTATTTGGCTTCGTTTAATTTTCGCCCAGCGTATGCTATGTGTTTCTTGCCACCTTCGGAATTCGGAGAGAGCACGGCCCCAATAGCTACCTCGCTGGCGTTATATGGTGATTGTGAACATTTTAGCGTAGTCTGGGAAAGCTAGTAGTAGTCGAGTGGTCAAAATCTCCCGGCATCTCTTGATGCACGCTAGCTGGTCTGGACCTAATTGAAATCGTCTCCCTTTTTTCAATGTTTTGGTCAATTGGTGAGTGAGTTCCGCTATTCCGGATATAAACTTCCGATAATAATTTATCATACCAAAAAAACGCCTGACAACATGGGCGTTCTTAGGTAATGGTGCTTCCTGGATGGCCTATCCCGCTCCGGGTCCGGCTGTACCCCGTTCCATGTGACCACGTGACCTAGAAACCTGATTTCCCGTAACCCTAATTGGGATTTCTCCCGAGACAATTTGAGACCGAAATTTAAAACGTCGCACCCCATTATTAGGTCATGAGCCGGCATCAACTGTGAAATTATATTTATCGTGATCCGCGAGTCACGCCCCGTGTGTTCCTTGAGGTAAAAGAGTGTCTCCCCCAACGTATGTTGACACCGCACAATAGCAATCGATCCCTTTTCGCCCAGATTCCCAGTTTTTCCACCACCCCTCTGCTGATTAAGGAGTTCGTGCTTCCCGTATCAATGAGAAATTTGATGCAGTATACTCTCAGTCTCGCCACGGGTTACCTAGTCCACCGTTCTGTATTCGCGCTGTTATTAATAATTAATTTCACCGGTTGGTTGCCCCTCCCATTACCGCGTCCTCAGTCCGAGCGCGCGCGTCCTACCGCTATCTCCGTTCCTGACGGTCCTCCCCTCCAAAGATTCTCCCCACTTGCCCTACCTCTTGCCTTCTTGTAGTCGGACCACTGCTCCGAGACTGGATGCTTTCGTCTTTCCGCCTCTCCTACCAGTCCGTCTCCCGTTCCAGTCCTGGTTGGTAATCTCCATTGGCTCGTGCTGTGGTTCCCTTCTGTTTGGTCGGGGGTTGCGCCTCGGGCATTCTCTAGCAACGTGCCCCTGTCTGCCGCACTCGTAACACCTCGTGAGTTTACATTGGACCGCTACATGACCCGTTATATTACACTCATAGCAACGTCGTCCTGGTTTTCGCCTTCCGTCGTCGGGACCCTTGCTTGGCCACCTTTCGAAGCCTCCGTGATTATTCCTCCTGTTAGGACTGCGTTGCCGCCTCCTCGATGACCTAACTTCCGTCCATTCCACTTCCGGTTTTTCGAAACGAGTTTCGTTCCGCTCCCTCGCATCGACCAAGTCGTGGGCGCATTCAATAAAATCACGGTCTCTGGGCAGCAATCCTGGACGGTCCAAATAATGATTCAACTGCACCTTCAGCACGCCCCTTAGGAACTCCATCTTCTGGGCTCTTTCTGCCTGGCCGCATGTTTCCACCATCTTCTCCGTCAGTCTATTGTATAGCACCAATAGCTTTTCTGCGAAATCGCTCTCCGATCGGCCATGGGATCGGCGCTCTTTAAATAAGTAGAGGACATCCTCTTCCGGGATCCACCTTCCACCGTCGTATAGCTTCTTGAGCCGTATTTTCAGGGTCTCCCAGGAGACTGTTAAATCACCTTGTAAAGCGTTTAAAACCCGCCGTGAGATACGACCAGTTAGAGAGGCCTCCAGTATTTTGACGTTGGATTCTAGTAACGTGCCTGTCTCCTGTCTGGTGGTTATCAAAGCTTTAATTTGGTCCCCGCCTTTGATAAAGTGCTCGAGGTCACCTACTACCCCCGTGAATGGTTCTAGCTGACTAATAACCTCGTGGATAAATGCCGAGTTTTGCGTCCTTATTTTCAGCAACTCTATCTGCGTGTTCTCGGTCGCTTTCGATAGCTGAGCCTCAAGTTTCTGACGCTCCGCTTCCAATTTCTTTCTCTCCACCGCAGACTGAGCAAGTTGCAATTCCAGTTTTTTCAACTCTTCTTCTCGTATAAATTGATTAACGCTTAAGATAATTCAAACCGTAATGATTCCGGAATTCCCGATACTATTGGCCGTACAATGAAAATTCGGAATTCCTCCCGCGTTTCGTCACCACTTAAGAGTAGACTGAATACGTACCGATGTAAACAGGCTGATAATTTATATATAGAGTATTAGAAGGAACAATAAACCCGTCTTGATTTCGACTTCATGCGTTTCATTTCATGAACCTATTCCTTTTTTTTTAACTGTTGTAAGTCCGTTACACTTAACCGGTGCCGAAACCCGTGAATTTCAGAGCGCGGAGGTACGTTTTTTTCGAGCAGGAAAAAATTCACGAGGATGCCTGAGTTTGACCTGAGACAGCCGGCCCCTATGAACGTACCAGAGATCCCTCCATTACCACAGGGAACTTTAGCCGCGGCGCATGCGAATGCAATAGAGTTGATGAAGATCAGGGTAGCACATCACAGGACCTGAGGAAGGCTGTATCTGATCTCGAGCGCTTCACTGGAGAAATGGGTGAGTTAAATCACTTTCTAAAAGGTGGAGATAGACTTATTGCGAGAATACATGCGAAGTTAGAAGAAAACCTCGTCAATGACGGTGACGCGGAGGCCCATAAGGCGGCTCTTGTGTGCAGAGTCAAGAGAAGCATCTTGAACCATATCCAAGCAGACGAAGAGACACCGTGGGAAACCGTCAAAGAAAGGTTGAAGAAGGCATACGGAGGCGGCAGGTGGACCACGGAAGAAGACATCTTTCAAATGTTTCGGGAAGATGCGGGAAACTGCAGGTGCCCCGGAAGTAAAGGCTAAGGTGGCTTTCTTGTCTACCATCCTCAAGGTGTAACTAGGAAGAGAAACCGGAAAGAAGGAAGGTTTACGTAGAGAGCGCTCGTTTGTTGAATGTGCCCAGGAGATGGTGGACTCTAGTGCCAGAGAGGAAGAAACCCGAGTAGAAATTGACGAACCAGGATGGAATTGGGTATTCCATAGAAAGCCTAGGAGCACACCGACGGGGTGGAAAAGGAGAGAGGCGGCGTACAACGGTAGAGAGAAACATGGAGGAGGCGAGCGTAGACCAGGGCAAGGCAGGGCGAGAACCAGCCAAAGGAAAGAAGACAGGAAATGTCATGGCTGTGGGAAGAGCGGACACCTGGTGGCACAATCTCCCCGCACAAAATGCTTTGAGTGTGGGACAGAGGAACACATTGCAAGACAGTGTTCGTATATGTACTCAAGAAGGGACGCGCAAGGTGGAGAGTCGATGGAAGTAAATGCTCAGAGGCTAAGGAGAAGGAATATGCAGCAACGGAGGAGTGACTCACCAAGAGATTCCATAGAAGAATCGGCAGCAACCACGGAGACAGAGGAGGAACTGGACCAACCAGCGAGCAAAGAAAATGAGAGGAGCAGAGGAAGGAGGAGAAGCAGCGGAGGAAGCGGACGGCTTCGAGCTGAGGAGAGTCCGCACGCTAGTCAACCATAATATCAGAGGGGAAAGCTGCTGGTTGCCTATAATAGAGGTGAGAGGAGTAGTGCGGTGCTTGGTGGACACCGGGAGCTCCAACACCATCATGACTCGCAGAGCGTTGGAGAAGCTGTATGGGAGAGAGAGGACACTCGAAATCCAGGTAACTGTAACTGTAGGTTAATCACCCTGGGTGGTCCATGTAGGGTGGAGGGAGAAGTGGAGGTAGGATTAAAGCAGTGGGCGGTCAATGGAGGTAACCTTAAGGTGCATGTGGTGGGAGGAATGACCCGGGAATATCAGGTGATTATAGGGTGTGACATGTTGGGTAAGATGGGCACGCGGATCACAAATAAAGGGGAGACATGGACGATAGAAATAGGGAAAATGAAGTACAGGAGGTGTGCGTTGATAACAAAGGAGGAGCGATTGATGCGTGTATAGGAGCGATAAGTAGAGCCGACGATTGGAGATTATCCGTGAGGAGAGAATTCGAGGATATTTTCTTTAAGGAAGGGAACACACTGGGCGCGACGGGAAGAACAGTAAATGAAATTCAGTTTAAACACGAGAAGGTGAGTTATGTAAAGGAGAGAAGATACCCATAAGCTCTTCGCCAGCACATCAGGGAAGAACTGCACAGCTTGAAAGAGCAGAGAATAATTGTGGATAGCACATTACCGTATAACAGTCCACTATGGGCAGTGAATAAGAAAAGCGCGCCGGGAGAAAATAAAGAAAAATATTGGGTAGTTATAGATTACCGCTAACTCAACGAAAATACCGTGGATGAGAAATACCCGATCCCGAAGTTCGAGGACATCTTAGATAGGTTGAGCGGAGCAACGAAATTTAGTACTCAGGACTTAAAAGCGGGGTATCACAAAATTAAAATGCATCCGAGAGACCAGGCAAAGACAGCGTTCACTTTCAAGAGAGGCACTACGAAATTACGAGAATGCCATTTGGACTCAAAAATGCCCCTATAACATTCCAGAGACTGATGGACGAGTTCCTAAGGGGAATTGATGAAGCGGGTCAGATTTATATGGATGACTTATTGGTATTCAGTACAACAGAGGCTGACCATGTGAAGCATCTGCGGAGTGTATTTGAAAGGGTAACACAATTTGGGCTGAAACTCTCTAATGAGAAGTCTCTGTTAGCACAAGACCAGATAATTTTTTTAGGCCACACGATCTCAAAGGAGGGAGTCAAACCCGAAGCACAAAAAGTAGAGGCAATACGGAAAATGGCAATCCCTAGAGATGTAAAAGGGATCAGGAGATTGTTGGGTACCCTGAACTATTATTGACGGTTTATGCCCGAAATGGCGGAGTATCTGGTACTCCTTAACAATTTGTTGAAAAAAGATAGTAAGGTTATTGTAACTCCAATGATGGAGGATAACATTCGGAGACTCATGGAGCGGCTGCAAGAGGAGCCAGTTTTAGCTTTTCCGGATTTTACGAAATTAATTACGATCACGACTGATGCTAGCGAGTACGTGTTGGGGGCTGTGTTATCCCAGGACGGAAATGGGGTGGAGGGATCGCCCCGTAGCATATGCTAGCAGGCGGCTTACGGATGCGGAGTCCAGATACAGTGCCCTGGAAAGGGAGCTGTTAGCGATCGTATGGGCTATTAACCATTTTAGGCCGTATGTTTTCGGGAGGAAATTCCGCGTGCATACCGACCATAGACCCCTACAATGGGTAGGCAAGCTGAAAGAGTCCTTGGCTAGAGTCACACGCTGGAAATAGTTTCTCAACCAATATAACATGGACATCGTATACAAGCCCGGAAAAGAGAATGTGGTGGCGGATTGGCTTTCAAGAGTGCTTACCATAAATGTCATAGAGGAGGACACAGGAGAATCATCGAGAGGCGTGAGACGATTCCTGAGTTAGTGGACGCCAGACGGAGAGGGAGGACAAGCGTTAGAAGAAGATGAGGATGGAGATGATGCCCAAGAAGAGGGGAGCCCAGTGGCAGAGAGGTCAGCTGAGATGGAGGAACGGGAGGAAATCATCAACGACAAGAATCGCCAGATCATCTGGAAGACCTACGTCGGGCCTAATGAAGGTGCAGTATAGTAAGTACGGAAACAGCGAATAACGACCATTTGGTCACAACCAGGAGCCAGTGTAGACCAGATCGGCAGAGCTCTAAAGGACGCTTCCAAGGCGGAGAAAACTCACCACCTGTACGTAGGGAATGAGACCATTTAGGTGAGGATAAAGAGGCTATGGCGGGATGAACGTTTAGGGATAGATAGAACGTTCATTCGTTGCACATTGATGGTAGAGACATTGCTGGATGAGGAACAGCAGAAGTAGGTGACTCTTGCTTACCACCAAGGCAAAACGAACCACCTTGGAGTGCAAGAAAGGGTCCAGACGTTGCGTAGTAAATTCTTTTGGTGGGGAATGAGGAAAACCATAGAGGAACTCATAGGGGCGTGCGAGGTTTGTGTAAGTACTAAATACGATAGACACCCTCCAAGAACAATGCAAGAAGAGACACCCACGGTTGATGCACCGCTGAGTGATTTATAAGTGGACACGTTCACCTGGGGAGGATATAAGTGGGTCACATTGATAGACCTGTTTAGTAAAGCGGCAATGGCATACCTCGTGCAGGATCGTTCAGCGGAAACGGTTTTAGGAGCCCTTCAAACGTGGTTTCAATTTTATGCAGTGCTCGACCGGATAGCGTCTGACGGGCGTAGAGAATTTGACAACACCTGGATCAAGACGTGGCACCTCAACACCCCGGGGCACCCTAACAGCAGGGGAGGGATGGAGATACTACCCAGTACTCTCAGCGATCACTTAAGAGTATACAAAGTAGAGAAAGGGCTGGAATCAGATATAGCCATGCGGAAGGCGGTGACAGCGTATAATCACTCTATACATACGGTAACAAGGTTCTCTCCATTCGAAATTCTCTTCGGATTACGCTGGCGGCAACGGGACTGGGGAGGCACAGCCGTAGATGAGGAATTGATGGGGAGAATAATCAATAATAAAATAGAATTGGGCAATCTATGAGTAGGATATAAATGCCGGTTCTGGCACCAGAATTTGCGGAGCACTTTTGGACTTTGGACCCTGGGGCTATTTTTACCTTAACCACCTCTACACCACGTGACCAATATAATATTAATCCTTAATCCTAATTTGTATTTTTACATTTTCAAGTTCGACGAGTTTCAACTTGTCTGAACTGGTCCCATCTTGTCTACCTCAAGTAAATATAAAGTGTAACGACATAAATATAGACATATATTGTGACATCCTTCAAGTTAAAACTCGTATCATCTTGTCTACCTCTAATAAATATAAATATAAATTGTAACGACGAAAATGTATATTATAGCAAACGAATATAAATTATAACGATGGAATATACACATATATTATTACAAAATGAATATATACATATATGACAACGATGAAATATATATTATTGCAAACGAATATAAATTATAACAATGAAATATACTCATATATTATTGCAAACGAATATATACATATATAGTTAGTAACGATGAAATATATATTATTACAAAAGGAATATATACATATATGACAACAATGAAATATATATTATTACAAAATGAATATAAACATAAATTGTAACGAAGAAAATATATATTATTGCAAACGAATATAAATTATAACAATGTAATATATACATATATTCTAATAATTTGACGATAATATATCATAAAATTCCTACTGTTAACAACCACTTCATCACCCCTCCCCTCGCCCCTCTTCTTCTCATCAACTTTTATATATTGCTTTTTCATAAATATCAAAACGTATTTAATAATCTATATATACCTCCAATATCACGTATATTGTAATAAATCGATATTCGATTAATCGAAATTGAAACTAATATCATTTTCGAATACTACACCTATAATAACATAATAGTAGACTCTATTATCAAAGAAATTTATAAATTTAATATACGTAATATTATTTTTATAACATATATTTATGAGTAATATAGAAGGCCTTGGAGAGTATCTGGCACTTCGAATAATCTTCACTTCGACTCCAATATCAAAGAAAGTTTTATTAAATCAATGAATCGATATCATTTTCTATATCTAAAACTAATATCATTTTCGAATTTTACAAATATAATAACCTAATAGTAGACTCTAATATCGAAAAAATAAATCAGAAAGTTAATATAAGTAATATTATATTTATAACATATGTTTATCAATAATCTAGAAGGCCGTGGAGATTACAGCTGTGTTAGGCGACAAGTTTCTTCACGTTTGAACATGCATAGGCATGTAAGGCGACAAGGTCCACTGCGTAGGGAGCGGTAGGGTCAGAAGAGAGTGGTGGTGGGAACCATCAGCCAATCAGATTCGAGGATACAGCCGGAGGTACCTGTGTGCCTACCCCCACTACTCTCATTCTAGCTCCAGACTTCACAGTGTTCATATCGTACTTAGTGTACTCTGCGTTAGAACTCTCACTCTTTGTCTACAGTTTTGTTTATATTATTAGTTTAGTTTCTTATTATAGTTATCTACAGTGTTTTTTTTTTATTTCAAAGTTATTTTTGTTTCTTCATACTTTTTTTTCTATCCTAAGGTAAGTTTTTTCTTTTTATTTATTATTAGTTCTCTATTAAAACTTTTCTATTTTGTTAACATTTTTCTTTTTGGGTTTTCTTTTTACATCTTCATTTTCTCTTATTATAGTATTCTTTTTTTTTCTCTTACTATTATATATATTTATTAAAATTTAAAGTTTTTTCGTTTCGTGTTTTCTTTATATTTATAGCTATTATTCTTCCTTTTTCTTCTCATTATATATATTTATTCTAGTTTAAAGTTATTTTCGTGTTTTCTTAATATTTATAGTGTTTTTCTTATTGTCGTTTACAAAGTAATTGTTCTTTCTTTTTGTTCTTATTATATATATATATTTATAGTTATTTTCGTGTATTTTTCTTATTATCATTTTCAAAGTAATTCTTCTTTCTTTTTGTTCTTATTATATATATATATATATATATATATATTTAAAGTTATTTTCGTGTGTTCTTTATATTTATAGTGTGTTTCTTGTTATCGTTTTTAAAGTCATTATTCATTCGTTTTCTTATTCTTATATATATTTTTACTAGTTTAGAGTTTTTCTTTTCGTTTTTTTTCTTACCTTCGTTGAATTTTTTAGTTTTAATTCATTTATCGGTGTGGTGATCGAGATAATTTTTATTCTTTATTATTATATATAGTTCTGCCCATGCGCTTGATTCGATTGCCACGTTTTTACACAGTTTCTCTTTTTTTAAGTGGAAAAAGATTACTTTTTTATACTCAAAACTATTAAAGCCGAGATCAACACAACAGCAACAACAATTGACTAATACCACAGTGAGTAGTATTGATATTTACTGTGTATTCTATAGACAGTGAAAACAGTGTCCGAGGTGCTTTATTGCTAACCTTATCTGTAATAGCTAGGTCTGATACTGCCCACTATCAGTCGTGGCTCTGCCACCGATGAAGACGGACGGAGTTGTGCTCGTCGTTCCTCCGAGTTCAAGGACACGCAGACGAAGTTTTATTTTACTTATTTTTTTTTTATTTATTATTTTTTTTTTTTTTTAGATGCGATATTTTCATCAAGTGATGTCTACTAAGAGGTCTTGTTCTGCTGGCTCCACCCCTCGTAACTCACCACCTAAACAAAAAAACTCGTCGCAGTAAGCGATCGACACCCCCCGGAACTCCTCCAGTGAAAATTCAAGATTCCACACCACAACCGCAAGCAGGTACCTCTTCACAACAAATGGTCTCTGAATCTCCATTTTTTACACCCAATCCATACCAGGTGCTTCAAAATGACAGAGAGGATATGGATTCTGCACCGATACCTAGAGAACCACGGCCTCCTCCGATCTTTATCAAAAATATCAGAAATTTTCAATTATTATGCACCCAATTAAATACAATCTGTCCTGATAGCTTTTCATGCCTTAACAGGACTAGCGACACAAAAATAACACCGGCCACACCTGAAGCCTATCGAAAAATAATCAAGTATTTGACCGAAACAGGTGCGGATTTTCACACATACCAGCTGAGGGAGGATAGATCATTAAAAGTAGTGATAAGAAACTTACACTCCTCAACCCCAACTGAGGTTATCAAGGATGAGCTAGCGGTTCAATGTTCGCCAAATAACAAAAGTTCTGAAAGAAAATAGAGACCAACCAGGAGTAAAAACTAAAATTCCACTGCCCTTATTTTTTGTGGATCTGGAGCCAACACCAGGGGTGAAAAAAATATACGACATACATCGATTATACTACACCATCGTAAAGGTTGAAAAACCATATCCGAAAAAAGAAATCGTCCAGTGCCACAATTGTCAGGCATACGGCCACACTAAGTCATATTGCCACCACATGCCGCGCTGCGTGAGGTGCGGCGAATCACACAAATCTGGAGAATGTACCAAACCAATAAAAGATCCTGCAGTCTGCGCCCTATGCTTGGCGGGTCATCCGGCCAACTATAAAGGTTGTGAAATCTATAAAAACCTCAAAGCTAGATACAAGCCCCGGAACCACGATGCTACACCTAAACAAAGAAGAGGACCTGCTAAAATCGTGGACTCTAAAGTTTCCTTTGCTAAGTTACTCGGGAGACCCAACTAATGAATGTGAGACCCTGCCGGTACAACCAACTCAATCCCTACCTCAATATCATATCCCTCCTAATGTACCTAATCAACAACAACCTCACCAACATCAAATCCAATATGTTCCTTCACCGCCTAATGCTACAGATCTTACTAGTTTATTGACATCCTTCCTTACCGAATTTAAATCCCTTGTCACCCCACTGATATCACTTCTTACAAACCTGGTATCTCATCTCATTCCTCCTTTAAAAAATCCTTAAATGACTTTCATCAAACCCATAACCATTCTCCAATGGAATGCGAATGGTGTTAGAAATCACACAGACGAACTAACAGCCTTACTATTAGACAAAAACATTGATGTAGCCCTAATTACAGAAACTCGACTGACCAAAAAACAGCTTTTGAAAGTACCACAATACTTAACGTATCGGACAGACTACCCTGATGGTAGAGCACATGCCGGTGCTGCTGTCATCGTACATCAATCCCTCTCTCATCACATACTCCCATTGCCTGATCACGATTTCCTACAATCCACTGCAGTTGTAATCAAAACCTTTTCCTTTCCTGTCACCATTGCATTAGCATATTGCCCTCCTAACCGATCCATATCCAATGCCCATTTCACCTCTCTCCTAAATTCCTTAGGAAACCACTTCATCCTGGGTGCAGACTTAAACGCGAAGCATCAACAATGGGGTTCAAGAACCACAAATTCTCGTGGTCGAACATTGCTGTCTGCACTCAATTCCCAATGTTTTACCCTCCTTCCTCCCAATTGACCTACCTACTGGCACACTGACCCTAACCGTAATCCCGATATCCTCGATTTCTTTATCCACAAAGGTTTAGGTACCCTCCACCATTCCCTTGCCCATCTTGATGAGCTTTCCTCAGACCACAGCCCATTAATATTCCAAGTATCATTAGCTCCTATTCCTAAACCCTCTCCACCATCCTTCATCAGAGGCTCAGTTAACTGGAAACTCTTTCATCAAATCCTCTCCGATAAAATTGACCTCAGAGTAACCCTCAAAACCCCTGAAGACCTGGACAATGCAGTACATTCCTTCACTACCAAAATTCAAGAAGCAGTCTGGACTGCTTCCTCCCCTGATCACTCCTCAAAAATCCTTAAGAAACATAATTTACCTCAATACCTCCTTGACCTAATCCACATAAAACGCCGTGCCAGATTATTATGGCAACGTACCAGACATCCAGCCGACCGCCACTCCTACAATTATCACTGTAAAAAATTAAAACAAGAATTAGCCACCTTCAGATCCGGATAATTAAACTCCTACCACACCTCTCTCTCTCTCTCTGGCCATAATAATTCCCTTTGTAATACCACAAAAAAAATCTTAAAATCCCATTATATTTCCCATTCCCTTCGTCGAGCTTCTCAGAAAGACGAGGAATTTGTCAAGCTTTCCTATACCTTCACTCCTCATCCAGAATCTCATTCCACCCACACAGTAAAAGTAGAAGAATTCCTTTCTTCACCTCTCCCACTCTCCTTACCACCTAAAGCAGTTAATCCATCTGAGGTCAAATACCTATTACGCAAAATCAGTCCTCGTAAATCTCCTGGATACGACCTTCTAACCCCGCAGATCCTACGACAACTACCAACCAAAGCCATCATATTTCTAACCTATATATACAATTGTATCCTCCGAACTACCCACTTCCCTCTCCTATGGAAACATTCCACCATCATCCTTTTCCTGAAACCAGGCAAGCCTCCCAATAATACATCATCCTATAGACCAATTATCCTACTCCCAATTCTTTCAAAAAGAAAAGAATCCTACCCATAATAGACTCCCGTAAAATCCCTACCCATCAATTCGGATTCTGTTCCCAACATTCTACCGTCCAACAAGGACTCCGAGTTGTTGACCACATATCCTCAGCCCTTGAAAACAAGCAGTTTTGCTCGAGTACATTTTTGGACATAGCGCAAGCTTTTGACCGGGTGTGGCACGCCGGACTGCTCTTCAAGCTCAAATCCCATCTACCACAGTCCTTATACCTAATACTCCAATCCTACCTCTCCGACCGCTCCTTTCGAGTTCGCTGTGGTACAGAATTTTCCGACTGTTATTCAATTGAGGCTGGAGTTCCTCAAGGCAGCGTCTTGGGTCCCATCCTTTACATCATCTATACCGCTGACATTCCCGTTCATCCCGATACACTCCTGGCAACTTTCGCTGATGGCACTGCGATCCTATCTTCTAACTCAGATCCTGAAATAGCGTCCAGAAACCTGCAACGGCACCTATCCTTGATTGAACACTGGTGCAAGAAATAGCGCATCAAAGTAAATAAATCCAAATGTAAACATATAACCTTCACCCTTCGTCGGAATTCCTGTCCACCAGTTTAGTTTAATACCATCCAGCTTCCCTTCTGCGACACAGTCCGGTATCTTGGTTTTCTTCTAGACAGACGACTAACGTGGAATCCGCATACTAGACTGAAAAGACAGGAACTTAACCGACGTTTTGGCCAGCTATATAGACTACTTAATAGAAAATCTAAACTTTCTATTGAAAACAAACTACTGATCTACAAGACAATATTAAAACCCATGTGGACCTACGGACTAGAACTGTGGGGGACAACCAAATTTTCTAACATCAAACGCATTCAATCCTTCCAGTCCAAAGTCCTCCGTACAATAGTCGATGCTCCCTTCTATGTCTCTAATAAAACCCTGCACAATGACCTTAATATTCCATTTATTCTTGATCTTATCCCAGACAAATTCTCCAAATTTCATCAGAATCTTACCCATCACCCTAATCCCGTAGCACAATCCCTATCTAGCACCACTCATCCCTACAATCCTCCTCGCAGGCTGAAACGGCAGTGGCCCCGTGACCTTTTGTAACATGTATATACTGGAGTTCTGGCAATGGCCAGATTCTCCACTCAAGTCATGAGTGTCCTTGGTTGTAGCGCCCTTACTGAATCTCAGCTGGCTTTCAATACCGGTGAAATGGTTGAACAAGAAGCGCGGGGATCTCCTGAAGCCTTGCTTTCCCTCCACATGTGGGGGGATAAGTATGGTTCGGAGTTCCTATGGGCGACTGTAAATAGTGTAATAGGTATGCCTGCGTCTAAGATAATTATTTTCATTACTTTTTTTTTTTTTTTTTTTTTTTTCTCACTATGATATTTTATTTTGTTCTTTTGTAGCTTTCTATTATTTGAAGTTAGCTTATTTTTTTTATTTATTTTTTTTTTAATTTGTAAATATGGTGTGAATGTGCTCTCAGAACCCTATTATAAATGTCCTTTATTGAGACAGATTGTAATATTTATCAATTAAAAAAAAAAAAAAAAAAAAAAATTATATATAGTTATTCTTTAATATGTATATATTTTACAAAAAATGGAATCCTCATCAAGGAAATGTGCCAACTGTGATAAAACATTTGCTAGCCATAGGGAGTGCATGGCTCATGAATTATCATGTATTTATCATGGCTCAGGAATTTCCACAACTAGCCTCGTGCATTTGCGCCAAATGTGGCAAAACTTTTTCTACATCTAATAACAGAATACGACACGAGGCTATTTGTGGGGATTCCTCTCAAACCCAAGAATTCTTAAATAATATTAATTTGATATGTTCATTTTGCGGAAAATCTTTTAATAGAGAACAAGACCGTGTGAGGCATGAAAAATCGTGTAAACACCTGTCCCGATTTGATAATTTTGATAACCATTGTGAAGTTATTTGTAGTAAATGTGGACAGGTTTTTACACGAAAAGATACTAGATTAAAGCATGATATTGCATGTAAAGTAGTTTTTAAGAGGTCCTGCCATTTCTGTGGAACAAATTTTACAAACGTTTATAATTATTTTAGACATGAGGAATTTTGCAATAATGAACCCCCGAGGAAAAAACCTAGACAAGAACCACAACGGCAGGACCTCTTTGGTCTCAAACCCGACGCAGCAGGTTTTTCAGAGTATGAGACGGCTTTTAAAGGGAGGTTGAGGTGTTATTTTATTAGATGCGACGACAATTACGACCTATGTAAATTGTTTAATAGCATCAGGAACGACGTTTTTATTAGAATAAATGCTTCCCTCCGAGAACATAATTCAATTAAAATAAATATGTGGGCTGATTGTGTAATGATAAATCAGTTAGGGGAAACCGCCGAGACGTCTTTTAAAACACGGAATAAAGCAATTTATAAAGATACGGAAATCGAAAAAATAATAGATAGCGGGTTCAATAAAATCATACATGAAATAGAAATTATGGAAACAAAGAAGTCAGAGTGGAAACCATACGTGATAGAAGGGTTAAGATTAAAAATCAACCAATTCAAACCACTTCGAGGTAGCACTTATATAAAATTACCAGATAAAATTAAAAATAGAAAAGCTTGTATAAATGTTGTTAATAAAACCGATAATTTCTGTTTCAAATACTCAATTTTATCAAAATTTGTTCCAATAAATCCTCAACGTGTTTTAAATTATGAACGTATCCAGCATAGGTACGTCTTCTCATGTGTTGATTTCCCCACCCCTCTTCATCAAATAAAACTGTTTGAAGCATCAAACAATATTTCAATTAATGTCTTTTCTCTTGATGAAAAAAATGCTGTTTACCCCGGTTCCAGGCCTTTTTCCACCTGGTATACTCTGAGGTGGTCACTGAGAGTGCTATGCAGTCTCTCTATACTCCCCCTACCCTTAGGGTGCCCTGGAGTGTTGAAATGCCACTTCACCCCTAAGCTCTTCATTTCCTCTCTGATCTTAGCATTGTCGAATTCCCTACCCCCATCGGACGTTATGCGATCGGGCACTCCGTAAAATTGGAACCACGTCTGAAGGGCTCCGAAGACTGTCTCTGCTGATCGGTCCTGCACCAGGTGTGCCATCGCGGCTTTGCTAAAGAGGTCTATGAGCGTGACCCACTTGTACCCTTTCCACGTGAACGTATCCACCTGCAAGTCGCTGAGCGGTGCCTCCACTGTGGGTGTCTCCTCCTGCATCGTTCTGGGGGGGGGTGTCTATCGTATTTCGTACTTAGGCATATCTCACACGCCCCTATGAGTTTTCTTCATACCCCACCAAAAATACCAACGACGTGACGCCTGGAATGTCTCTTGCACTCCGCGGTGGTTCGTTTTGCCCTGATGTAAGCAAGAGTCACTTCTTTCTGTCGTTCCTCGTCCCACACCGTTTCCACCTTCAACTTACACCGGATGAATATCCTATCTATGACTAATCATTCATCCCGCCATAGCCTCTTTATCTTCTCCCAAATCGTTTTTGTTCCCCACATATAAATGGTGAATTTTCCTTGCTTTAGACGCGTCTTTCAGAGCTCTGCAGATCTGGTCCACGCTGGCCCCTGGTTGTGACCAAATGGTTGTTATTCGGCTGTTTCCATAATTCCATAATTCCTGTTGCTATATAGTATCTTCATCAGACCCGACGTCCTGGTCTTCCAGATGATCTGGCGGTTCTTATCGTTGACGATTTCCTCCCGTTCTTCCATGTCCGCTGATCTCTCTTCCTCTGGACTTTCATGTCCTGGGGACTTATCTCCAATCTGACCTCCCTCTCCCTCTGACGTCCACTCACTCAGGAACTGTCTCACATCCCTGGATGATTCTCCCGTGTCCTCTTCTATAGCATTTATGGTGATTGCCCTTGACAAGCAATCTGTCACCACGTTCTCTTTCCCAGGTTTGTATACGATGGCCAAATTGTATTGAGTCAGGAATTCCTTCCAACGTGTGACTCTAGCCGAGGACTCCTTCAGCTTGCCTGCCCATTGTAGGAGACTATGATCTGTGTGCACACGGAACTTCCTCCCAAACACGTAGGGTCTAAAATGGTCGATCGCCCACACATTCCCCAACAGTTCTCTTTCCAGCGCGCTATATCTGGTTTCCGCGTCCGTAAGCCGCCTGCTGGCATACGCTACGGGGCGCTCCCCCCCCATGCCCTTCTTGGGACAACACCGCCCCCTACGCGTATTCACTAGCGTCTGTCGTAATGGTGAACACTTTCGAAAAATCCGGAAATGCCAACACTGGTTCCTCTTGCAGTCTCGCCATGCATCTCCTAATATTATCCTCCATTATAGGGGTCACTATTACCTTTCTGCCTTTCTTTAATAAGTTGTTAAGGGGCACGAGGTATTCCGCCATTTCGGGCACAAATCTTCTATAATAGTTGAGGGTACCCAACAGCCTGCGAATCCCTTTAACATCCCGAGGTATCGCCATTTTCCGAATTGCCTCTACCTTCTGCGCGTCTGGTTTGACTCCCTCGCTCGAGATCGTGTGGCCTAAAAAATTGATGCGGTCTTGCCCCAGCACCGACTTCTCGTTGGACAATTTCAACCCAAATTGCCTCACTCTCTCGAACACACTCCGTAGGTGCTCCACATGCTCTGCCTCGGTTTTGCTAAACACCAACAAATCATCCATGTAAATTTGACAGACTCCTCCATCAATTCCTCTGAGAAACTCGTCCATCAACCGCTGGAATGTTATAGGGGCATTCTTGAGCCCAAACGGCATCCTAGTAAATTCGTAGTGCCCTCTCTCGAATGTAAATGCCGTCTTCGGCTGGTCTTTTGGGAGCATTCTAATTTGATGGTATCCCGCCTTTAAGTCTAGAGTGCTAAACACCGTTTCCCCGCTTAGCGTATCCAAAATATCTTCAAACTTCGGGATTAGATATTTCTCGTCTACCGTATTTTCATTCAATTTGCGGTAATCGATTACAACTCGGTATTTCTCCTTATTCTCTCCAGGTGCGCTTTTCTTCTTCACTGCTCATAGCGGACTGTTGTAAGGCGACGTGCTATCCACAATTATGCCCTGGTTTTTTAAGCTCTGCAATTCTTCCCTAATGTGTTGGCGCAGCGCCTGCAGATATATCCTCTCTTTCACGTAGCTCACCTTCTCGTGCTTTAAAGGGATCTCGTGCACCGTTTTACCTGTCACCCCCAATTTATCCCCCTCCTTAAAGAAAACGTCTTCAAACTCCCTTCTCACTGACACTCTCCAATCCTCGGCTCTACTTATAGCCTCTATGCGCGCCCTATCGTCCTCATACTTTATTGCTGCCCTGCTCGTATTCGCATTCCCTATTCTTATTTTCCACTCCTTTCTCCTATTCGAGATTCGCACGCCCGCCTTCCCCAGCATGTCACAACCTATAATTACCTGGTATTCCCGGGGCATTTCTCCCACCACATGCACCGTAAGTTTACCTCCCTTGGCCGCCCATCCCCTCAATCCTATCTCCACTTCCCCTTCTACTCCACACGGGCCACCCAGGGTGATTAACTTACAACTACATACCTTGATTTGGAGTGTCCTCTCTCCCCCGTACAGCTTCTCCAAAACTCCACGCGTTATAATGGTATTGGAACTCCCGGTGTCTACCAGGCTCCGCACTCCTCTCGCCTCTATTATTGGTAACCAGCAGCTTTTCCCTCGAATGCTATAATTTACTAGCGTGCGGTCACCTCTCGCCTGACACTCTCCTCAGATCATCTCCACTGCTGGCCGCCGTCCATTTCTTCTGCTGCCTCTCCGCCCTTCTCTGCTCCTCTCGTTTTCCCGGCTTACTGGGTCATCTGGTTCTTCCTCGGTCTCGGTGGTTGCGGATTCTTCTGAAGCCTCTGTTGATGACTCGCGTCTCCCGGACTGCATCCTTCTTCTTCTCAACCCTTGAGCATTCACCTCCATCGGCTCTGCTCGTTGCGAGTCTCTTCTCGAATAGATATACGGACACTGCCTTGCAATGTGTCCCTCTGTCCCGCACTCGAAGCATTTCGTGCGGGGACACTGTGCCACCAGGTGTCCGCTCTTCCCACAGCCGTGACATTTTATGTCTTCTTTCCGTTGGCTAGCCCTCGCTCTATTTTGCCCTGGTCTTCGCTCCGCTCCCATGTGCTTCTCTCTCCCGCTGTATGCGGACTCTTTCCTTCTCCAAGTCATCGGTGTACTCCTAGGAATCCTATAGCCTATCCGATTCCAGCCTGGTTCCTCCACCTCTAGTCGGCTTTCTTCCTCTCGGGCAGCTGGAGTCTATCATCTCTTGAGCGCACTCAATAAATGATCTTTCCCGAGGTAAGCCGTCCTTCTTCCCGGT
The DNA here is from genome assembly GCA_928085145.1 of Nezara viridula. Classification (NCBI taxonomy): domain Eukaryota; kingdom Metazoa; phylum Arthropoda; class Insecta; order Hemiptera; family Pentatomidae; genus Nezara; species Nezara viridula. Next base: position 208,890,614 of record OV725078.1, read on the forward strand.
TTCCTTCGCCAGTTGGACCTTCAATATTGTACACAAAAAGGCCATTTTTGTTTCTACATCCGGAGCGCCTGCTGTTTTCCGCATCTTTTCTGTAATACGATTATAATGAGCTATGAGTGTCGCCGCATACTGCCCATTTGACTGCCGTGAAGACCTCATCTCACGGAACATCTGGAAGATGTCTTCCTCGGTCGTCCATCTGCCGCCTCCATAGGCTTTCTTCAGTCGTTGCTTGACCGTCTCCCACGGCCTCTCTTCATCAGCCTGAATGTGGTTCAGTATACGTCGTTTAATCCTGCACACAATTGCTGCCTTGAGGGCCTCCGCGTCTTCGACATTGACGAGATTCTTGTCTATCTTTGCATTAATCCTCGTCACGATTCAATCTCCCCCTTTTAGAAAGTGGTTTAGCTCACCTGTTTCTCCAGTGAAGCGCTCGAGATCAGATATAGCCGTTCTCAGGTCCTGTGAAGCAGCTACCCTGATCTTCATCCATTCAATGTGCTGCGGCTAAAGTTCCCTGTGGTAACGGAGGGATCTTCGGCACATTCATAGGAGCCGGCTGCCTCAGGTCGATTCGTTCATCCTCGTAACAGTTTTTACTGACTGAGAAAAAAAACGTGCCTCTTTCACCGTCCCGGGTTTCGGCACCAGTTAAGCGTAGCGGGCTTGAAACACTTTAAAAAAAGTACTAGGGTTAAGAAATAACACGCATGAAGACGAAATCAAGACTGGTTTATTTCTCCTTCTAATCCTCTATAAATACATTCTGAGATTGTTTACATCACTGCATTTGGTATTAACGCTAATACTGTCCCGCTCCGTACCTTAACTTATATATATATATGATTATAATAAGTTATGATTATAAGTATGAGAAAGATTGAATCAATATTAACAATGAGATTTTTATATGTTTTATTGCTGGTTAACCTTATCAAAAACAAACAATATCAATAATCGATCACCTGTCAATATATCTTAACACTAAAACATATTTTATATTATGCTAACTTCCTTCCTCCAGTTCCTTCTTAAGGAGGAACTCTAATACTTTAAACAAAAGAAAAACTGGTCTATATTTTAAATTTAAATGAAGAATTTCCGACTCTTCAGCAGCCCTTGCGAAAAGAGCAGCCAATACAAAAAAATGATTTGCAGAAAGCTACGCCAGCTCAGCTGCAGGAACCATCAAGAAACCAGATGACAAGAAGAGAAAATGCTACTACATCTGCTCACATCAAACCATCATGTTCAGGTATGAGGCGGGAAACTACTCAGCAGCCACCTTCAGCTGAAAATAATGCCCCTCCTCAATTGCTCCAATTACTCAATGGTTTAAACTCCCTCATACAGCCCCTGTTTAGTATCCTCCAACAGCTTGCACAGGTGACTCAAGCCATGTATCCACAAAATGGCCGCTAATCAGCTGACTGCAGGCTCTTTGTCCATCCTTTTGTGGAGACATGGCCACAGCTGACATACCTCAGAACATGAGCAGGAGACTAAAAAGGCGTTGGATGAGGGATCTCCTTCCTTAGACAACCTAAGTAATTGGAACAAGTTAGGGAAGAGCTACTGCTGAGTACTTTCCTTCCCCATGCCTGTCATGTCATTATTTCCTGTATCGTCATCACATTTGCTGATTGTCAACAATATTTTGACAGGCGCAAATATATTTGTTATAGACAAAAAAAAAAAAAAAAATTATAACAGAAAATACTTGCATTTATCTGAAACTTGAAGAATAACAGAACTGTTTACATATAATTAAACCTATAAGCAAAAAAAAATTTGAAAAACATTATATAAAACGAAATAAAATTATCTAAATTGTACAAAACACATTAAACTAATTACTGATTCTTAACGACGTGGAGTTTCTTGTTAAGCGCCGCAGCCTGACTCGAGACCTGATACTACTCGGGGTACACGAAGTTCTTCTAGATGTGCTCTTTCTGAACGGATATTTTACATCCCGAATGGTAAACAAATTATTCTCCCTGATGGTTATAATTTTATAGGAGCCCTCGTAGCGTGCGGCAGTTTTATTTCTCCCTGTTCTCAGCAGCCTGTACACAGTTGTTCCTAATGTTAGCGGATCCTTGCTATAAACTACGGAGCGATTATTAACGCGGTCCACGCGGTCCACGCTAGTATTTCATGATTCTATGACAATACAGCCCTAATAGCAATTTCACTCGCGTCTGTGGTGACTTTGAATGGACGAGTGGTATGAATCTCACGACATTTCTGAATACTCGATAATTGCTCCCGCCCTAATTAAAACCTCCTATCTTTCTTTAATATTTCTGTTAACGGGTGAATTATTTCTGCTATTCCTGGAATGAATTTCCGATAATAGTTAACCATACCTAAAAAACGTCGAACTCCGCGAGCATTCTTAGGTAATGGTGCCTCCCGAATACCTTTTACATGTCCCTCATCATACCCCGCTGGAGGAAACTACGTGTCCCAAAAATGTAATTTCCTTTAGCCCAAATTAAGATTTTTCACGGAGTCCGAATTCGCGTACTCTGTTGAAAACTTGCTTTAGATGTTGAAGGTGTTCTTTCTCAGTTATGCTGAAAACGATAAGGTCGTCCATATAGACTTGGGAAAAATCTTCACCTAATCCTCTCTGTAGCTCGTCCATGAGTCTTTGGAAAGTTAATGGGGCCCCTTTTAACCCGAATGGCATCCTAACAAATTCAAAATGGCACCGTTCCCATGAGAATGCCATTTTCCCCAAATCCTCCTCCGCCATTCTAACTTGGTGATAACCACTTTTAAGGTCCAGAGTACTGAAAATATTTGCTCCCGACAGTCGATCCTGTATATCCTCTACCCGAGGGAGAGGGTAAAGTTCGTCTTTTGTCGCTTCGTTCAGCTTCTGGTAGTCTACTACTACTCGATATTTCTTTGGTTCACCTTTCTGTTCACCTTGTTTCTTCTCAACTACCCATAAAGGACTATTAAACGGGGAATTGCTATATTTGATAATTCCTTGTGTCCGTAACTCTTCCAATTGTTCTCGAATAATTTCTCTCGTGGCTTGGGGATACCGCCTATCCTTAGCGTAGATTGGGAATTCTGTCTTCAGGTGAATTCGATGTAAAGTGTTCCCCGTTGTTGGCAAAACTTCGTTTCCTTTGTAGAATAAATCTTCGTTTTGTTTCGCTAAATGTGTAATTGCCTGCTTTGTACATTCCGCGGCCCCAATTTTAATGTCTTCGTGATTTTCCTTCTTTGTGATTCGGTACATTCGTTTCGATATTTTATAACGCCACTCCTTATTGTTAACTCTCATTCTTAAACCCACTCGCTGTAGAATATCACAACCAATAATTAAATCATAACTTGGCATTAATTGCTCAATAATGTGGATTTTTATATGCGAATCCCGTTCCGTTAGCTCACTAAGACACAAAGAAGATTCACCTAAGGTCTGACATCTGCCACTAACCGTGGATACTATACATTTGCACTGTTTCCGCCCGATCCAAATACCCAATTTCTCCGCTCCTCTCTTGCTAATTAACGAATTTGTACTCCCTGTATCAATCAAAAATTTGATCCCGGATTCCTCTAATCTCGCCACGGACAACCTAGTCCGATGTTTACCCCTAACGCTATTATTAATTATCAAATTACTCCCTTGGTCGCTCCGTCCGTCGCTGTACTCTCAATCAGTACGTGGGTGTCCCGCTACTAATTTCGACCCGGAAGGATCCTCCCTCCAAGGATTCCCTCCACTTACCTCGGTTTTTCTCGTTGCCTGGCCACTGCGCTCGGAACAGGAATTCTCCTCCTCTGAAGATTCTCCGCTGGTATAGGACCTGCCGCTCCTCCTACCAGTCCTCCGGTTGCTGTAGTCCTGGTTATTAACCTCGATTGGCTCACGTTGTGGTGCCCTCCTGTTCTGGCGAGAGTTTCGCTTTGGACATTCCCTGGCTAGATGCTCTCGCCTGCCGCATTCAAAACATCTCGTAAGGTTGCACCGGGCTCCTATATGGCCAGTCTGCTTGCCTTCATAACAACGTTGTTCTGGTTTACGCCTTCTCTCATCGGGGAACCTGCTCGGCCGTCTATCAAATTTGCTATTTTTATTGACCTGCCTGGGTGGACTTCTGTATTTCCACCTCGGTGATTTCACTTCTATCGAATCTGTTTCCTGTTTCTCGAAGCGCGTTTCCTCTCTTTCCTTAGAATCTATGAGATCATGCGCACACTGAATAAAATCTCGTTCTCTTGGCAGTGAACCGGGACGATCCACGTAGTGATTCAGTTGTACCTTCGAAATTCCTTTCAATAATTCTAGTTCTGTGCTCCTTCCGCTTGACCGTAGGTTTCTACCATTTTCTCTGTCAATTTATTGTATTGAATCAGGAGTTTTTCTGCAAAAACGCCGTCTGATTGGCCCTGGTTTCGTCGCTCCTTAAATAGATAAAACACGTCTTCTTCTGGGGTCCATCTTCCTCCACCGTACAGTTTCTTTAATTTTACTTTCAAGGAGTTGGATGGCGTTTAATACTCGTCTCGAGATACGCCCGACTAAGGATGCCTCTAGTAATTTAACATCAGACTCTATTAATGTGCCAGGAGAATATCAAGGCTTTAATTTGGTCTGCTCCATTAATAAAATGTTCAAGATCTCCTACTATTCCAGTAAATGGTTCCAACTGAAAAATTATTTCGTGTATAAATATCGAATTTTGTGTTCTAATTTTCAACAATTCTAATTGCGTCGTCCCTGCCGCGATAGATACTTGTGACTCTAATTTCGCTATAGGCTGAGCCAACTGATGCCCCAACTTGCTTATCTGCTCAGCTTCTCCCATATTTATGCAATTCCACTAATAGTTCATATAAAATTGGTACTCACAGTTTCAAATTTCGCACCAGCCAACTGCTAAAGTGATGTTGAAGTAATTTCCCGGGTTTCGTCACCAGTTATGATTATTAGTATGAGAAAGATTGAATCAATATTAACAATGAGATTTTTATATCTTTTATTGCAGGTTAACCTTATCAAAAACAAACAATATCAATAATCGATCACCTGTCAATATATCTTAACACTAAAACATATTTTATATTATGCTAACTTATATATATATATATATATATATATATATATTGTTTTGTTATATATATATTGATGTATTGATTATGAAATGTATTGATATATATATGATTATTGATTTGATATATTGATTATGATTGTTATATATATATATATATATATATATATATATATATATATATATATATATATATATATATATTGTATTGTTTTGTTATATATATATATATATATATATATATATATATATATATATATATATATTACAAATGTTCTTCAATCGAACTTTGATTATTATATTTTAACATAATTATTTTATTGGGGATAATGCCAAATAATAATTATTCAATAAACTACTAAATGTTCATTGCTTCTGTGTTTATTCCAAGTTTAGATCCCGGTTTTTTTATAAGTTAACAATGGGATTTATTCAGATTTGGAATGTTTTGTTTACAGTTCACCTTCTGCTGAAGATTGTGAAGATAATCACTTTTCCAACTATGCCATATAGCTCTAATGAGAGTTTGAAGAGAATCCCATCTGTCTGTGGGTTTCTTATGATTTGCTTCATCAACAACCTCCGGTATCGCAGCTAAGGATGAGCCAATCAAGAAATGTGAAGGGTTGAGGACATCAAAATTTTCTGGATCGTCATTCAGTGGAATAAGAGGCTTCGAGTTGAGAATCCCTTCAATTCTTACAAATGCTGTGGAGAGTTCCTCAAAGGTAACTGATTGAGCTCCCATGATTTCCGCTAGTAAGGATTTGGTAGACTTCGCCTGGTTCCTAGCCTCCCCCAAAGTGAGGGCCTTTTAGTGGGATGAATTTCCATTCAATGCTGTTTTCGGATACGCTACGTATGATTTCGTCTTTCTGCTTAGCTATAAATCGGTATACATCCTTGAGAAACCTGCTAGCTCCTACAAAGTTGGTACCTTGGTCAGACCAAACGATCCAACGCTACCAAGAATGAACTAGTGGAAAGGCTAGATACAACTTCTAAATAAAGAGCCCGCTTTGATAAAAAAATAAATATGCACAAATTTGATTTATTGACTGCCGCCTTCCTGGGATTAGAATAGGTTAGAGAGGTCCTGGTCAAAGTTTACTCATAGCTTTTTGACTGTAGAGAAAAATGGATGGACGGTTATTGAGGTTAAGTAGAGAAAAGTAAGGAAGAGAGCTAATGAGATGTCTGGACCCGATGAGAATAGCCATGGTTTTATCTGCATTCAGCTTTAATTCATTTATTTCTGCCCATCTGTTGATGCAATCGATGTCTTCTTGTATCCTTCGGGCAGCGTCAGGCATCTCAGAAGGTTGGAATGATTGGTACAATTGGAAATCATCGGCATATAGGTGGTAACTGGAGTGTTGAATGGCGTCAGGAAGTTCACTAATATAGATAGAGAAAAGAGTCGGGGAGAGTGAGGAACCCTGAGGGACACCTCGTGTTAATTGAAGGGGTGATGATGGAGGTTTTTTCGAAATTGTAACTGTCTGAGATCGACTGGATAAGAAAGAGAGGAACCATTTTAGGACACTATTTGATATGGGCAGGCTTTGGAGTTTGGAATGAAGGATCTCATGATTAACGAAATCAAAAACTTTGGAAAAGTCAAAAAGAATTAGGATGGCGAATTTATGTTTATCTATGGCGGATTGGAGGTCTTGGGTAATCCTTAGCAAGGCCGACTGGGTGGAATAATGGGAACGGAAACCAGATTGTAAAGGATTGAGGAGATGGTTTTGCTCGAGAAAGCTGTTCAACTGAGAGTGAACTAATCTTTCTAAAGGCTTGGATAGATTGGAGATGGTTCTGAAGTCGGAAGCTGATGAAGGAGTTGGAACTTTGTTCAGTGGACGGACTATGGCTCTTTTCCAAGATTTGGGAAAAATGGAATTTTGGAGAGAGAGATTATACATGTGTAGAAGTGCGGGTAGTAAGGCTGGAAGGCAGGGTTTGACAACTTTAAAAGGTATTTTGTCAGGACCATAATCATTCGTTTTTGATTTAAGGGTGGCAGAGAATAGGTCAGTAGGAGAGATTTCGAATAAATAAAACTTATCAGGATCGAAGGGGGTTTCGGTAATGGAAAAGATGAGCGGTTAGATGGAGATGTGTATGGAAAATGGTTGGTGAAAAAAGAATTTAGCGTGTTGAGATCGACTGGATGCTGTGTGCAGGTTTTCGAGGTAACAACTGAGAGGTTCTTAAGGATTTTCCATTTGAATTTAGGGATAGGTCCTTGGGATATTAAAGTATTGGGCTTTGGCGCGGCATAGGGTCATTTGTGTGAGATTTCGTAGTGATTTAAATGTGGAATAATGCTGAGGTAGTCTAGTACGTCTGTATCGATGAAATGCTCCTCTCATAGCTTATCGTCTGGATCCTGGCGATCAACTGACCTTGGTTCCTTTATCTTCCAAAATGTTTTAAGCTGCTTTTCGATAATTCTTTGAGATCCCGTGAAGAACGAAGACAGCACTGGAGTTAAATGGCACGTGGTCCTTCCCCATTACTACCAAGCCCAATTTGGCTGAAGAAATAACTCGTCAACACCGGTGTTGAATGGGATCCCATTGATAATATGAGGATAAAGATCCATGGCGATTAAAAGATCGATGGTGCCAGTGTATGGAAGGATTCATCTGCAAGCTGGTATCCAGATTATAGCTGGATAACATATGGTTCCAATGGAGTACTGGGAAGTGGTGGGGAGATTGTATCCACAACGATTGCTGTAGTATTGAATTCATCATTGCTGAAAAGTTTAACTTTATAATCATGAATTTGACTTTACAATCAATTGATCAAAACTTGATTACCGCCAAGACCAGCAATGCTAATATTCAGAGGGTTGATCTTGAACCCAAGTTTATCAACCACGAATTGTGAAGTGCTGGCTTCCGGAATCGATTACTGCACGGACAGTGTGCAAACTATGCTTAGGACCCGAAATGTTGAGTTTTCCCGTTCGTAGTACATAATAGGATTCAGTGTTATGGTGTTGGTAATCTTAGCCAAATATTGCAAAATGTGTAGAGGAAGGAGTGCTGCGTTCATTTGATTTAACATCATGCAATAGGCTGTGATGCCGAGCCTTGCAGAAGTGATATGTGAACTTAGATTAGCACTCTGATGTCTTATGATTTCGTCGAAGACAATTATTGCAACATTTCAGACTGCTAACGAATGCTTTTCGTTCTTCAAAACAGATGTTGCAAAAATTAAAACAGCCTGGCAGGCCGTTTTGATCTTTGCAGAACTGACAACAGCCTGGTGGACTTTGGTATCTGGTTGTCCGAGGAGTTGAAAACGGCCCGGCCTGGAGGACCACTTGTTTAATTTATTATGACATTCCCTTCCAAGGCTGTCAGGGATATTGGCATAATAATTCTGCTCTTTTTGCCGGTACATTTATTGTGCTGTTGTTGACTGTATATGAGATATCTGGTTAATATATAATTAAGCTATTAAGTGGAAAAGATTTCTATATTTGTTACTATATTTACATTATAATTTGATTTATTAAGCCGGATTTATTACAGAGAATGGTTATTCTATGCGCTTCGGAGACGTGCTGGAACTCCGGTTAGGTAGGATTTTCGTGTGTAGGAAACTTGAAGCTCTATACTTCAGTGATTTTCTTTTTGGTAGCTGTGAGTGTTGGTACTGTGCTTTAATCAGATCATCTTGATTAGATCGTGAAGAGGAAGCAATGTCTCTTAAGATTGCGAGGGCAATCTTCCTTTGTCTGACGAAAGTGATTACGTCGTCAACTATAGAGAGCGTGCTTGTTGAGGACCTAGAGATTCCAAATTGCCTTCGAGTCTGTGGATTGAGTGCCCTTAAAGCCAAAAATGCCAACAGAACCTCGGCTGAATTTTCCAAGTTAAGAGCCTTGTAATCTTGTATGTTATCGGCTACACCTACTAGGAAATTTTCGTAGTTTTGCAGCTGTTTTCTTGTGCTCTTGGCCTCGAAGTCCTATATTTGCTGTAGAAAATATGTCGCTAGTACCCTAGGATTATTATAGGTTTGCAGTAATTTATCCCAAGCTAGGACATATGACCTCTCTTCTATATGAATATTCGAGACCAAAGATGCCGCTTCACCCTTTTATGCACCAAGAAGATAATGGAATTTCTCGGTATTTGTGAGTGCTATCTGGTGATGGGCTAATGACTCAAAAATATCCTTAAAATGGGTCCATTTCTTTATGTCTCCAGAAAAGCTTGTTATCGGTATCTGCGGTAAATGGGCCTTAGCGCGACCTTGCTGCTCATGGTCGATTCCATATAATGTCGGTTTCCAGGATCCTGAACTAATGTACAAAGTTCTGCTGCCAACTTCCTATCTATCTTGAGCTTGATGGACTTCGATTATATTATTTCACGCCTACAAGCGTCATAAATTTCCTGCATCCGTGAACTCCAGAACTCTTCACCCGCAAGAGCATGAATGGTTTCACATTGCTCCCATTTATCAAGAAATAATGCCCAATCGCCATTTGTAGCTTCTAGTTGAGCTTCAAATAACGGAGATTTCTGAATATCTAATAGTGCTGTTGAACCATAGTCTGAACATCTCATTATGTTGCGATGTAAACCTCTGAGCTGTCCCTCCCCCTGGATTGTTTAGTTATTTGAGTGCTATAATAACTGGTGGCATTTTTAAAAGAAAAAACGATGAAGGAAGGAGGTACAAGGAAGAGAGAATCGATTAAACACAAAGAAGAATGAGGTATAATGAAGAGAATATAGGAACAACTATAAACAAAATAAACCATGGAAGTGATAGAGACCATGTTGAAATTGCTGTAAGAGAAAATCGAAATAAATCAATAAAGAATCGAGCGAAAGAAAAAAGAGTTTTCCAATTACAAAACATACGAATATAATAATAATCAAATTAATTTATTTTAATGTGATATAGAGGGCTAAGTTTTTATATATATATAAATATATATATATATATATATATATATATATATATATATATATATATATATATAATATAACTATTGGCTTCGATAAATAGAAAAATGAAGAAACAAATAACTGGAAATAGATTAATTATCAATAATTTTTATTTTACAAAACAGTAGTATCTATATCACAGAAGGTTATCTCAGTATATTTATAACGTGTGTTTATTTTGAATTGTTGAGGTAGGTCAAGGCCGGAGTGAAGCGTCATCAGGCTATACTATTTCACCAATAAAATTTTACACTGGTTAACAATGAGAACTTTGCACCGTGGTAACGTTATTCACTTGATGCAAAAGAATCGTTAAGCAATAAAAACAATTTAAAAAATCTGCAATATTACAAAAATATAACTACAAAAAAAAAAACTTCCTGTCCCACAATGAGGACATTCCATCCATTTATATTTGCTTTGGCGCTCCTCTTGGGAGCTTTAGTTTTTCGATGTAGACTGTTCTGCGCTTCTTAGGCTCTTTCAAGCTCTATATAGACATAATGTTATGTTCACGAATGGTGATCACTCTCAATGGGACCTCGTACCTCACTAGCTCCTTGCCGCTATTTGATCCTCTCCTTCTGTACACTATCGTTCCAATATGAATATCGCCCAGTACGTCCTTCAGTCCTAAGTTATCCTTTCTTACCCTCCTACTTTTTTCGTTCTCAATTTTACTACGGCCTTTCTCCCATCGTTTCACCAACGCTATTCTATTATTAACGGCACGTTCCGATAATTCCTCGTCCACTGTCGTACTCCTCCTTTCCCTGCGCCGTTCCCGCAACCCAAGGAGGATCCCAAAAGGCGAAAAACCTGTTGCGGTATGAATTAAATGATTATATGCCGTGATAGCCTTCGACATCGCCACACCGAGTTCTAGCCCTTTTTCTGCGTGATATATTCTAAGGTGGTCACTAAGCGTGCTGTGTAGTCGTTCTATGCCTCCCCTAATCTTTGGGTGTCCTGGGGTGTTAATGTGCCATGTAATGTCCAAGATCTTCGCCTTTGCTCGCATAATGGCATTGTTCAATTCCTTTCTCCCATCTGATGCGATGCGGTCAGGTACGCCATAAAACTGGAACCATGTTCTTGGAGCATCCAAGTCTGCTTCTGAAGACCGCTCCTGGATCAGGTACGCCATTGCTGCCTTACTAAAAAGATCCGCCAGCGTGACCCATTTATAACCCCTCAAAGTGAAAGTGTCTATTTGTAGGTCCGTTAATGGTGAGTATGCTGTGGGCGTCTCTTCCTGTATTGCTCTGGGAGGGTGCCTATCGTATTTGGTGGTTAAGCATATTTCACAAGCCCCAATGACCCCTATGATTGTTTGTCTCATAACCCACCAAAAATACTTCCGTTTTAGTGCCTGCAATGTCTCTTGTATTCCTCGACGATTCGTCTTAACCTGGTGATATGCGATTGTCACTTCCTGTTGGGTCTCTTTATCCTTTAGTGTTTCAACCTTCAGGGTGCATCGAATAAATCTTCTGTCCGTACCGATTTTCTCTGACCGCCATGACCGCTTAATCTTATCCCAGACCGTCGCATTTCCTACGTATATATGATGGGTGGTGTCTAGTTTTGACACATCCTTGAGTGCTAGACAAATTACATTTCTTTGCGCCTGATCATGTAGGTGCACTGACTGAAAATGTTCCATATTCTAAATGTTCCATATTCTAAATGTTCCATATATGACTGTTCCATATTCGAAACATCTTGTAAGTGGGCACTGTGCTACCAAATGTCCCGTCCTCCTGCAACTTCCTCTCTTCTTTCTTCCAATTATTTCTCTTCTTCCCTTGTCTTCTTTCTACCAGCATCGCTTTGTCTGCCAAATTCAGTTTCTCTTCTTCTCCACGCAATGGGCTTGGTCCTGGTCCTTTTGTAGTTTACTCTGCTCCATCCCATCACTTCTTCATCTAGGTTTCTGGCTTCTTCTTCTCTGGCCCTGGATTCCACCATTTCCTGGGCACATTCCACGAACATCTTTGTGGTTAGCGATCTGAACTTTCATTATGTTGATAGAAACCCCATCCTGGCTTCTACCTCAACTGCGGCCATGGTTTCCCTCATCCTCAAAAAAAGAAAAGTGAAAACAAAGTAATTTTGAACATTCCTGGTTTCGGCTCCACCTAAGTTTGCGAAGGCAAATATAAATATAAATATTGAAATACGAAGAAGAGTTAATTCTCAAGACACCTATGTAAAAAACTATATTTTTATTATATTTCCAATAATCCTTTTTCCATATCTTTTAAATTATTGTTTACCATTAACATATGAGATTAGGTCTCACATTATAATTCTGCAACTAAACTTGTATATGTACGTATATAATATCTGAATATGGTAATCAACTAAGAAAATATTTTTCTACTAATATAATAATTAATTTCTTAAGGTAAAACTAGGCGATAAAGAAGTTGACGTCCATGATGCTTTTAGAATGTATATGACTACAAAGTTACCAAATCCAACATACACTCCTGAAATTTCCGCTAGAACATCTATAGTAGATTTTACGGTGACATTGAAAGGTAAATATTTTACTTTAATGATTTACTTGAGTAGAATAATTTCGAAGATTACAGTGATATTAATGCTGCAGGGAAATAGAGCTCTGTTCGAAAGTATTTCAAAATTATTCTTCCTTCAAAATTTGGCAATGATATGGCTGATCGAGAACATATAGTTCACTAATTTTATTGTACTTAACTACATGACCAAGATTATCTAGCCAGTCCGAGAGTCAGTGAAAAAAAATTGACATTATTCAATGAAAATTTTGAAAGATATTTTTTAATATTTATAACATTTGTATTTTAAAAAGGATAGTCTGCCAGTCGTATCTAATTACCTGTAGAAATAGTGGCTGATTTAAAGAATAATATACAGTAACTTGACGAAACAGGAAATTCATTGCGAAAAATATGATAAAAGTTTTTATTCTTTGACTTGGGTGGCTGCAACACTGTTATTATAAATTTTAATGTTAGTTTATGTATAAGTGTATGTGTATAAGATTTTAATTAAAAAAAAAAAAAACATGAGTTAGATATTTAAGAAAAGAAGTGTATAGCCAATGAATGTTAATTGTACAAAATAATGTTCTAAAATGAGTTGTTATTGTATCGAATACTGAGTTGATATTATTGTTTATGCGGTAATAATCCACGTAGTGGTGACCGCGACGTTCGTTCAAAAAAATAGACTTTGCCTCAATCAAGGGCATTGAGTATTTAGGATGTATGAAACACAATCATACCATAATAAAAGAAAAACAAGATTATAACTAAAAGGAACTTGAAATAACAGAAGAAATCAAACATGCGACAATATTTTTTAAAAAACTTATTTATTGAAAAATATTACAACCTCTCAAGGACCTCACTATTATAAATAGTGTTCTGAGATCACATTCATCCTCTATATACAATAAATCAAATAAATTATACAGAAAAATAATACATGTAGAATAAATAATAATAAAATAACCTACAAATAAATAAACAAAAAAACACATACATACCGATATTCAATATTTACTATCTGGCGAGAGATCTTCAAACCAGAGTTGTCCCTCCAACTGTGGAGGGAAAAGCATGACTCCAGGAGATCCCTGCACTTCTCTCTCAATCGCGTCACTGGGGCTAAACCCAGTGAAGATTGAGACAGAGTGCTTTAGCCACATACACTGCCATTGCCAGAACTTCAATATTTACAAACTATAGAAGGTCGCTGGACCACTGCCGTTTTAACCTCCTTGGAGGATTATAGGGATGGGTGATGCTGGATAGAGATTGTGCAAAGGGATTTGGATGATGGGTAAGGTTCTAATGAAATTTGAAGAATTTTGCTGGGATAAGGTGTAGGACAAACGGGATATTAAGATCATGCTGTAGGGTTTTGTTGGTTAAAAAAAAAGGAGCATCGACTATTGTTCGAAGGACTTTGGATTAGAAGAATTGGATGCGTTTGATGTTACAAAAATTTTGCTGTTCCCCACAATTCAAGTCCGTAAGTCCAAGTAGATTTTAGTATTGTCTTTTAGATAGGTATTTTATTTTCAATAGAGAGTTTAGATTTTCTCTTTAGTAGTATGTATAGATGTCGTATCGTCGATTAAGTTCCTGTCTTTTAAGCCTAGAATGAGGATTCCACATTATGCGTGTGTCTAAGAGAAAGCCAAGGTACCAGACTGTGTCTGAGAAAGGAAGCTGGATGGAATGAAAGTTTACTGGTGGACTGGAACTGCTTTGGACCTTGAAGGTGATGTTTTGGCATTTGGATTAGTTTACTTTAATAATCCATTTATTACACCAGTGCTCAATCAGGGAGAGGTGTCATTGAAGGTTTAAAGATGCTATATCAGGATCTGAATCGGATGATAGCATTGCAAAAGTTGCCAGGACGGTATCGGGATGGACAGGGATATCGGCGATAAAGAGGATGTAAAGGACAGGACCCAATACGCTACCATGAGGAACACCACCAGCCACAATTAGATAGCAATTTGAAAAATCAGTGCCGTAGCCAACACGGAAAGCACTATCTGAGAGGTAGGAACGGAAGACAAGGTATAAGGACTGAGGAAGAAGGATTTTAAGTTTGAAAAGAGGCCCGGCGTGCCATACGCGGTCAAAAGCTTGAGCTATTTCCAGAAATGCACCCGAGCAATATTGCTTGCTTTCCACGGCTTCGGAAATATTATCGATCACTCGAAGTCCTTGTTGGATTGTGGAGTGTTGGGAACGGAATCCGAACTGGTAAAAGGAAGACTTTGAGATTCTCTAAAGGGTAGGATTCTTTTCAGGAGGATCTTTTCAAGGATTTTTGAAAGGATTGGAAGTAGTCTAACGGGTCTGTAGGAAGTTAAGCTGTTGGGAAGTTTGCCTGATTTTGGGAATAGGATAATAGTAGGATGTTACCACAAAAGAGGAAAATGGGTGGTTCGTAGGATGCTATTGTATATGTATGTAAGGAATATAACAGCTTTAGGAGGGAGTTGTATGAGGATCTGAGAGTTAAGGAGGTCGTATCCAGGTGATTTTCGGGTAGGCAGTTTTTGTAAGTGGTATTTGGCCTCAGATGGATTAACTGCTTTCGGCGGTAAGGAGAGTGGGATCGGTGAATTAAGGAATTCCTCTATTGCTGACGTGTGAGTGGGGTTGGATTCCAGATGAGAGGTAAATGTAAAGCAAAGGTGTTCGACGAATTACTCGGCTCTATCTTCGTCAGATGCTGCCCAAGAGCCATCACCTTCACGGAGAGGATGTGATATATGATGTGATTTTAGGATTTGTTTAGTGATCTTCAATAGGGAATTGTCATGAGAAGAGAGGGAAGTAAGGTAGGAGTTGAAGGATTGGGATCCAAAGTTGGCCAATTCTAGCTTTTCAGCAGTCCAGATTGCATGTTGGATAGTGGCAGTAAAAAAATGTACGGCATTGTCAAGGTCATCTGGGGTTTTCAGAGTTATTCTGAGGTCAACTTTATTAGAAAGGATTTGGTGAGAGAGTTTCCAGTAAACTGGGCCTCTGATGAAGGGCGGTGGAGAAGACTTCGGAATAGGAGCTAGAGATAATTGGAGTAATATTGGACTATGATCTGAGGATAGTTCGGCAAGACGAGTAAGGGAATGATTGAGGGGACCTAAGCCACTGTGGATGAAAAAAACAAGAATATCGGGATTGCGGTTAGAATCTGTGGGCCAGTAGGTAGATGAGTTAGGAGGAAGGATACTGAAACGTTGGGAGTGGAGTGCAGATAACAATGTTTTGCCACGAGAGTTAGTGGTTCTAGAAGCCCATTGATGATGTTTGGCGTTTAAATCTACACCCAGGATGAAGTGATGTCCTAAGAAGTTGAGAAGAGAACTGAACTATATATTGGATATGGATCTTTTAGGAGGGCAATATGGTGAAAGGAAAGGAGAAGGTTTTGATTACGATAGTGGTGGATTGTAGAACATCTTGTGTCGGTAATGGGAATTGGTGATGAGATCGGAGTTGTTTACAATAATAGCAGTGCCGGCATGTGCTTTACCACCATGATGGTCAGTACGTTATGTCATGAATTGAGGTAGATACTGCTTTCTGGTCAGTCGTGTTTCCGTAATTAGTGCTACGTCGATGTTCTTGTCCAGTAATAAAACTGTTAGTTCGTCAACGTGATTTCTAACACCATTCGCATTCCAAAGAGGAATGGACATGGGTTTTGGGATGTAAGTCATTAAGGGTTTTTAAAGAATGGATGAGGTGAGAAACGAGATTTGTGAGGAGTGATATGAGTGGTATGAGTAACTGAAGATTTGAAATCGGTGAGGAAAGATGCCAAAAACTGGTAAGATCTGTTGCATTTAAAGGAAGAATGAAAGAAGGATGAATTTGTTGTTGATGGTTAGGTATATTCGAATCATTAGGATTTTGAGGTTGGGGTTGAGGTTGTTGTTGCAGCAGGGCTTGACAGTTATCGGTTGAGATCTCAACTCTAAGTAACTGGGAAAATGATACACTATTGTTCACTATTCCAGAAGGCTCTCTCACTCTTCTTGGTCTTCCTGCTTCATCTTGAATCCGGTTTTTCCGGTGTCTGGATTTGAGATTCTTGTAAATTTGGCATCCTTTGTAGTTGGCCGGGTTTTCCTCCAGGTATAGTGCGCACACTGCAGGATCTTGTATCGGTTTGGTGCACTCCACAGATTTGTGCACAGCTTCTCCACATTTCAGGCAACGCGGCAGATGGTGACAATAAGTCTTCGTGGGGCCATACGTCTGACAATTATGGCACTGCACGATTTCTCTCTTGGGCTATGGTTTCTCTACTTTCACCATTGTGTAATATAATTCACCATTTTCTCAATACCGGGTGATGGCTCTAGATCCTCGAAAAATAAAGGTAGTGGAACTTTATTTTGTACTCCAGGCTGCTCCTAATTCTCCTTCAGAACATTGGTTACCTGACGTACTTTGAAAACAAGCGCCGAAATTGAGAACAAGCTACTTGAAAACTAGCTCTTCTTTTATCACTTCAGTTGGGGTTGTGGAGTGTAAATTTCTTATTACTACTTGTAACGATCTCTCCTGCCTAAGCTGGTAGGTATGAAAATTCGCATTCGTTTCTGAGAGGTACTTCACTATTATTCGGTAGGTTTCATCAGTATCTGGTGTTATTTTTGTATCGTTTGTCCTGTCAAGGCATGAATAACTGTCGAAGCAGATTTTATTTAGTTGGGTGCAGAAAACAGAAATTTTTTTATATTTTTCACAAATATTGGAGGAAGCCTTGGTTCTGTGGGTATTGCTGCAGGCTGCATTACCTCTCGGTCATGTTGAAGCACTTGGTAGGGATTTGGAGTAATTCTTCGATCACTTCTTGCGAAGATGTTCCTGGTTGTGGCTAAGGTTCTGGTTCTGATGTGTTCACTTTTATTGTTGGAGATGCTTCTCGTAGGGAGCGACGAGTTCTCTGTTTGGCTGGTGAAATAACTCCGGCTGACCGAGTCCTCTTGGGCACCTTACTGGACATCACTTGGTGACTCTACCGCATACCATAAGAAAAGAAAGAAAAAAATAAAATATAAAAAAATAAAAAAAATATATCAAACAGCAATACCAACTGCTCTGATGTACACATGAAAAATATTCAATGAAAAATCAGAGAAATTCCTCTGAAAAATTGGCAAATACTTAAGACAACATTAAATAAAAAAAAATTAATGTCCAAGCCTTAACCACCCGGATACCTATCGATTGTCTTAACTACCACGAGGTCAGCCGTCCGGCCAGCCTTAACCACCACGTGGTCAGCACTCCAGCCAGCCTTAACCACCACGTTTCCAGTCACGTGATCCATAGGCCAGGCCCTCCTTTTACCTTATACCTATCTTAACTAAAGACTTTTAATACGTCATTCCTACCTTAACCACTTCAAACCATTTCTATTTTTTTTCTTTTTTTGCACAGGTCACAGGATCGAAAATGAACGTGACATCATAGAATGTGAAAACCTCGTAAGTACTTGAAAACGATATGACGACCGGGTACACTCAGCCTCTTAGAGAGACGGGGGAAATATGAGGGTCACAGGATCGAAAAAGGGGCGTGACTGGTGGTCATGTGACTGGCCACGTGGTGGTTAAGGCTGGTACATTGATAGTAACATTGATGATGGCCTTTTTCGCTGCTATTTTTGGGGGAAGCCTAATATAGCTGGAGGCCCCTAGAGGTCTAAATCGATTAATTTTTAGGAGAAGACCATCAAGACCTTTTAAGAACCAGCCACTCCCTTTTATGGGAGCGGCATCTCTTCCATCTCGGTAGCCAACTTCGAATACATCTCACTTAGAGTATCCAAGATGAATGAGATGTCATATATCGCCTTATTTTTGGTTTTGAAGGCACGATCACACGTCTCTCATTTAACATTTTCGAACGTTGCCTCCAAAACCAAATTAAATTTTAGGGGAGCGTCTGATTCTGCCAAAAATTCGGAAATCAATCGATGTAGTGTTTCTGTCTGGCTGCATAAAAACTCCAATACATCGATCGCTTCCAAACACGGTAAGAAAAAAGTCTTGAGATCTCCTCCAAACGATGTCTCAATCTCATCATAGCCGCCTCCAACCGCCTACGCTTCGCCATAACGAGTGGTTTTTCTCTCTGACAACAACGTACATGCTGCATACACTGCTTCACAGAATTAAAATTTTCGGTACAAGAAATGCATGTACCTCGTGTCAGAGTAATACGATATGTATTTTCGTTTCAGAGTTTGTCATTTTCACTGTTAAAAACTCCATCACAATACTGACAAGTATTTAAACCAGAAATAATGAAATGTAAAAAAATAATTAATAACGTAAATAAATTTAACTTAACTAAACAATAGAAATTATAAAAACGAATTTAAAAAAAAAATTCTTGATTCAAAATAATAATTTAAATTTTTCAAAAAAAAAAACAATGAAAAAAATGAAAATTTTTATAATGAATTAAAAAAAAACTTTTTAAATAATTGAAAAACAATAACTTATTAAAAAGAAAATATAAGAACTACAATTGAGAAAATAAAAATGAAAAAACGTTTAATGAAATCAACTCACAGGTTTCCAGAGATGTTCCAGATAGCAGCTGTGGAACACAGAATGAGGAATAGTCCTCAAACCGCTCCTATTTGTAGACTGATCTGTTTATATTTTTAGGATTAAAAAGGCAAAGTACATGAAGGAGAACAAAAAACGATTAAATGTTTATACTTATATAGGGATTAAGAAGACCTAAGAGGCTGTCTATATTTTGAGGATTCAAAAGGGCAAAGTCCATGTTTACATGTGAACGAGAACAATAAGAGATAAGGGAATAAAGGGCCAAGTCCATTGTTTATACTTAGATAGTGATTCCGAGATTGTTTATATCTTAAGGATTAAAGGGCTCAAAGTCCATCCGCTATCTGCGCAATAGAATCATGTGTAGTGTTTACATACCTAAAATTACTTTAAAATATTCAAATACGAAATCTCCAGAGACCCTTTACAGTATTAATAATAATAAATAATAAAAGGCTTAGCGAACCCGAAGGTTCGATGCCGACACCACCAATCGCTTATTACACAACTCCCTCCATCGTTCGCCGTCAACACCCAGTCCCTTCAGATCGGCTTTAATGCAATCTTCCCTCCTTCGCTTCGGTCTACCCCTCGGATGCTTACCATTCGGCTCAGCAAATATTAATCTTTTAGGAATTCTCTCGTTACTAAGCCCAACAACTTTACAAGCCAATTTGATTCGCCGCGACGAAATTACCTCAATTATATTACCCGGATACAGTTCACGCAATTCGGCGTTGTGTAACCGTCTGAACTCTCCGGTTAACTCATCCTTCTTCGGTCCGAATATCCTACGCAATACTTTATTTTCAAATACTTTAAGACGCTGCTCATACTAAGACGCTCAGCGACAAAGTTTCGCATCCATAAAGAACTGTAGGCAAGATAATTGTTTTATAGATTCTAATTTTTATGTTCCGGGACAAGAGGCTCGAACTGAGCAGTTTTGTCACAGAAAAATAACAAGCATTTCCCGCCTTTAGTCTAACCTTAATCTCTTCTTCAATTTCGTTTTTTCTAGCTATCATAGAACCTAGATACCTAAATTTATCTACCTGTTCAAACATATTACCATCTATATCGATATCACCAGTAGTATCGCCATTTTTGCAACTAACTATATATTTTGTTTTATCCACGTTTATTTCAAGTCCTAGTTTTTTACCGTCTTTCATTAACGTTGTCGTATTTAGTTTTATAGTTTCAACGTCTTCGCTTAACAGTACCAGATCATCAGCATAGCCTAGCACGGATGTTGTCCCACCCAGATCCAACCCTTTCTCGGTATGCATTACCTCCCTAATGGCATGTTCTAATGCCAAATTGAACAGTACAGGCGAAAGGGAATCCCCCCGTTTTAAACCCGAGCGAACCTTAAATTTTTCCGACAGATTATTACCGATTCTAACTTTATTGAGTGTCTCCGTCAAGCACATCCTGACTAGATTTACTAGTTTTTTTTGGAATTCCCTGCTCGATTAGAATATTATACAGTTTCTGACGGTCAATAGAATCGTAAGCCTTTTTAAAATCTATATACAGCTGGTGAACAATACCGTTGTACTCCAATTTTTTCTCTAATATTTGCCGTAAAGAAAATATTTGATCAGTAGTGGAACGATTCCGTCTAAATCCGCATTGGTAGTCTCCGATAATTTTCTCGGCGTATTCCGTGATTCGACTGGTTAAGATTAAAGTGAATATTTTATAACATACCGGAAGGAGTAAAATTCATCGATAGTTATTACAATCTGTCCTCGGGCCCTTTTTGTGAATCGGAATAAGAATAGATTTTTTCCATTCCTTAGGTAATTTCTCATTCACCCAGATCTTTTTAACCAACTGATATATTTTAGAAACTCCAGCTTCCACGCATGCCTTAATTAGCTCAGTAGGAATATTATCCTTTTACAATATTACTAAAATCAATTTTGTCTTTTCCAAATAATAATAAAAAATAAACATAAAATGTCGAATATCTCGAAAACGGTTGGTTTTATAGAACCCAATACCATAATAAAAAATTAGGGAGGTTACTGTAAGGTTATAATAGTTGGGAGGAGAGAGGAACGCGAGATTTGTCACAAATATATATGATCGGGTTTACATAGAATAATGAATAATAATAAAAAAAGAAATATATCATTTTGAAAAATAATAAAAACATAAAATGTCGAATATCTCGAAAACGGTTGGTTTTAGAGAAAAAAGGACCTCGGCCCTAGCCCCCGAAGGACTCTAGAGGGATCCGTAGAATTCCATGAAGAACCCATTACCATAATAAAAAATTAGAAAGGTTACGATAAGGTTATGCTGGTTATAATGGTTGGGATGGACGTGGAAGCGCCAGATTTGTCATAACGGAAAAGGTAAACAAAGTACCCCGTCTCTCAAATCGCTGGTCACGTGACCGATCACGTGACTCTGAAAAGGTAAACATAGAGAAAGTTATGTGAAAGATAAACATTAGGAAGATTATACATAACATAAACATTAGGAAGATTACCGGAAAAGAACAAAATGGTGGCCGGCCTTAACCTTTCAGTGAAGAGTGTGGAGGGGGGGGGGGAATGTGAGGGTCACAGAATCGAAATGGGGCGTGACGACATACAAGGTCGTAAGTGCATGAAAACAATATGGTAGACGGGTACACTCAGCCTCTTTAAGGGGGAGGTGGGGGGTAATATGAGGATCACAGGATCGAAAAGGGGACCTCGTGACGTCATAGGAGAGGCAAACCTCGTAAGTACATGAAAAGAAGATGGTGGTCGGGTACACTCAGCCTCTTAGAAAGAGGGTTGGGGAGAAAATATGAGGGTCACAGGATCGAAAAGGGGCGTGACTGGTGGTCACGTGACTGAACAAATGGTGGTTAAGGATGGTTAGAGGTCCTAAAAGGCAGCGTGCCGTTTTTCAAATTCAAATTCAAACTTGCCGCCATGATGAGGTCACTGAAATCCAGGCTTCTGATTGGCTGTGCAAATCGGTGCGCCAGCTCCTCCATTTCTTATCTACTATGGTGATTCCAGGAGAGGGTTTGATCAATGAATAGTTCTAAATTTTTGACAGAGGAGTAGAAGGAGATTGGCTGGTCACCAAGGTTTAGTATGGGAAAGTCGATATAGGATCTTAGGGCAAGAATTGGAGAAATTCGAGGACAGTCCAAGACTTTTTATGCATCTCCAGCTAAAAGTAAAAGAGCTTTTCCTGAAACTGCCTATGAACCTCTGAAAAACAAACTGAGAAGATTAGCAACATAGCAACTGTTGAGACTACGGCGAAGAAGAACTCGTTCAAAGGATGGAATGGAAAGGAATGGAGGGCTGACCGGGTCGTGGCGGATGAGGGTGTAATTAGGTAAGGAGACAGATGAGGACGGAATATAGGGTTTGAGCAAGGTTTCTGAGATTGCGATATTGTGAAAAAAGTTTTCAGAAAAGTACTGCATCATAGTGCGGGGGGGGGGGAGAGAATTGCGAGTTAACGTGGCAGGTAGTTAGGATGCTAGGCATGGAGAGGATTTGATGGGAAACAGTCAGAAATTAGCATAGAGAAAATGAGGCATATATCATATTCTGAAAAAAATTTAAGATAAGTACTAATAAGCAAAATAAAAGTGAATGTTGAAAAAAATAAGTGAGTAATAAGAGTAAAAAAACAAAAAAATTAGTAAACAGGAGCTATGAGACAGTTTAACCAAATTCTTCAAAATTATTTGGGCACCAGTAAGGAGATAAATTACTTTGATGAAAGGGAAGTGATGAAACCTGTACAGTCAGGCGAAAACTTCAAGATCCGATGCCTGATTAATCAAGATTACTTGATGGCCGTCGTCTTATCGGCATCGCACATTGCCGGCAGCGAACCATACGTATCTTATCTTCCCGGCAGCCCTCTTCTGCCGGGCTAGCAAGTAGAGGAGCCTGTTCGTTGGGGTCATCTCCTCGCCGAGATAAATTCGGTGGCATATACAATATGAAAACACTAAAAGCGCCAGGACGGGATGGTGTAGCAGCTGAATTAATGAAGAATGGCGGCCCTGAGCTGGTGCGAGCATCGCATATCCTTTTCCAAAAAGCCTGAGACGAAAAAAGAATTACAACAGATTGGGAATATAATATTATAATACCAATTCACAAGAAAGTATGTCAGGCAGAATGCACTAACTACAGACCCTCTAACGTCAGTTGCGTACAAACTATATACATCCATATTGGTGGGTTGCTTAAAACCACTATTAGGAGAAGAGAAAGCTGGGTTCAAACAATATTAAGTATAATATTCTTAAGAGGTTTGTTGTATTTTGACTTAGGATAAATTCAATAAGTAAAAAGAATTTCCCTCGTATGTCTGGTTTTAGCAGTAAATCTGTAAATGTATATGTACAGCATTTATAAATTTAAATTTCTTTGTAAATAAATAAATATTCTCTGTTTCATTTTTTTTTACTCTCTTTTGTTGCTTAAAAAGGTTTTCTTTTTCAAGTTAAATTGGATAGTTCTTCAATCAATTGATAATTTATTGTATTTTATCCTTTCAATTTTATGTTTCCCTATTAGTTATTTTTACTTGGTATATCCTGTGTGATAAAATAGAAAATATATTTTAGCCAACAATCTCTGATTTCCCAAAAAAGTAATGAAAAATAAATAAACCTGGAGATGCAATATTCAATATCTACAGTATGGTAAGAGGTAACCATTTCATAAAAAATATTTTATATCAATGATCAGAAATGAATTTATTGATTGAGGATCAAATTTTGAACTATTTAAAGGCTTTATAGTTAGTGTTGTTAGTTAGTGCGTTCAATAGTTAGTGTTGTCCAAAATCGGTATTGGTGATGTACTTTGCAAGACCAAGACTAAGGCCTCATAACTGTTGCAAGACCAAGACCAAGACTGGTAAAAAAATCCTTTTTATGAATAAAAATTAAGTTAAAATAGTCAACCTTGAAATAGTTAATTTGGGCTTAGTTAGGTTTCACATATCTGACAAATTATAGTAGTATATCTAAAATGATAATCTAATAGGTAACTGGAAGACTGTTGCAAGACTTGCACAAGACCAAGACCCGTCATGGTCTCGCAATCGGGCAACACTAGTTGTGGTGTTCAGTCAATAGTAACAAAGTAAAAGTAAATATATTATATTTATTAAATTGACATTAAATAATTTGTTTTTATTAAATTTACATTAAATAATTTATATTTATAAAAATTTACATTAAATAATTTATATTTATTAAATTTACATTAAATAATTTGTATTTATTAAATTTAGATTAAATAATTTACATTTATCTAATGTTTTGTTTTTTTCAAAGGCGAATATTAAGAATAAAAATAAAAATAGCTTCATGGTTGCTGACTTAGAATTGAGTTTCTGGCTTTAAAATAAAAGTTAATTTTCACTCAGTTTTTGTTTAATGTTTTAATAATTATATACATTTGTTTGTGAAATTTGACAATAAGAGAGTAAGATGAATAAAATGGAAATTTTAATATGCCGAAGTTAATTGCAATATATTTTAAAAGAAATTAAATAGAAAAAAAAAACAAATATTGTTCTTTGATTTTATTTCTTGATGATTCATATTCTTCATTCAGCTTGTTCAACTTCAATTCTATCTCCCAAACTATTCTAGTTAATAGTTTGTTGCAATAATTACTTTTTAAATTGAAATAACAAAGAGAGACTATTCAAATATTAGTTTCCCGCCGATCCAATATGGCCGTCCCATCCGTATGACCGCACTGTATTATTAAGCCACTGTAAGTTCCACGAGATGAAATATGGGAAACTCTCAGATCGAAGAATGTTCCGAGAAATCTGACAGAGGCAATAAAATCTATATATCAAGAGCCCAAAGGAATAGTCAGGCTGAATGGGCTAGAATCAGGTTGTTTTAATATTCCAAAGGGGGTGAGAGAGAAACAGGCCTAAGCCTATTGTTGTTCTTGTTGTTCATGGATGAAGTGGTATCCATTTGTAAAAGAAGAACGGGCAGGACATTCCTGGGACGTAGGAATCATAATCGTGTAGTGATACAGCTTCTCCTATACGCCGACAACCTGGTATTTATTACGGACTCAGTGGAAAAGTTGCAATTGGCAGTTATGGAATAGTATGAAGAGCTCCAAAGAAAAGGGATGCCTATAAATTTCAACAAAAGTAAGATCCTAAAAGTCGGAATAAAGAAGGAAGATATCAACATATACTGTAATGGAGAAGAATTAGAAGTGGTGAAAAACTTCACATACCTGGGTACAGTGATAGACGGATCTGGGGAGGTAGACACAGAAATATCAAACAGGATTAATAAGGCAAATACAGTTTACTTCCAGATATGTAACACTATAGTAGGGAAGAGAGAAGTAGACAAAAATGTCAAGCTACACATATTCAAGGAGGTATATCTACCCATACTTTTGTATGGAGCTGAGAGCTGGATATTAACTGACTGAAAGGAGAGCAGAATCACCGCTGCCGAAATGACATTTCTGCGAAGGAAAGTTGGGAAAAAAAGGAGAGATCGAGTTCGCAATGAAAGTATTCGTCAGGAACTGCAGATAGCCCCACTGAAAGAGCTCCTAGAAACTCGCCAGCCAAAGTGGTTCAGCCATGTTATCAGGTGGGACGACCACAGAGATCTAAAAGATAAAGATAACACTTAAGCCCTGAGAGGAACTGGTTGTATCTGCCCACTCCACCGGCACCCACCACGGGGAAAACACTATCTCCAGCACGAGAATCCACCTACGGAGAGCTCTCCAGGTAAAAAAGATGTGGGCTGGCATACAAACGGTAAGCTGTTTTTTTTTTCCACAATCATTAACCTACCAATCCCTTGAGATACAGCCCATTGCTTTAAAAATAGAAAGTTACCTTAAAAATTTCGAATATTGCCTTATTGAAACTCATGCAAGTTATTTTGCCATAATTAGAAAGTTTCCTAAACAATGTCCCAGATGGCGGAAAACCTTGGATTCCTAGAATGTACTATCTTGACTACATTGAGCGACTCTGTAGGGTGAGGGAGAAAGACCTCCGACAGGCGAGTAATCTGGCTAGAAATAGGTAAGACTAATGTTCCTCTACGCTGAGAGTCAATAAAGGGAGAAGCTAAAGCAGAAGAAGAAGTAATAAATGCCGCATCAAAGTAAACGAATCAAAGCGCATACACATTACCTTCACACTCCGGCGCAGATCCAGTCCATCAGTCAACTTTAATTCCATCCAGCTTCCTTTTTCAGACACAGTCCGGTATCTTGGAATTATCTTAGACCGAAGACTAACGTCGAACCCACATACTAGACTTAAAAGACAAGAACTTAACCAACAATACGGCCAATTATACAGACTACTGACTAGAAAATCTCAACTTTCAATTGGCAACAAATTACTGATCTACAAGACAATCCTGAAACCTTTTTGGACCTATGGCAAAACCTTTTCATGGTTATTCTGAGGTCAATTTGATCAGAAAGGATTTCATATAAGAGTTTAAACATGACTGGACCTCTGAGGAAGGATGTTGGGGAGGGTTTAGGAATAGGAGCTAGTGATTCTTGGAGTATAAAAGGACTGTGATATGTGGGAAGTTCATCAAGACTTGTAAGAGAATGATTGAGTGGACCTAAACCACTAACCACTGTGGATGAAGAAATAAAGGATATCAGGATTAGGAGGAAGGAGGCTGAAACGTTGGAAATTGAGCGCAGACAGCAATGTTCTTCCACGAAAGTTCGTGGTTTTTGAACCCCACTGTTCATGGAAGATTAAAATTATTGTAGTTTCTTTGTTTTCTTGTAAATCAAATTTCTTATTCATTATTTTCATCTCCTATAACTCTTATTTAAGTCAATAGAAATAAGTAAATTCATCATTAGTATTAATAATAGCCAGTTTTATTTTATTCTTTCTCTTCTGTTTCTTTTCAAGTTTTATGTATATATTATATTTTTTTTATGTTTAATAAGGAATTGTAAAACCCTGTTCGGGTAATTAGAGAAAGTCAATATTAATGAGTAAGAAGGTTCGATAGGTTATGAGGTTAATTAACATATATTTTTCAACCCTTAGATTCCGAGTTCGTAGCTCACCCCACGACTATTTTTTTTTTAATTAATTTTTTTTTCTTTATGGCTTTCGTTATTTTCCAAATTCAAAAAATTAAATAGCGTGGCGCCAGTTAGATAATTGTTAATATTTAATTGACTCTTGCTTATTTTTTTTTTTCGAACGCTACCGGAAACAATTCTTCTAAATTAAAGACCGTGACACTCTCTTCCGCCAAAGATAAGGAAGAAATGTTGTTGAGCCCTTGGAAGTTGAGGTCCCTGGTCGAGGATATAGGGCCACTAGTAACCTCTTTATACTGGCCCTTTATCAGTTTCTCTGTCATTTACAGTTAGGGTAATCTTTCTTTTTGATGCCACGAGTACAGCAATTATAACAGAAAAGTGTTGTCCTGGTCTTAGAACATTTCCGATGACGGTGTCCCGTTTGAGGCAGTTCAAACAAAGGGATTGTAATGAGAAGAAGAATAGTTGGGGTGCTCAGTCAAAAAAGGAAGGCAAAAATAAATTATAATATTTATTTTTTACATCTGCCGACGTTTCGACCTGAAGTTCAGGCCATCATCAGGGCTAAGAAAATAACCAGATAACAAGGTATGAGAAACTTAAGTAATGATGGTAAAAAAGATAATAACAAAAAAAAAATGAGAAAATAAATAAAATAAAATAATAAATTAAAATAATAAAATAAAATAAATAAATAAAATAAAATAAAAAATTTATTTTACGAACTCGGAATCTAAGGGTTGAAAAATATATGTTAATTAACCTCATAACCTATCGAACCTTCTTACTCATTAATATTGACTTTCTCTAATTACCCGAACAGGGTTTTACAATTCCTTATTAAACATAAAAAAAATATAATATATACATAAAACTTGAAAAGAAACAGAAGAGAAAGAATAAAATAAAACTGGCTATTATTAATACTAATGATGAATTTACTTATTTCTATTGACTTAAATAAGAGTTATAGGAGATGAAAATAATGAATAAGAAATTTGATTTACAAGAAAACAAAGAAACTACAATAATTTTAATCTTCCATGAACAGTGGGGTTCAAAAACCACGAACTTTCGTGGAAGAACATTGCTGTCTGCGCTCAATTTCCAACGTTTCAGCCTCCTTCCTCCTAATCCTGATATCCTTTATTTCTTCATCCACAGTGGTTAGTGGTTTAGGTCCACTCAATCATTCTCTTACAAGTCTTGATGAACTTCCCACATATCACAGTCCTTTTATACTCCAAGAATCACTAGCTCCTATTCCTAAACCCTCCCCAACATCCTACCTCAGAGGTCCAGTCATGTTTAAACTCTTATATGAAATCCTTTCTGATCAAATTGACCTCAGAATAACCATGAAAAGGTTTTGCCATAGGTCCAAAAAGGTTTCAGGATTGTCTTGTAGATCAGTAATTTGTTGCCAATTGAAAGTTGAGATTTTCTAGTCAGTAGTCTGTATAATTGGCCGTATTGTTGGTTAAGTTCTTGTCTTTTAAGTCTAGTATGTGGGTTCGACGTTAGTCTTCGGTCTAAGATAATTCCAAGATACCAGACTGTGTCTGAAAAAGGAAGCTGGATGGAATTAAAGTTGACTGATGGACTGGATCTGCGCCGGAGTGTGAAGGTAATGTGTATGCGCTTTGATTCGTTTACTTTGATGCGGCATTTATTACTTCTTCTTCTGCTTTAGCTTCTCCCTTTATTGACTCTCAGCGTAGAGGAACATTAGTCTTACCTATTTCTAGCCAGATTACTCGCCTGTCGGAGGTCTTTCTCCCTCACCCTACAGAGTCGCTCAATGTAGTCAAGATAGTACATTCTAGGAATCCAAGGTTTTCCGCCATCTGGGACATTGTTTAGGAAACTTTCTAATTATGGCAAAATAACTTGCATGAGTTTCAATAAGGCAATATTCGAAATTTTTAAGGTAACTTTCTATTTTTAAAGCAATGGGCTGTATCTCAAGGGATTGGTAGGTTAATGATTGTGGAAAAAAAAAACAGCTTACCGTTTGTATGCCAGCCCACATCTTTTTTACCTGGAGAGCTCTCCGTAGGTGGATTCTCGTGCTGGAGATAGTGTTTTCCCCGTGGTGGGTGCCGGTGGAGTGGGCAGATACAACCAGTTCCTCTCAGGGCTTAAGTGTTATCTTTATCTTTTAGATCTCTGTGGTCGTCCCACCTGATAACATGGCTGAACCACTTTGGCTGGCGAGTTTCTAGGAGCTCTTTCAGTGGGGCTATCTGCAGTTCCTGACGAATACTTTCATTGCGAACTCGATCTCTCCTTTTTTTTCCCAACTTTCCTTCGCAGAAATGTCATTTCGGCAGCGGTGATTCTGCTCTCCTTTCAGTCAGTTAATATCCAGCTCTCAGCTCCATACAAAAGTATGGGTAGATATACCTCCTTGAATATGTGTAGCTTGACATTTTTGTCTACTTCTCTCTTCCCTACTATAGTGTTACATATCTGGAAGTAAACTGTATTTGCCTTATTAATCCTGTTTGATATTTCTGTGTCTACCTCCCCAGATCCGTCTATCACTGTACCCAGGTATGTGAAGTTTTTCACCACTTCTAATTCTTCTCCATTACAGTATATGTTGATATCTTCCTTCTTTATTCCGACTTTTAGGATCTTACTTTTGTTGAAATTTATAGGCATCCCTTTTCTTTGGAGCTCTTCATACTATTCCATAACTGCCAATTGCAACTTTTCCACTGAGTCCGTAATAAATACCAGGTTGTCGGCGTATAGGAGAAGCTGTATCACTACACGATTATGATTCCTACGTCCCAGGAATGTCCTGCCCGTTCTTCTTTTACAAATGGATACCACTTCATCCATGAACAACAAGAACAACAATAGGCTTAGGCCTGTTTCTCTCTCACCCCCTTTGGAATATTAAAACAACCTGATTCTAGCCCATTCAGCCTGACTATTCCTTTGGGCTCTTGATATATAGATTTTATTGCCTCTGTCAGATTTCTCGGAACATTCTTCGATCTGAGAGTTTCCCATATTTCATCTCGTGGAACTTACAGTGGCTTAATAATACAGTGCGGTCATACGGATGGGACGGCCATATTGGATCGGCGGGAAACTAATATTTGAATAGTCTCTCTTTGTTATTTCAATTTAAAAAGTAATTATTGCAACAAACTATTAACTAGAATAGTTTGGGAGATAGAATTGAAGTTGAACAAGCTGAATGAAGAATATGAATCATCAAGAAATAAAATCAAAGAACAATATTTGTTTTTTTTTCTATTTAATTTCTTTTAAAATATATTGCAATTAACTTCGGCATATTAAAATTTCCATTTTATTCATCTTACTCTCTTATTGTCAAATTTCACAAACAAATGTATATAATTATTAAAACATTAAACAAAAACTGAGTGAAAATTAACTTTTATTTTAAAGCCAGAAACTCAATTCTAAGTCAGCAACCATGAAGCTATTTTTATTTTTATTCTTAATATTCGCCTTTGAAAAAAACAAAACATTAGATAAATGTAAATTATTTAATCTAAATTTAATAAATACAAATTATTTAATGTAAATTTAATAAATATAAATTATTTAATGTAAATTTTTATAAATATAAATTATTTAATGTAAATTTAATAAAAACAAATTATTTAATGTCAATTTAATAAATATAATATATTTACTTTTACTTTGTTACTATTGACTGAACACCACAACTAGTGTTGCCCGATTGCGAGACCATGACGGGTCTTGGTCTTGTGCAAGTCTTGCAACAGTCTTCCAGTTACCTATTAGATTATCATTTTAGATATACTACTATAATTTGTCAGATATGTGAAACCTAACTAAGCCCAAATTAACTATTTCAAGGTTGACTATTTTAACTTAATTTTTATTCATAAAAAGGATTTTTTTACCAGTCTTGGTCTTGGTCTTGCAACAGTTATGAGGCCTTAGTCTTGGTCTTGCAAAGTACATCACCAATACCGATTTTGGACAACACTAACTATTGAACGCACTAACTAACAACACTAACTATAAAGCCTTTAAATAGTTCAAAATTTGATCCTCAATCAATAAATTCATTTCTGATCATTGATATAAAATATTTTTTATGAAATGGTTACCTCTTACCATACTGTAGATATTGAATATTGCATCTCCAGGTTTATTTATTTTTCATTACTTTTTTGGGAAATCAGAGATTGTTGGCTAAAATATATTTTCTATTTTATCACACAGGATATACCAAGTAAAAATAACTAATAGGGAAACATAAAATTGAAAGGATAAAATACAATAAATTATCAATTGATTGAAGAACTATCCAATTTAACTTGAAAAAGAAAACCTTTTTAAGCAACAAAAGAGAGTAAAAAAAAATGAAACAGAGAATATTTATTTATTTACAAAGAAATTTAAATTTATAAATGCTGTACATATACATTTACAGATTTACTGCTAAAACCAGACATACGAGGGAAATTCTTTTTACTTATTGAATTTATCCTAAGTCAAAATACAACAAACCTCTTAAGAATATTATACTTAATATTGTTTGAACCCAGCTTTCTCTTCTCCTAATAGTGGTTTTAAGCAACCCACCAATATGGATGTATATAGTTTGTACGCAACTGACGTTAGAGGGTCTGTAGTTAGTGCATTCTGCCTGACATACTTTCTTGTGAATTGGTATTATAATATTATATTCCCAATCTGTTGTAATTCTTTTTTCGTCTCAGGCTTTTTGGAAAAGGATATGCGATGCTCGCACCAGCTCAGGGCCGCCATTCTTCATTAATTCAGCTGCTACACCATCCCGTCCTGGCGCTTTTAGTGTTTTCATATTGTATATGCCACCGAATTTATCTCGGCGAGGAGATGACCCCAACGAACAGGCTCCTCTACTTGCTAGCCCGGCAGAAGAGGGCTGCCGGGAAGATAAGATACGTATGGTTCGCTGCCGGCAATGTGCGATGCCGATAAGACGACGGCCATCAAGTAATCTTGATTAATCAGGCATCGGATCTTGAAGTTTTCGCCTGACTGTACAGGTTTCATCACTTCCCTTTCATCAAAGTAATTTATCTCCTTACTGGTGCCCAAATAATTTTGAAGAATTTGGTTAAACTGTCTCATAGCTCCTGTTTACTAATTTTTTTGTTTTTTTACTCTTATTACTCACTTATTTTTTTCAACATTCACTTTTATTTTGCTTATTAGTACTTATCTTAAATTTTTTTCAGAATATGATATATGCCTCATTTTCTCTATGCTAATTTCTGACTGTTTCCCATCAAATCCTCTCCATGCCTAGCATCCTAACTACCTGCCACGTTAACTCGCAATTCTCTCCCCCCCCCCCGCACTATGATGCAGTACTTTTCTGAAAACTTTTTTCACAATATCGCAATCTCAGAAACCTTGCTCAAACCCTATATTCCGTCCTCATCTGTCTCCTTACCTAATTACACCCTCATCCGCCACGACCCGGTCAGCCCTCCATTCCTTTCCATTCCATCCTTTGAACGAGTTCTTCTTCGCCGTAGTCTCAACAGTTGCTATGTTGCTAATCTTCTCAGTTTGTTTTTCAGAGGTTCATAGGCAGTTTCAGGAAAAGCTCTTTTACTTTTAGCTGGAGATGCATAAAAAGTCTTGGACTGTCCTCGAATTTCTCCAATTCTTGCCCTAAGATCCTATATCGACTTTCCCATACTAAACCTTGGTGACCAGCCAATCTCCTTCTACTCCTCTGTCAAAAATTTAGAACTATTCATTGATCAAACCCTCTCCTGGAATCACCATAGTAGATAAGAAATGGAGGAGCTGGCGCACCGATTTGCACAGCCAATCAGAAGCCTGGATTTCAGTGACCTCATCATGGCGGCAAGTTTGAATTTGAATTTGAAAAACGGCACGCTGCCTTTTAGGACCTCTAACCATCCTTAACCACCATTTGTTCAGTCACGTGACCACCAGTCACGCCCCTTTTCGATCCTGTGACCCTCATATTTTCTCCCCAACCCTCTTTCTAAGAGGCTGAGTGTACCCGACCACCATCTTCTTTTCATGTACTTACGAGGTTTGCCTCTCCTATGACGTCACGAGGTCCCCTTTTCGATCCTGTGATCCTCATATTACCCCCCACCTCCCCCTTAAAGAGGCTGAGTGTACCCGTCTACCATATTGTTTTCATGCACTTACGACCTTGTATGTCGTCACGCCCCATTTCGATTCTGTGACCCTCACATTCCCCCCCCCCCTCCACACTCTTCACTGAAAGGTTAAGGCCGGCCACCATTTTGTTCTTTTCCGGTAATCTTCCTAATGTTTATGTTATGTATAATCTTCCTAATGTTTATCTTTCACATAACTTTCTCTATGTTTACCTTTTCAGAGTCACGTGATCGGTCACGTGACCAGCGATTTGAGAGACGGGGTACTTTGTTTACCTTTTCCGTTATGACAAATCTGGCGCTTCCACGTCCATCCCAACCATTATAACCAGCATAACCTTATCGTAACCTTTCTAATTTTTTATTATGGTAATGGGTTCTTCATGGAATTCTACGGATCCCTCTAGAGTCCTTCGGGGGCTAGGGCCGAGGTCCTTTTTTCTCTAAAACCAACCGTTTTCGAGATATTCGACATTTTATGTTTTTATTATTTTTCAAAATGATATATTTCTTTTTTTATTATTATTCATTATTCTATGTAAACCCGATCATATATATTTGTGACAAATCTCGCGTTCCTCTCTCCTCCCAACTATTATAACCTTACAGTAACCTCCCTAATTTTTTATTATGGTATTGGGTTCTATAAAACCAACCGTTTTCGAGATATTCGACATTTTATGTTTATTTTTTATTATTATTTGGAAAAGACAAAATTGATTTTAGTAATATTGTAAAAGGATAATATTCCTACTGAGCTAATTAAGGCATGCGTGGAAGCTGGAGTTTCTAAAATATATCAGTTGGTTAAAAAGATCTGGGTGAATGAGAAATTACCTAAGGAATGGAAAAAATCTATTCTTATTCCGATTCACAAAAAGGGCCCGAGGACAGATTGTAATAACTATCGATGAATTTTACTCCTTCCGGTATGTTATAAAATATTCACTTTAATCTTAACCAGTCGAATCACGGAATACGCCGAGAAAATTATCGGAGACTACCAATGCGGATTTAGACGGAATCGTTCCACTACTGATCAAATATTTTCTTTACGGCAAATATTAGAGAAAAAATTGGAGTACAACGGTATTGTTCACCAGCTGTATATAGATTTTAAAAAGGCTTACGATTCTATTGACCGTCAGAAACTGTATAATATTCTAATCGAGCAGGGAATTCCAAAAAAAACTAGTAAATCTAGTCAGGATGTGCTTGACGGAGACACTCAATAAAGTTAGAATCGGTAATAATCTGTCGGAAAAATTTAAGGTTCGCTCGGGTTTAAAACGGGGGGATTCCCTTTCGCCTGTACTGTTCAATTTGGCATTAGAACATGCCATTAGGGAGGTAATGCATACCGAGAAAGGGTTGGATCTGGGTGGGACAACATCCGTGCTAGGCTATGCTGATGATCTGGTACTGTTAAGCGAAGACGTTGAAACTATAAAACTAAATACGACAACGTTAATGAAAGACGGTAAAAAACTAGGACTTGAAATAAACGTGGATAAAACAAAATATATAGTTAGTTGCAAAAATGGCGATACTACTGGTGATATCGATATAGATGGTAATATGTTTGAACAGGTAGATAAATTTAGGTATCTAGGTTCTATGATAGCTAGAAAAAACGAAATTGAAGAAGAGATTAAGGTTAGACTAAAGGCGGGAAATGCTTGTTATTTTTCTGTGACAAAACTGCTCAGTTCGAGCCTCTTGTCCCGGAACATAAAAATTAGAATCTATAAAACAATTATCTTGCCTACAGTTCTTTATGGATGCGAAACTTTGTCGCTGAGCGTCTTAGTATGAGCAGCGTCTTAAAGTATTTGAAAATAAAGTATTGCGTAGGATATTCGGACCGAAGAAGGATGAGTTAACCGGAGAGTTCAGACGGTTACACAACGCCGAATTGCGTGAACTGTATCCGGGTAATATAATTGAGGTAATTTCGTCGCGGCGAATCAAATTGGCTTGTAAAGTTGTTGGGCTTAGTAACGAGAGAATTCCTAAAAGATTAATATTTGCTGAGCCGAATGGTAAGCATCCGAGGGGTAGACCGAAGCGAAGGTGGGAAGATTGCATTAAAGCCGATCTGAAGGGACTGGGTGTTGACGGCGAACGGTGGAGGGAGTTGTGTAATAAGCGATTGGTGGTGTCGGCATCGAACCTTCGGGTTCGCTAAGCCTTTTATTATTTATTATTATTAATACTGTAAAGGGTCTCTGGAGATTTCGTATTTGAATATTTTAAAGTAATTTTAGGTATGTAAACACTACACATGATTCTATTGCGCAGATAGCGGATGGACTTTGACCCCTTTAATCCTTAAGATATAAACAATCTCGTAATCCCTATCTAAGTATAAACAATGGACTTGGACCTTTATTCCCTTATCTCTTATTGTTCTCGTTCACATGTAAACATGGACTTTGCCCTTTTGAATCCTCAAAATATAGACAGCCTCTTAGGCCTTCTTAATCCCTATATAAGTATAAACATTTAATCGTTTTTTGTTCTCCTTCATGTACTTTGCCTTTTTAATCCTAAAAATATAAACAGATCAGACTACAAATAGGAGCGGTTTGAGGACTATTCCTCATTCTGTGTTCCACAGCTGCTATCTGGAACATCTCTGGAAACCTGTGAGTTGATTTCATTAAACGTTTTTTCATTTTGATTTTCTCAATTGTAGTTCTTATATTTTCTTTTTAATAAGTTATTGTTTTTCAATTATTTAAAAAGTTTTTTTTTAATTCATTTTAAAAATTTTCATTTTTTTCATTGTTTTTTTTTTGGAAAAATTTAAATTATTATTTTGAATCAAGAATTTTTTTTTTTAAATTCATTTTTATAATTTCTATTGTTTAGTTAAGTTAAATTTATTTACGTTATTAATTATTTTTTTACATTTCATTATTTCTGGTTTAAATACTTGTCAGTATTGTGATGGAGTTTTTAACAGTGAAAATGACAAACTCTGAAACGAAAATACATATCGTATTACTCTGACACGAGGTAAATGCATTTCTTGTACCGAAAATTTTAATTCTGTGAAGCAGTGTATGCAGCATGTACGTTGTTGTCAGAGAGAAAAACCACTCGTTATGGCGAAGCGTAGGCGGTTGGAGGCGGCTATGATGAGATTGAGACATCGTTTGGAGGAGATCTCAAGACTTTTTTCTTACCGTGTTTGGAAGCGATCGATGTATTGGAGTTTTTATGCAGCCAGACAGAAACACTACATCGATTGATTTCCGAATTTTTGGCAGAATCAGACGCTCCCCTAAAATTTAATTTGGTTTTGGAGGCAACGTTCGAAAATGTTAAATGAGAGACGTGTGATGGTGCCTTCAAAACCAAAAATAAGGCGATATATAACTCCTATAACTCTTATTTAAGTCAATAGAAATAAGTAAATTCATCATTAGTATTAATAATAGCCAGTTTTATTTTATTCTTTCTCTTCTGTTTCTTTTCAAGTTTTATGTATATATTATATTTTTTTTATGTTTAATAAGGAATTGTAAAACCCTGTTCGGGTAATTAGAGAAAGTCAATATTAATGAGTAAGAAGGTTCGATAGGTTATGAGGTTAATTAACATATATTTTTCAACCCTTAGATTCCGAGTTCGTAGCTCACCCCACGACTATTTTTTTTTTAATTAATTTTTTTTCTTTATGGCTTTCGTTATTTTCCAAATTCAAAAAATTAAATAGCGTGGCGCCAGTTAGATAATTGTTAATATTTAATTGACTCTTGCTTATTTTTTTTTTTCGAACGCTACCGGAAACAATTCTTCTAAATTAAAGACCGTGACACTCTCTTCCGCCAAAGATAAGGAAGAAATGTTGTTGAGCCCTTGGAAGTTGAGGTCCCTGGTCGAGGATATAGGGCCACTAGTAACCTCTTTATACTGGCCCTTTATCAGTTTCTCTGTCATTTACAGTTAGGGTAATCTTTCTTTTTGATGCCACGAGTACAGCAATTATAACAGAAAAGTGTTGTCCTGGTCTTAGAACATTTCCGATGACGGTGTCCCGTTTGAGGCAGTTCAAACAAAGGGATTGTAATGAGAAGAAGAATAGTTGGGGTGCTCAGTCAAAAAAGGAAGGCAAAAATAAATTATAATATTTATTTTTTACATCTGCCGACGTTTCGACCTGAAGTTCAGGCCATCATCAGGGCTAAGAAAATAACCAGATAACAAGGTATGAGAAACTTAAGTAATGATGGTAAAAAAGATAATAACAAAAAAAAAATGAGAAAATAAATAAAATAAAATAAAATAAAATAATAAATTAAAATAATAAAATAAAATAAATAAATAAAATAAAATAAAAAATTTATTTTCTCATTTTTTTTTGTTATTATCTTTTTTACAATCATTACTTAAGTTTCTCATACCTTGTTATCTGGTTATTTTCTTAGCCCTGATGATGGCCTGAACTTCAGGTCGAAACGTCGGCAGATGTAAAAAATAAATATTATAATTTATTTTTGCCTTCCTTTTTTTACTGAGCACCCCAACTATTCTTCTCTTCAATATCCACGACAGTCAACCAATTACCAATTATTAAGGGATTGTACTGTTGCTAACTCCAGTTTGTTCTGATTTCCGATAATGGGTGATGAGAGTTCAGGCTTCCTTTGAACGAGTTCTTCTTCGCCGTAGTCTCAACAGTTGCTATGTTGCTAATCTTCTCTGTTTGTTTTTTAGAGGTTCATAGGCAGTTTCAGGAAAAGCTCTTTTACTTTTAGCTGGAGATGCATAAAAAGTCTTGGACTGTCCTCGAATTTCTCCAATTCTTGCCCTAGTTCGATCAATTTAGCGATGTTTGTCGCTTTAGATCTTCTAAAGTATAATTGGTGTCCAGGCAAATAATTTTAGTAAATTTTAGAGATTTGTTCCTCTTCGGGCTTCTGCCAATTCAATTTTTTGAATAAGGTCGTAATGTTGACGATGTAGTCCATAATTCTCTCTTGATCTTCTATCAATTTCATTTCTCAGCTTTTTCTCATAATCAAGAGGGAAGGATTTAGCACGGAAGGCTCTTTCAAAGTCCTCCCACTCATTCCAATTATCTAATCCTAAGCGGCACCAATTGAGGAGTGTCCCTTGGAATATTTCGGGTAAAGAGCTAAGTAACTCGGCACCAGGTATTATAATTCCGACGTTTTTCATTTACTCTTTGAAGGATATTGTAGTACAAGTACAAAAAATAATACTTCAAAAAGATTTGAACTATTATTGAACTTTAGGGAAATGAAAAATTGTAAAGAATTACTGGGGGGGAGGGAGGTACAATTAAACATAGCGGCTGGCGGTTTAGACCCTTGTTGAGTTTATCCCGGTTCCTGCACGTTAGTCACATTCTCTTCCGTATTCTCTAAGGAAGTCAAAGATACTGCCACAACGAAGGATTATTCAAAAAAAATATTTTAATCACTGCTCTTCATCCTTTAACCTTACTACTTGTTCTGTTTAATTGCCAGATTTTCTTTAATTCTAATAAATGATAAACTTCTGCGTGGTTCCTTAAACATCAACTATCATCGAAAATCAGAATAATAATGAAACAAGTTGAATAAATGGGAAGGTAATTACACATGGCTATACAACAGATTATTGCATTTGGTATTTACATTAAGAGAATTACACTACAATTTGATTTCAATGTCATTAATTTGAGATGCAACATGAAATAATTGAGAAAAATGAAAATTAATAAATTAAGTTTGTAAGTATGCAAAAAAAAATATAGCACCAGAAAGCGCCACTATTGCGGAGGGGTTGTCTTGCCCCCTCCACCTTACCTCTGTTTTTAGTAAATATAGAAATTAGATCGTTTAGGTTATATATTATCCGCCTTTTTTTTTAAATTTAGCATTCCTTACCCACTATTAAATAAACAAAGATTGAACACAATTTCCATCTTATCCACATAAAATTTATATGCTTATACTTTTTATATATCCACATAATATATTTATGCTTATACTTTTTAGATATATTCTGTCACATTTTTAGTCTAATGTGCAGCATACTGTCTTAAACAATTTGTTTCATTGAAAGAACTTCATTAACTTAAATTTTGTTTTAATTGTGACACTTTATCTAAATTTTTAAAAATTTGATGGTTGACCATGGTATATTTTAGTATATTTGAATTGTATATATTTAATTTTTAAATACTTTATGGAATCGATCTGAAAATGGCCGTAACTACAGTTTAATGATTGCATCGCTCTGTCTTTGTCTCCTTCTCAACTGGCTAATTCTGCAAATACTGCTGCTATAATTTGTGAACAGTGAGCTTTTGTACATTTAAACATTTTCACATTAAATAGTGAGGTGAGAGATATTTATTAACAATTATGTTTAATAGTTAATTGATACTAGTTCGGTAGAGACAGCACAGCTGATCGGTAATTCCCTTAACGGGTCTTGCCCTATCTACGTAAGATACACGGCCAAGGCTCTATTTACTAACACTACTTCCTTCGAGTGATATCGAGTTCGTATCCAAACTGATAAACTATTTTTTTTTTTTCTTTTTTCTTCTCTCTTTATTTTATTTGTTTATTTTACTCTAAGACTTTTACTTTGGTTTAATTATGTATATTACGATTTTTTCTTACTTTAACTGTAAATAATGTAAATAGCTTAGTTTTAAGAATTTATTTCGTAATTTTTTTTTTTTTTAGTGTTATAACAGGTACAGATTTTTTTTTTTTTCTCTCATTATGGAACCTGACAATACGTCTGGTGAAGAATCGGAGGAAGAGACACCATTTTCCGAAGTCAGTGAGACCGATTCACAATATTTAAAAAGAAGGACTCTTCAAAAGCGCAATCGAAACTCTGCCCCCGGTTCAGCGGGCAACTCACCAAATAAGAAAAAAAATAAATCGGCCAAATCAAAAAAGGCATCTGAAACAAACAAAAATACACCAAACACGCGTAGCAAAATCACTTCAGCCATCAAATCAGAATCAATTTCACCAAACACCTCAATCAGTAACTCTGTTACAGCCAACAATACTACAAACAAGATTCTGGAGCCAAAAGAAACTTGTGATCTTGAACCGCCACCCATCTTCGTCGCAAAAATTGAAAATTTTATGTCCTTCGGACAAGAAATCGCTGATCTGATTGGGCAGCCAAATTTTACATGTTTTTCCAGAGTCAATGATATTAAAATAAATACCAACTCTAAAGAAAATTACAAAATATTAATTGAACATTTTACTTCACGAAAATACGATTTCCATTGTTACCAACTGAGACAGGAAAAAGCATACAGAGTCGTATTAAGAGGGCTTCATCCAACTACTTCTATAAGCGCAATCAAAATGGGTTTGGAAGAAATAGGCCATAGCGTAAGGAACATAGCTACCGTGCTTCATCCTAAGGAAAAATACCCGCTACCGCTATTTTTCATAGATCTCGAACCTGCAAAAAACAACCCGGAAATTTTTAACGTAAAGCGTCTTTTATATTCAATAGTCCGTTTTGAAGAGCCCAGACAAAGACCTATAGTAGTGCAATGCACTAACTGTCAAAATTTGGGACACACAAAAGCCTACTGCCATCATCAGGCCAGATGCGTCAAATGTGCTGGGGCACATCCGTCTGATATTTGCCAGAAACCAAGGCAAGAGGCTGCTATATGTGCACTTTGTGGCGAGGGACACCCAGCGAGCTACAGAGGTTGCGTAGTTTATAAAAATCTTCTGAAGCTGAGATCACATAATATGGCTTTGAAAAGCCTTAACCTTGATCATAAAAGTGGGACTGAGGCTCCCGCAATCGATGATAGAACAAATTTCCCAGCACTGCCGTCGTCACCTTCTCAAGTCATCCAGCCTCAACCATCCATCTCCACAGCTACGGACTATCCTCAACAGGGTTCGAGAAATTTATATCTCCAAACCACCATCAAGAACCAGCAGCCTCGACGACAGGCGCCTCAGGCTTCCCAATCCAAGCCTAAAACTGCTAAACCTCAGCCTCAACCTCCTCGTCCGCAAATCCCTCTTCACCAACTACCCTTAAGGGTCAAACTCCCGCCAGAGCATCCACCCCCAGTTCCATCCGTTCCTAATCCCAATGTAAACATCCCATCACAAGCCCAACAGAATATAGATCCAACTCCTCGCATCCCACGTCGGGCACATCCCCCTTCCAGCAATCCTAGTCGCACAAATTACCCATCACATCCTCCTGACCTAAATCCACTTCACAGCCAAAAACCTTCCGACATCAATTCTGTCCTTTCAACATTCCTGATAGATCTTCAAGAGACTATCAAACCGCTTATTACCCTCCTCACCAGACTCCTTTCCGAAATCCCGTTCAACTTCCCCCGATGAATACAAAGCCCCTAGCTATCCTTTTATGGAACGCTAATGGACTACTCAACCACCGAGACGAACTAGACTTATTTCTCCATGACAATCTCATTGACATTGCCCTCCTGACGGAAACTCACTTCACTCAAC
This sequence comes from Nezara viridula, assembly GCA_928085145.1. Classification (NCBI taxonomy): domain Eukaryota; kingdom Metazoa; phylum Arthropoda; class Insecta; order Hemiptera; family Pentatomidae; genus Nezara; species Nezara viridula. Next base: position 208,932,568 of record OV725078.1, read on the forward strand.
GGACACATTTCTACATACATGACTACATCACTTACAGATCTGACCACCCAGATAACACTTCCCACGCTGGTTCCTGCATCCTTATCCATAAATCTTTATCCCACTCCCTTATTCCTTCCACTCCAACTGATGCCATTCAATCAACTTCTATAGTCCTTTCAACTCGCCCTTTCCATCTCACATTCTCAGCTGTATACTGTCCTCCTGGTAATTCCATCTCCTATAACCTCCTTGAATCCTTATTTCAATCCCTCGGATCGCGCTTTATTGCTGGAGGAGACTACAATGCTAAACACCAACGATGGGGTTGTCGAACATCCAACTCCCGCGGTAACATCCTTTCACGTATCTCATCTTCCAACAGTTATTCAATCCTCTCGCCCATGAGTCCTACTTATTGGCCAACATCACTCAAAAAACGTCCCGATATCCTAGATATATTTATCACCTCCCAGATTTCCTTCTCACAAGCCTTAATCAAATCACTCGATGACCTTTCTTCAGACCATAGTCCAGTGCTGCTTTCACTACATTCAAGCTATGCTCCTAAACCATCATCTCCTAAATTGATTACAGGACGAGTACACTGGGACAACTTTCGTGATGACTTGGAAAACAAACTAGACTTGAAAATTCCGCTTAAGACAAAAGAAGACATTAATGGTGCCATAGAAAAACTTACAACATCAATAACAGACAGTATAAACAGTAACACCTTTAACAGTAAGATTAACAATTTACAAAAGACTAACTTGCCACAGCATATTCGTATCTTATTAAAGGAAAAACGCAGAGCAAGATCGAAGTGGCATAGAACTAGATATCCAACAGATAAAACTCATTATACCCAACTGACTAACAAACTAAAATCAGAAATTAGAAAATACAAAATTCAAAATTTACTAAATTTTACTGAAAAACTTACACCTACCGACAAATCACTGTGGACGACGACTAAACGGCTCCTGAAATTTAAAGACTTTAATCATCCACTTCTTACTGAAGATCAAACTTGGTCCAAATCTGATGAAGAAAAATCCCAAATTTTTGCTCATCACCTCTTCAAAACTTTTAATCCACATCCTGATATCCTTAATCCAAATCAGCTTGAATGTATTGAAACAGAACTGGATATTCCACTTCAAATGACTCCTCCTCCTAAAGCATTTCATCCTTCAGAAATATCCAATATTATTCACAGATTACCCTCCCGCAAAGCTCCTGGCCACGACCTAATCACTTCCCACATTCTTAAGCTACTTCCTCGAAAAGCCATTCTATTCCTTACTTACATTTATAACGCCGTACTCCGTTCCACATATTTTCCTGACCCTTGGAAACTATCTGTAGTCAAAATGATACATAAACCCAAAAAGCCACCAGAATACCCATCCTCTTACCGTCCTATCTCTCTTTTACCCATCATGGGCAAAATCCTGGAGAAGCTCATCTTAAAACGCCTGTATCCCATCCTAGATTCTAACCACATAATCCCTGATCACCAATTTGGATTCCGCACATCCCATTCCACTATCCAGCAATGTCATCGTGTGGTAGACGTAGTCTCCTCTGCATTGGAGCGCGGAATGTATTGCACTGGAGTTTTTCTCGACGTTGAACAGGCGTTTGATCGAGTCTGGCATCCGGGATTGCTTTACAAACTCCGTAAATTCCTTCCCCCTACATATTTTCTTATCATCAGTTCCTATCTTACTGATAGGCACTTCAAAGTAAATCACAATAATACCTATTCATCCCTCTTTTCTCAATCTGCCGGAGTTCCTCAAGGTAGTATCCTTGGTCCTATCCTTTACACAGTTTATACAGCTGACATCCCAACCCATCCTAACACTGTTATTACCACGTATGCCGATGATACATGTGTCCTATCCGTTAATAATGACCCAACCATTGCATCCCAAACTCTTCAATCACACATCACAAGCCTTGAAGAATGGTGTCAAAACTGGAGGATTAAAATAAATTCTAATAAATCCCATCAAATCACCTTTACCCTTCGACGTAAACCTATGACCTCATGTCCCACAGTATCCTTTAATAATACCCCACTTATCCCTGTTGAACAAATCCGATACCTTGGACTTCATTTGGACAAACGTCTAACTTGGAATCCTCATACCAGACTGAAACGACAAGAAACCGCTCGACGTTTCCGACTACTCCAACACTTACTAGACAAACGCTCTAAACTTCCCCTTAATTACAAAAGACTCATATACTTGACTATAATAAGACCTATTTGGACTTACGGAGTTGAGCTATGGGGCTCCACTAAACCATCGAATTCCTCTCGCATCCAATCCTTACAATCCAAAATCCTTCGTAAAATCCTCAATGCTCCTTACTTTGTCACTAATAAAATAATCCATAAAGACCTCAATGTTCCATATGTTTCCGATTTGGCCAAATCCAGATACCTATCCTTCCATAATAAACTTCATAACCATCCGAATCCTCTTGTTTCTAACCTTGCTTCCTCTTCGATTCCTGATAACCCTCCGAGGCGTCTGAAAAGAAGATGGCCTCGTGATCTTCTCATGTAGACAAATTATTAGAGTGCTACCAGTGGGTAGTTTCTCAACAATCTTGTTTCATGTAATAATATTTCTCTGTACAAATTTACTTGATGTATTCATACTAATACAGTTGTAAAATACTTTTAAAAAAATTTAAGTTTTAAATAAATAAAAAAAATACTTTATGGTTGACCATGCTATTTTTTAGATTGTATATACTAAAAAAATTACAATTTTCTATAAGGGTTTTAATGCTGGATAAGGGTTATGTTTTTCATTTATATGTTACTTAAATCTTCTAGCAATAAAACACATTTTCAGTCTACTGAGGTACATACTGGCATTACCAGATTCTAAGGGAAATGTTTCAGGATCATATAGGACAGCTCTAGCGATTCATTTAATTTAAAATAATCAAAGAACAAAACACTACTGACATTCCTTTAAATCTGAACTTGTCAGCAACATTACAAGTTCTTAGCGATTGGTCCCTTGTACATTCCCCTTGAAACCGCACATTTTCTACATAATTAACTATGCCAATCATCGTATCTGTATGATAGACAAGTATCTTAAAAACCTGTATGTATATACAAAACGCAATACTCCAAGAGGTATTTAGTTAAGGAGTAATCTTTTCAGCATTACTAAATTATGTCAACTGGCCTGTAAGATTTATAACAGATGCTTTAAATATATTTTTACCTTTGCATCTCTATTATTCACATTTGGTTATTATAATTCCTAAATTGTTTAATCTCCAAACCAATTTAAATTATCTGACCAGTTATCCTTAGCCATTTCCATTGCTGTCTCCTTATATTATTTGTATCTACTTTTATATTGTATTGTCTCATTAATTTTTCTGAATCCTGTCAGAATGAGATATTAGGCAAGATAGTGTAAGTTATCTTCATCATGTGTATTCCGCCAGACGTAACTCTTTACCTTCTTCTTCATAAAATGTAAAATGTCCCTTAGTTATATAAATGAAGTATAGACCTATGAAAGATTTAGGTTTTACATCATCTCATGTTATGGCTTCCAGCCTCAAACTTTCCTGACATTGTTTAATGAGTTTATTAATTTCTTCCTAAGGTTTCCCTATATGTTTTTCAAGACTGTAAATAATTTAACTGTCGAGAATGACTTATTGTTCCAATAAGAATAAATTACCACCAGTAACGATCAAATTGACCAAGGAAAAGTAATCTAGAATACCTTATTCTTTTGTGCAAACAAATATATTTATTTTATACAAACAGTTCTTCATGAATAAAATATTCAATTAAAAATATCTAATTAACACACAAGACACTTCTTTTGGAAAAAAAAAATTGAAATGCACTTTATAAATAAGTACAACATAATTTACCAAGAACCAATATTTATAGCCATAATAAAATTTATCTACTTTAAATTAAACTATTTTAAATCAATAACTCAACAAATGGATTTCTAAAATTTTAGACACAAATAACAGTGAAACAGTACATTAAGGTGTAATACTTTATCAATTACTAGTTTATAACATTAGAAATATTAACTTTATGATGAATGTAAAGTTGATTAAAACATAAATAGACAGAACAAAAAAAAAAAATTCTAAAACTAAGTAAGTAACTTAAAATTAAAAACATTTGGTTACAATTTAGAGACGGGAGCCCCTTAAAGATAATGAATAGTAAAATAAATTTTATTATGGCTATAAATATTGGTTCTTAGTAAATTATGTTGTACTTATTTATAAAGTGCATTTCAATTTTTTTTCTTCCAAAAGAAGTGTCTTGTGTGTTAATTAGATATTTTTAATTGGATATTTAATTCACGAAGAACTGTTTGTATAAAATAATTATATTTGTTTGCACAAAAGAATAAGGTATTCTAGGTTTCTTTTTCCTTGGTCAATTTGATCGTTACTGGTGGTAATTTATCCTTATTTGAACAATAAGTCATTCTCGACAGGTTAATTATTTACAGTCTTGAAAAACATATAGGGAAACCTTAGGAAGAAATTAATAAACTCATTAAACAATGTCAGGAAAGTTTGAGGCTGGAAGCCATAACATGAGATGATGTAAAACCTAAATCTTTCATAGGTCTATACTTCATTTATATAACTAAGGGACATTTTACATTTTATGAAGAAGAAGGTAAAGAGTTACGTCTGGCAGAATACACATGGTGAAGATAACTTACACTATCTTGCCTAATATCTCATTCTGACAGGATTCAGAAAAATTAATGAGACAATACAATATAAAAGTAGATACAAATAATATAAGTAGACAGCAATGGAAATGGCTAGGGATAACTGGTCAGATAATTTTAATTGGTTTGGAGATTAAGACAATTTAGGAATTATAATAACCAAATGTGAATAATAGAGATGCAACGGTAAAAATATATTTAAAGCATCTGTTATAAATCTTACAGGCTTGAAAAAGATTACTCCTTAACTAAATACCTCTTGGAGTGTTGCGTTTTGTATATACATACAGGTTTTTTAAGATACTTATCTATTATACAGATACGATGATTGGCATAGTTAATTATGTAGAAAATGTGCGGTTTCAAGGGGAATGTACAAGGGACCAATCGCTAAGAACTTGTAATGTTGCTGAAGAGTTCAGATTTAAAGGAATGTCAGTAGGGTTTTGTTCTTTGTTTATTTTAAATTAAATGAATCGCTAGAGCTCTCTTATATGATCCTGAAACATTTCCCTTAGAATCTCGTAATGCCAGTATGTACCTCACTAGACTGAAAATGTGTTTTATTGCTAGAAGATTTAAGTAACATATAAATGAAAAACATAACCCTTATCCAGCATCAAAACCCTTATAGGAAATTGTTTAATTCTTCCTGAATTGTATTAATATTGGGCATAGGTAATGTACAATTACAGATAAAATGTCACAATTAAAACAAAACTTAAGTTAATAAATTTCTTTAATTTATGATAAGGAAAGCGAAAAGAATTAATAATGATGAATCTCGAAGTTAAAAAAACAAAAACGGGCAATATATAAACAGTGTAATCATAAATAATATTACCATTTATATTTGCCTTCTTATTTGACTGACCACTCCAACTATTCTTCTCTTCATTATCCACGATAGTCAACCATTTACCAATTATAAATAATATTAGTAATACATAATGGGAAAATAAATTGATGTAGGTAATATGTGTCTATAATAGCATCTAAAATATAAAGTTTGGTTAATCGATATATTGAAGATACAAAGAAATCGACAAGTTAAAAAAAAAATGGTGGATACTATATATTGTAAAGGTTATTACATTTGGTAATTATTTGTAATGAACATAAGGTGGACAAGAAAACGCCTCCACAATAGTGGCGCTTCCTGGTGGTGTGTTTTGTAAACGTTACCAGAACACAACCCATAACATCACTTCAGCCAAGATGGCCGGGGGAGTACCGTTTGTAAATAATTACCAAAAGTTTTCATGTTAAAGAGTCAAAGAGTTAAAATAGTTCATGAGGCAGAGGGCAACTCAAAGTGACAAAAAATCTATTTTTTTCCACGGAGTATTATTTATTTACTTTTTATATTTATAGTTACTTCGTTATTACTAGTATATACTGTATGAATGAGAACTTCTAGCCTTAATACTTACAGCCCTCTAACAGTGGCTGATTGTATTATTATTCAATAAAATATAATAATAGAAAAAAAATAACAAAAATGTGGAATTTTTAAATGCTGTTTTATGTTCAGTTGAGTTTCTGTAATGAGTTCTACGTCAATCAATGTTCCTGTCTTGTAGTGAAACTGTTAGTTCGTCAACGTGATTTCTAACACCATTCGCATTCCAAAGTGGAATGGATATGGGTTTTGGGATGTGAGTCATTTGAAAAATGTATTTGAGGACAATTTTTTTTGTTGTAAACATTCCTGGTGGCGAAGTTCAGTCTTTCCAATTTGGTAATTCTTTCTTCGATTGATGCCTTATCCGTTCCGTTGCTACATATAATCTCACCTAGGTATTTAAAAATTTTGGTCACTTTTATACAACTTTTACACCCATATTTTGTGTCCAATATTTTCTTGGTGAAGTTGGAATCTGTTATCGTAACTTCTGTTTTTTCATAAGAGATATGTAGTCCCGTTTTCTCGGATATTTCATTCAGGATGTTTACCTGTTTTATGGCTTCCTCTTCTGTCTCTGCTAGTAGGGCTAGATCATCTGCAAAGGCCAGGCATTTTACTTCCAAATTGTCCTTCTTTGTTCCTATTAGTGTACCTGCCTCGTCCTTTCGCCACAATATTGTCATAATTTTGTCCAACACTACATTAAAAAGTATCGGTGACAGGACGTCGCTTTGCCTAAGCCCCGTGTTTATTTTGAATGGTTCACTTATTAGTTCCTGCAATTTTATTTTTGAATTGGTGTTGGTCAGTGTCAATTTTATCAAGCTTATTGTTTTTTGGTCTACTCCGTATTACCTTAGAACTTGGAGCAATATATCCCTGTCTATCAAATCATAGGCCTTTTTGAAGTCTATTAAGAAGATGAAGAGATTTTTCTGGGGTCTAGCTCTGTAATATTTTATGATCAGTTTTAGGCTAAGTATTTGCTCGTGGCAGGATCTTCCTCGTCTAAAGCCTCCCTGGTATTCCCCTATCTTTCGATCTATTTGTGGCTCTAATCAATGGAGTAGGATTCTAGAGAATGTTTTATATGTTACTGGTAGTAGCGAGATTCCCCTGTAGTTGTTTACGTTCGCTTTCTCCCCTTTTTTGTGTAGTGGGTGTATTAAGGCGGTACGCCATTCCTCTGGAATTCTTTCTACTTCCCATACTTCCATGAATAACTCCGTTACTTTCTTTATAAATTCTTCATTCACCATTTTCCACATCTCCGCGAAGACGCCATCTTCGACCGAAGCCTTGTTGCTTTTGAGGGCCTTCGCTACTTCCTCTACTTCTTCTTCATCGGGGGGGTTTGAGTCGATATTTTGCGGTGTATTTCTTTTTATTTCCAGTTTATCTTTCGGTTTCTCACAACTAAGAAGTTTTTCGAAGTACTTAGCAAGTATTTCGCAGTTCTCTCCATTATCTCTCTTGAAATTCAAGTTGTGTGGAGCATAGCCTCTAATTTTATTCTTGAAAGATCTGTAGAAGAGTCTGGTGTTGCCTCCCCTGAAGTTCTCATCCATTTGTTCCACTTGTGTTTTTCTCATTATTTGGTGTGCTCGCTTTCTCTCTTTCCAGATTCTCTGTTGTTTTCTTCTGGTTCCATACCTTCCATGCTTCCAGTCGTTCCTTTACCGCGTCTTCACATTCCTTATTCCACCATATATTTTTCTTGTTATCATAATTGGTAATTGGTTGACTGTCGTGGATAATGAAGAGAAGAATAGTTGGGGTCTCAGTCAAAAAGGAAGGCAAAAAATAAATTATAATATTTATTTTTTACTTATGCCGAGGGGGAGAGAGAAGAGATGTGGAAGAACTCCACATCTCTTCTCTCTCCCCCTCCCTTGTAACGACCTTTATTCTCCCCTTGACACTTAAGGAGAAAGGTAGTACTTCTTTTATTTCTTTCTTATTTCAGCTTTCTCAATTTCTTCCCTCCTTCCTTTCATTCCTTTTCTCTGTTTTTAACTCTTTATTATATTATACATTGTCTGTACATCTTGATAGACTTTACAATATCTCAATTTTCTATCTAACTACTCCATTCTCAATGTTTTAATTTTACTATTTATTTTCTTTTCATTTCTTATATAACTTTATATTTCTTTTTTATGTTTTTACATTTTATTCTAAGATTCCCAATGTAACACTTTTGTCACCCCTTTTTAATTATGCCTACTTCATCATTACACACTATGTAACAGTTTTTATTATTTATCTCTTAGTTCTTAGTCATTATTCTAACAATTTCATTTTACTTTATATCTATCTATTTTATTTTTCTAATAATTTTTTTTATTTTATTTTCTCATTTTTTATTATCTGTTTTACCATCATTACTTATGTTTCTCATACCTTGTTATTTGGTTATTTTCTTAGCCCTGATGAAGGCCTGGACTTCATGTCGAAACGTCGGCATATGTAAAAAATAAATATTATAATTTATTTTTTGCCTTCCTTTTTGACTGAGCACCCCAACTATTCTTCTCTTCATTTTCTTGTTATCGTTCGGGGGGGGGGGGGCTAGTTCCTCTGCAAGTCCTGTCAATTTTTTTGTAACTTCTTTCCAGTTATCCAGCACTTTCACTATCTCTGCAAGTCTTTCTCTGTCCCCCTTGACTATTTTCTTTTGGCGTCGTGTAATCCTTCTCTTTGTCATAAAATTCATCTTGATTTGTGAGGGTTAGTGATCTGATGATACATTAATGCTTTCTAACTCTGATATTTTGGATTTCCCTGTAGTTTTCTTTTGATATCGCTGCGTGGTCTAGATGATACTCTCCCAGCATGGAGTTAGGCGATACCCACGTCTTTTTTTTACTTGATTTAGCCAAATAATTCAAGGACATAATTTTCATTCTGGCGTTTTTGCGTAAACTTGTTAGCCTTTCTCCATTCCTGTGTGTTCTTCTGTGGGCTATTATGGGCTGTGAGTATTTCCTACTGTATCTCTTTGTTTCTGTTCTTTCCGTATTTGTGAATTGAAGTCGCCCACAAGGATTTTTACATTATTTATGGGGATTTTTCAGATTTCTTCTTCCAGGCTTTCCCAGAATTCCTCCACCTTCTCGGGGTTTTTCCTATTGTCTTCGTTTTTGGGGCCATGTGCATTTACTATAGTGTATTTCTTGTGGACTTTATTGTGAGGGTTGATAGTAGGGAATTTACACCTTTGAAGTCTGTTATTGGGTTCAGTATTTTTTCATTAACAATAAAAGCCGTTCCTAACAGCGGGGTATTCTTTATTGGAGATGGGCAAAAAGTACTCTGAGTAAAAAGTATGAATTGCAGTATTTAACTCAAATACTCACGCTATTCGAATACCGAGTACTTTAATCACAGCTCGACCTCCTGATTGACGAGTACAAAAAATAATCAGCTGTCCTCGTGAGTACTTTTCATTTTCAAATCTACTCAGAATTATTTTACTCTGAATACTTTTCAAAGTAATCGAGTACTTCATTATAAAAATTACAGGAGTAGAATATTTAATATTTCTTCCATATTTCTTCTGAGGGGGAAGGCTTTTTATGAAAATGAGGTCGGATTTAAGATAGTGCCCCGGGCCACGACTTTTTGTAGCATTTCAGATTTGATCGATATCAGGGTCGACTTTTGGGTTTTGAGAGAAGCTTTTTATGGAAATAATGTCGCATTTGAGGTAGTGCCACCGGGCTCCGGCTTTTTTTAACTTTTCGGATTTAAACGTTATCAGGGTCGATTATTAGGTTTAGGGGGGAGGTTTTTATGAAAATGGTGTCTGATTTATGATAGTGCCCCCGGGTTCCGACTTTTAGTAACATTTCGGATTTACTCGATTATTAGGTTTTAGGGGAGGGGGCTTTTTATGAAAATTATGTCGGATTTGTGATAGTGCCCCCTGGCCCCGACTTTTTGTAACATTTCGGATTTCATCTATATTAAGGTCGACTATTGGGTTTTGAGGGAAGCATTTAATGAAAATAATGTCACATTTGAGGTAGTGCTCCCGGGCCCCGACGGGGGCCGGCAGGTGGTGGCAATATGTCTTAATGTGGCCATAGGTCTGACAATTATGGCACTGCACGATGTCTCTCTGGGGCTATGGCTTCTCAACTTTCACCATTGTGTAGTATATTCTTGTGATATCATATATTTTTTCGATACCTGGTGATGGCTCCAAGTCCACGAAAGACAATGGTAGTGGGATCCTATTTTGTAATAATGGCTGCTCCCTGTCCACCTTAAAAACGTTTGTTACCTGCGTACATTGAAACCAAGCGTCGTTAGTTCTTTAATAACTTCAGTGGGGGTTAAGGAGTGTAAATTTCATATCACTACTTGTAACGCTCTTTCTTGCCTCAGCTGGTAAGTGTGAAATCCGCATTTGTTTCTGATAAGTACTTTACTATTTTTCGGTTGGCTTCAGTAGAATCAGGTGTTATTTTGGTGTCATTGGTCCTGTTAAGGCATGAATAACTGCCAGAGCAGATTTTATTTAGTTGGGTGCAGAACAATTAGAAATGTTTGATATTTTTCACAAATATCTGAGAACTTAGTTCTGTGGGTATAGCTGCAGACTTTATTACCTCTCGGTCATTTTGAAGCACTTGGTAGGGGTTTTTATAATAAAGAAAGGGGATTTTTCAATCATTTCTTGCGAATTGGTGAAGTTTCTCGTAGACAGCGACGAGTTCTTTGTTTGGCTGGTGAACCACGAGGTGTACTAAATCCGTCTGACCGAGTCCTCTTGGGCACCTTAGTATACATCACTTGGTGACTATACCGCATACCATTAGAGAAGAAAGAAAAAAGTAAAATATAAAAAAATAAAAAAAATATATCAAACAGCAATATCAACTGCTCTGATGTACACGTGAAATGTATTCCATGAAAAATCAATAGGGGAATACTGAGAGACCAGTTGAGAGCACAATCATCCAATCAGCTGATCCTATAATTAATAAAAATTATTACTATTATTATTAAATTAATTATTATAATATTATTAATTTTTATTTATCTTTTTTTGTCATATAAATAATGGCGACTGAAACGTTGGGCCTTGATGTATAAAAAGCAGTAAATAAACATAGATAATTAACTATAAGATAAATGAGAATGATTTTAAGTGTAGTTCAAGTTGATAAGAATTACTTTATGACACCAAATATCTAATTTATCTATTAAAAAAAATTAACTTTCATTAATTATAAACGAATTTTGATGCACCTACGTAAACTATAACTTTATTTTATGTACACGTTATTGTTGTATTCATGCAAATCTTTATATGGTAAAGGTATAAACGATAATAATGAATAAGACAATGATGAAAAGAAATATATTTATTTAAAAAAATGTATATGTACTAGTATAATGTTAATAATTACCTATTGTCACCAATAGCAACGCATAAACAAGCTGTTTAGCAACCAAGTTGATGATAAATTAAAGCCCAACTACATGGTAGGTTATACACTCTTACAATCTTAGAAAAGTCACCAAGCAGACCTTTATTATAGGTTAATTACTGAAACTAATTATATCTTTATTGAATTAATTTTAGTGATATAATAATAGATATTTTGGATAATGATTGGATCCGGACAGATTTAGGACCTTCAAAGGAAAACCAGGCAAAAGAGTAATGAAGAATAGAGATGGGCAGTACTTGATTACTTTCATGATTTGAGTACTTTTATTAGGAAAAAGTATAACATATTTTCTGTACTCGGCCTGAAGTCGGCGAGTACTGAAGAACTCACGCTGCGTTAATCATGATTCAGTTAAATACAAAAAGTACTCGCGGTGTTATATCGAATTACAGAAAGTACTCAGGCAAATTCCTACAAAGAGTACTTATTATTTTTCAAATACTCTATTTCCTCCAATAATAGCGGCCATATTCGACCTGACCAACCCTAACCCCCCATTAATCGATATCAGATTAACCATCATATTTTGGAGGGCCCTTTTTATGAAAATATACTGTCGGATTTGAGATAGTGCCCCGGGGCATCGAATTTTCATAACTTTTCCGATTTAATCGATACCAGGGTCGATTATTAGGTTTTTTGTGGGGGCGGGGGCTTATAAAAATAATATCGGATTTGAGATAGTGCCCCCGGACCCTGACTTTCAGTAACATTTCGGATTTAATCAATATGAGGATCGATTAATAGGTTTTTTTTTGGGGGGGGCTTTTTATGAAAATGATGTCGGATTTGAAATAGTGCCGCCCGGAACCAACTTTTTGTAGCTTGTCTGATATAATAGATATCAGGGTTGACTAATAAGTTTTGGAAGGGGCTTTTAGTTGAAACAATGTCGGATTTGAAATAGCGCCCTCGGGCACCGACTTTTTATAACTTTTCTGATTTAATCGATATCGCGATCGATTATTAGGTTTTGGGGAGGGGGGGAGCTTTTTATGAAAATGATGTCGGATTTGAGATAGTGCCCCCTGGCCCTGACTTTTAGTAACATTACGGGTTTAATCGATATCACGATCGATTATTAGGTTTTGGGGAGGGGGGGAGCTTTTTATGAAAATGATGTCGGATTTGAGATAGTGCCCCCTGGCCCTGTCTTTTAGTAACATTTCGGATTTAATCGATATCAGGATCGATTAATAGGTTTTTTTTGAGGGGGGAAGGGCCTTTTAATGAAAATGATGTCGGATTTGAAATAGTTCCCACGGGCCCCAACTTTTTGTAACTTTTCTGATATAATACATATCAGGGTTGACTATTAGATTTTGGAAGATGCTTTTTATGGAAACACTGTTGGATTTGAAATAGTGCCCCCGGGCACCGACTTTTTGTAACTTTTCTGATTCAATAGATATCAGAGTCGACCTTTATGTTTTGGAGGCACTTTTTATGAAAATACTGTCAAATTTCAGATTGCTCCCCGTGTAATCACTTTTTGGAATTAGTGGATATCAGAGTCGTCTATTATGTTTTAGGGGGCGCGTTTTATAAAAAATCCGTCAAGATGAAAGACTAAAAAGTACTATGAGGAGCCGCGATCTCAAATTCAACAGTATCTACATAAAATGCACCTCCCAAAACCTAAACCTCGACCCTGATATCTACCAAATCCAAATTGTTAACAATAGTGGGGGCCCTGGTGCTCTATCTCAAATCAAACATTATTTTCATAAAGAGTGGACCCCAAAATCTAATAATCGACACTGATATCGATTAATCTGAAATGTTACAAAAAGCTGGGCCCGGGGGCACTATCATAAATCCGACACCATTTTCATAAAAAGCTCCCCTTTAAAACCTAATAATCGATTAAATCAGAAATGTTACTAAAAGTCGGCGCAGGGGGGGCACTACATCGAATGCGACATTATTTCCATTAAAAGCTTCCCTCAAAACCCAATAGTCGACCCTAATATCGATAAAATCCGAAATGTTACAAAAAGTCTGGATCAGGGGACACTATCACAAATCCAACATAATTTTCATAAAAAGCCCCCCTCCCGCCTAAAAACCTAATAATCGATTAAATCCGAAAAGTTACTAAAAGTCGGGGCCCGGGAGCCCAACTCAAATCCAACATCATTTTCATAAAAATCGTCCCACAAAACCTATTAATCGACCCTCATATCGATTAAATCCGAAATGATACTAAAAATAGGGGCCCGAATTCACTATCATAAATCAGACACCATTTTCATAAAAAGCTTCCCCCTAAACCTAATAATCGACCCTGATAATGTTTAAATCCGAAATGTTAAAAAAAGGCGGGGATCGGTGGCATCGGTGGCACAGCCTCAAATGCGACATTATTTCCATAAAAAGCTTCCCCCAAAACCCCATAGTCGACCCTGATATCGATTAAATCTGAAATCTTACAAAAAGTCGTGGCGCGGGGGCACTATCTCAAATCCGACATCATTTCCATTAAAAGCTTCCCTCAAAACCCAATAGTCGACCCTAATATCAATGTAATCCAAAATGTTACAAAAAGTCTGGGCCAGGAGGCACTATCACAAATCCGACATAATTTTCATAAAAAGTTCCCCCCTAAAACCTAATAATCGATTAAATCCGAAATGTTATAAAAGTCGGGGCTAGAGGGCACTATCATAAATCCGACACCATTTCCATAAAAAGCTTCCCCCAAAACCCCATAGTCGACCCTGATATCGATTAATCTGAAATGTTACAAAAAGCTGGGCCAGGGAACACTATCATAATTCCGACCATTTTCATAAAAAGCGCCACCCAAAACCCAATAGTCGGCCCTGATATCGATCAAATCTGAAATGTTACAAAAAGTCGTGGCCCGGGGCACTATCTTAAATCCGACATCATTTTCATAAAAAGCTCCCCTCTAAAACCTAATAATCGATTAAATCAGAAATGTTACTAAAAGTCGGGGCTAGGGGGCACTGCATCAAATGCGACATTATTTCCATTAAAAGCTTCCGTCAAAACCCAATAGTCGATCCTAATATCGATGAAATCCGAAATGTTACAAAAAGTCGTGGCCAGGGGACACTATCATAAATCAGAAACCATGTTCATGAAAAGCTCCCCCCTAAACCTAATAATCGACCCTGATAACGTTTAAATCCGAAATATAAAAAAATGCGGGGATCGGTGGCACTAACTCAAATGCGACATTATTTCCATAAAAAGCTCCCCGCAAAACCCAATAGTCGATCCTGATGTCGATTAAATCTGAAATCTTACAAAAAGTGGTGGCCCGGGAGCACTATCTCAAATCCGACATCATTTTCATAGAAAGCCCCCCCTCCCCAAAACCTAATAATCGATCCTGATATCGATTAAATCTGAAATTTAATTTAAGAATATTTTTGTTCATAAAGGCTGATCTCTTGTGAAAAGAGCTTTAGGCTACAAATATTTAGGCGGATCCCTAGTAGACTATGCCCTCACCAAGGAGAGATTATTACTTGACATAGATCCTAAAGGCACAGAGATCTCCCGTATAAACCAGATTGTTTTCGGTTTGCCAAATGAGGCTCAGTTGAAACTTGATCGAGAAAAAATTTGTAATTTGTATGAATTATACTCAAAACTACGAAAATTAGAAGATGCGTTTATAAAAAAGAAGGAAGAAAAACTATCAAATCCCAAATCTATTGTGAATCCCGCTTTAAATTATTATAAAAAAGGCGAACTACAGCATAAGACTAATTATCAGCGTAAGCCATGTTCTCACTGCGAAACCCTCGGTTTTCACAATCGTTATCATTTAATGTCTGAATGTCGTAACAAAAATAAAACTCCAAACCAACCAAAAATAAATCAAACTGATCTCGATTTAAGCGAAATCGATCTTGATTCAGAACATTTAAACTAGAAAGCCGGGCGAAGTTAGATCCGCTGATTAAACTAAATGTTGTTATAAATGACAGTATTAAAATTAAGACTATTCATGATAGTGGCTCAAATGTAACATTAATAATAATAATAATAATAATAATAATAATAGCTGTATCATCTCAAAGACTCGCTGACCAGGTCAAGCAAATATTAGAACGCCAGTTTTTATCCGAATCGGAAATTAATGCAATCAGAACAGAAGCAGGTAATATACTTGCCCGAAACTCACAGATAGAAATACAACAAGTAGAAGAGGCAGAATCCTCGGCGATTATGCAATTGGAAACGACTTCTGTGAATACCCAAAAAGCGTCACACATTATAGAGATGCGTAATATACTATTAAGAGAACACATAATGTATGAAGGATTACCTTTGGACAGTAGACCCTCTATACCAAAGGTACCATATTCCAAAAGAACTTTATCCGCTGTCAACACCGTCAACGAGATACTTGCTGAGCATATGTCGATGGGTATAACTCTAGAAGAGATATGTCATTGGATATACGTAGGGGCCCGAACTGTCTCGATGGAGCTAGGTTTGATAAAAAATAAGGTGAATTATAATAAAACTAATGATTGCAAAGATCCTCCCTGGAAGAGAAGAATTAAAAAAAAGATCGAAAATATACGGTGTAAAATCGGAATTATTACTAATTACCTTCGGAACCCAGAAAATGCTTCTTTAAAACTAAAGAAAAAAATTGATGAAATTATTGTATTAAATATTGGAGGAGTAGTAAGAAGTGAGTTAAATAAAAAAGTTGGTGTTTATATGGAAACGCTCAAGCAGAAATTAGCAGTGTTAGCAAATAGAATTAGGAGGTATACAGAAGCTCATGATCGAAGGAGACAAAATTCAATATTTAATAAAAGAGAACAATATTTTTATAAATCTTTAAAACCAAAAAAGGAAAATAATAACGATGTCTATCCAGATCCTATTGAAATATCAGATTATTGGAAAGGTATTTGGGAAAGTAAAAAATGTTTTAACAATGAAGCAAATTGGTTGGAAAATATTCGCCATAGCTTATCAGATCTCCAACCTATGGAAGCAACCAGTATCACTGTGGAAGATGTGACTAAGGCACTCAAGCAAATGAAAAACTGGAAAGCTTCTGGTCCAGATAAAATACAAAATTACTGGCTAAAGTCCTTTAGCAGTGTTCATAGCCACCTAGCTGTGTGGTATCAGAAACTATTGTCTGAAGAGATTGACTTACCAGCGAAGTTCTGTACCGGTACGACTCACTTAATAAAGAAAGGAAGCAAAAACAGGCTGGAGCCACAGGATTTGAGACCCATAACTTGTCTTAATGGTGTGTACAAATTACTAACGGCTGTAATCAGGAATAAGTTGACAGATTACATTGAGGAAAAGGGTATTATGGCAGCGGAACAGTTAGGTATTAAGGTAGGTTCAAAAGGTTGCAAAGAACTTCTGATTATCGATTCTTTTATTGCTGCTCAAGTTACAAAAAAATCTCGTAATATTACATTGTCTTGGATCGACTACCGTAAAGCCTTCGATTCGGTTCCCCATGATTGGCTTCTGGAAGTGTTGAAAATCTATAAAGTAAACCAGGCAATAATAGATCTATTTGAACGACTGATGAAAATTTGGAGGGTCTCAATCAGCACACCAACTTTGAATGAAATGAGTTCCAATGAGTACATATCTATAAAGAGAGGTATTTTTCAAGGGGACTCCCTTAGTCCTCTATGGTTTTGTTTGGCGCTTAATCCACTTAGCAAATTATTGGCTGATACAGATAAAGGGTATCTACTTAACTCTGAAATGAAGCTTTCTCATTCATTCTATATGGATGACCTCAAGCTTTACGCTAGGAATGAAGACGAAATGGAAGCTCTCCTGAAGACAGTAAGAACGTTCAGTAATGATATAAAAATGGATCTAGGAATAGATAAATGCGCAATAGTACACGTGAAAAGAGGAAGAGTTATTAAGGGGAGTAATATTGAGATATCGGAAAATGTAATAATGAATCATTGAGAGAATCTGATTCTTACAAGTACCTTGGAGTACACCAACTTCTGAAATTCAATGCTAATTCAAAGAAAAACTTTGAGGAAGAATTTAAATACCGTGTTAAATTAGTACTTAAATCACATTTAAGTGGAAGAAATTTGATACGGGCATTGAATACCTGGGCAATACCTGCTTTAGCCTACTCATTTGGGATACTGAAGTGGACTAAAACCGATTTAGAAAGGTTGGATCGTTTTCTTAGAGTACAGATGGTGCTTTCAAGGAAGAGGCGTCCAAAGTCATCTGTAGTGAGATTGTATCTTCCTAGGAAATCGGGAGGGCGTGGTCTAGTCAGCCTCTTGAATTTATGCCGAAAGGAAGAAAATAATCTTCGCAACTACATTATAAACCATACTTTCAATATCCTTTCAACTATCGCATCATTAGATATAAATTATACAGCTTTGAATTTACGAAGCCCTGGAATCCCGATTAGTGAAGCAGATGATGGCACTCGATCAGAAATATGGAAAAATAAACCTTTACACGGACGATTTTATCACTCATTAATGGATGTAGGAGTGAACGCTGAGGCGTCATTGACATGGCTGAAGAGTGGAAGTATCTTTCCGGAAACAGAAGGATTCTTGTTTGCTATTCAAGAACAGGTAATAGCCACAAAAGCATACAGAAAACATATATGTGGAGAGGCCATCGATGACTTATGTCGCTTATGCAAAAAGGCAGTTGAATCAATTCAACATGTAACATCGGGATGCACAATACTTGCGGGTAAGGAATACTTGCAGAGACACAACAATGCAGCTAAGGTAGTGCATCAAGCTATGGCTCAGAAAATGGAACTCGTCGATAAGTATTGTCCGTATTATAAATACCATCCAGAACCAATTAACTCCTTGCACAATGTCAAGGTGTTCTGGGATCAACCGATCCTGACGGATCACACCATCCCCCACAATAGACCAGACATTCTTATAATAGATAAAAGTAAGCAATCTGCGTTTATCATAGAGATTGGAGTTCCTTCTGATGATAACCTACACAAGGTAGTAGCGGAAAAAAAGAGAAAGAACGTAGAATTGGCTGAAGAGATCAAACAATTATATCATTTGAAGGAAACCCGAATTCAGCCAATTGTAATCTCGTGCAACGGACTGATACCGGAAGAAACTGTATCTTCTCTGCGACTACTAGAACTACCATCTCAGACGATCGAAAGAATGCAACAAGCGGTGTTGTTGGGAACACCAAATATTGTCAGGAAGTTCACAAATATAAAATAATTAAGAAAATATACAAATGTAATTTTTGGCTGACCTAATAGGTCCCCAACTATTACATAATTTAAACACCATTGTATATGTGAAAAATAAAGAGATAATAATAATACTTTATTTAGAGTCCCTTTAGAATAATACAGGAAGACAGAAATGAGGGCTAAGGAGCCTCAGAGATATATAAATAAAAATACAGAGTAATTGAACAGTCTTGGTTAAAAAAAATAATATATATATATATATATATATATATATATATATATATATATATATATATATATATATATATATAAACACATATACATATAAGTTGCTTTCCAATTTTGATCAGTTGATAATAAAAGAGAAAAAAAAAATAGATAAACAAAAATTGGAGAACAAATAATGAAGAACGAACTAATAACTTATGTACATATTTTCAGTAGTATCTATTTACGATTTTATGGGGACTGGATGGATAAGAAATGATTGAACAATCGGGATTTAAAGGTAGGAAGGGTATTAGATTGACGGATATGGGAAGGGATGGAGTTCCATAGAGATGAGGATCGGATAATGAACGATTTGTCGAAAGCAGCGTTTCGGTGGGCCCTCATTATAAATCAGAACGGACGGAGGATTTGAATTGAAGGAGCTCGGAGATGTATGACGGACGGTGGGATTGGATGACTTGAAAGAGGAAGGATGCCAGGAAATACTTACGACGGTAGGAAGGATAAAGCCAATTTAACTCCGCGTAAAGATGGGAGACAGAGGCGTCCCTTGGGATCCCGAAGATGAATCGGACAAAGCAATTTATCAAACGTTTTAGTTTCGTCTCGAGATCCCCAGAGAGGCCCCCATATACCGTACGTCAATAGTCAAAGTGGGGAAAAATTAAGGAAGTGACTAGGAGCAGATCCCCAGAGAGGCCCCCATATACCGTACGTCAATAGTCAAAGTGGGGAAAAATTAAGGAAGTGACTAGGAGCCTACGGGTTTCAAAAGGAAATAGGTGACGGGAGTAGTTAAGACGTTTTAGAATGGAAATGGTACGGCGGGAAATATTGGATATATGATTTTTCCAAGAAAGCGTTTGATCAATGGTTATTCCAAGATTTTTGATGGTGGGGTGAAATTTTTCAACTTAAGCTTGTTTGTTTTTGCCCAGTCACAAATTCCATCTAAGTCTTCTTGAAGTTTTTCTGTGGCAGATAATAGGTCGGAGGGCGGAAAGGAAAGGTATATTTGGAAATCATCTGCATAGATGTGGTATCGGGAGTGACGGATCTGGAGGAGAAGATCATTGATGTAAATAGCAAACAGAGTAGGAGAGAGAGAGGAACCCTGAGGGACACCACAGGAGAGGGGAAGTGTGTTTGAAGGAGGTTGATCAGGGACTACTACATACTGGGATCGATTGGAAAGGAAGGATTTGAACCAATGCAGGACACTGTTGGATAGAGGAAGGTTTTGCAATTTGGCAAGAAGGATGTTATGGTCAACTGTATCAAACGCTTTGGAAAAATCTAGAGGGATGAGGATAGTAAGGTTTTGGTGTTCAATGGAGTTTTGTAGGTCATGGGTTATTTTAAGGAGAGCAGATTGCGTTGCATAGCCGGGTCGGAAGCCAGATTGGCATGGGTTGATAAAGGAACGTTCCTCTAGGAAGTTTGAGAGCTGATTTTGGACAAGGCGTTCTAGCGGCTTTGAGAGGTTGGATAGGAGAGAAATAGGACGGAAGTCGTGCAGTGAGGTAGGATTGGCAATTTTATTCAAAGGTCGGACTAGGGCCGTTTTCCAGGAGGATGGGAATATGGAGTTCTGCATTGAATATAATAGATATGATAAAGAACAGGAATAAGGTCAGGAAGGGTGGATTTTATTAGTTTTACAGGAATATTGTCGGGACCATAATCATTGGTGTGGGATTTTGGATTGGATCTTGGAAAACAAACTAGACTTGAAAATCCCTCTAAAGACAAAACACAAGATATTGATAATGCCATAGAGAAACTAACAGTATCAATAACAGCTATCATTAATAAAAATACCTATAAAAGTAAGATTAACAATTCACAACAGGCTAACTTGCCACAGCATACTCGCATCTTATTAAATGAAAAACGCAGAGCAAGTTCGAAGTGGCATAGAACTTGATATCCAACAGATAAAACTCATTACACCCAACGGACTAACAAATTAAAATCAGAAATTAGAAAAAAGAAAATTTAAAAATTACTTTAATACACTTCTTACCAACGTACAAACCTAGTCCAAAACCAACGAAGAAAAATTCCAAATTTTGGCTCACAATCTCTTCAAAACCTATAATCCACATCCTGACATCCTTAATCCAAGACATCTTGAATATATTGATGAAGAACTGGATATTCCACTCTAAATGACTCCTCCTCCTAAAGCATTTCATCCTTCAGAGATATCCATTATTATACACCGATTACCCTCCCGCAAAGCTCCTGGCCACGACCTAATCACGTCCCATATCCTTAAACTACTTCCTCGAAAAGCCATTCTATTACTCACTTACATATGTACACTGACAAGCAAAAAATTCCAGCCACTTGATTTTTTCATGTTTTCATCTAAAAATATTTATGCTTTGGATTGGTCTATTGTTTTTAATGAATAAATGGGTAATCTTTTTGTTCGTTTTCAATTCAGAATGTTAATATAGAGGAAAATAATCCTTAATACTTAATTCAATGAAATGATGCTAGATTCCAATGTTTACTTTCTATGGAATCAAAATGTTTATCCACTATCAATAGTTCAGTGCCGTTTCTTGCAGCACATTTCTTAATCTCTGGCTTTTAATTTTTCAATATTAAGTTTAAAAATGCCTCTTAGTGCTGAGGACGTTGCGCGTGGTGTGGCACTTATTGATGATGGACGTTCCATTAGATATGCAGCTAATGCCGTCGGAGTTAAATATGAAACCTTACGAGACGCCGTCAGGCGTTTTCGGGAAACTGGTCCTTACAATAGAAGGCCCGGTTCTGGACGGCCTAGGGTAACAGATCCACGGGATGGCCGGTTTTTGACTTTGAGAATTTTACGGAACCGACACCTTGCCGTTGTTCAAGCGATTCATCAGCTCGAAGAAGTTCGAGGTGTGCACATTTCTGAACATACTGCTTGGAGAAAATTGAATGAGTATGGAATAATGACTTTTCGTCCAGTAAGAGGACCAGAGTTGACCAGAACTTACAAAGTAACACGGCTGGCACTAGCTTGAGAACACAGCCATTGGACTATGGACGAATGGAGTGCTGTACTTTTTATAGATGAGTCAAGATTCGCTCGTAGATCTCCAGACGGAAGTGAAAGGGTGTGGAGAAGAAGAAACGAAAGATATGCAGCCCGTAATTTCTCCCAGAGCCAACCTTTCCAACGTGGTTTCTTAATGGTGTGGGCTGTGATTTCAATGGAGCGCCGCACAGAATTGATAGTTGTTCGTGGAGGGTCTTTGACGGCCATTCGCTATGTAGATGAGATTGTGGAACCTCATGTGTTTAATATCCTCTACGAAATCGGCGATCGTTCTATTCTAATGCACGATAATACACGCCCACATGTCGCCCGCATAGTGCAGACGTTCCTTCAACAGAAAAATATTGAGGTTTTAGCCTGGGAAGCAAGTTCTCCAGATTTGAACCCCATTGAGCATTATGGGGTAACCTCGGAAGACGAATAAGAGCGCGTGCAACACTTCCAGATACACTGCAGGTCCTTGAAAGTGCTCTTCTGGAGGAATGGACTATCCTCCAGCAAAGGAACATTTCCCGACTGGTGGAAAGTATGCCGAGGAGTCTTCAAAAAGTAGTGAAGAAAAGAGGAGGAAAAACGCGCTACTAAACGATGATGTAATTAATTTCTTTTAAAATAATAATGGTTCGTTTTTCAATTTTTTTTTTCTCTAATCATTCTTACCCAATCACATTTTGATTATTAAAGGTAAAAAAAGATCTTAAAATTCCATAAATACTAAGTAATATCTACAAATACCATGTATTATATACAAATACAACTTTACAGAAATATTTTTAGATGAAAGCATGGAAAAATCAAGTGGGTGGAATTTTTTGCCTGTCAGTGTATATAACGCCGTACTCCGTACCACATACTTTCCAGCCCCTTGGAAACTATATGTTGTCAAAATGTTTCATAAACCCAAAAAGTGACCAGAATACCCATCATCTTACCGTCCTATCTCTCTTTTAGTTCTGCGCATGCGCTAGTATCTTTCAACCCACCAGCTACATCGTCTCTCACAATTATCATATTACCAGTGAATTAGTGAACTGTTGTGTTAAAAAATAGTGCTATTGAACAATTATATAGTACATTCTTAAATAGAATCATAAACACGGTGAGTAACCGCTTGTTTATTAAGTTTGAACAATAGTGTAAACAATCATAGAATTAGATAGAGTGGCCATTCTTATCTATAGTCCCCCCACTTGGGGCCAGGTAGGCTCAGTGCCTGTCGAGCTGTTAAGTGAGCTAGGTCATATCGCTTGGCCCTCTATCAGTCTGCGTAATTTTTACATACTAATAAAAAAGAAAGAAGGAGAGAGAAAAAAAGGAAAAATTATTTTTTTTGTCTTCTTTTTTCGTTTTCCCAATAGTCGTTGACATGAAATGCGATATTATCATATGATAATGTCTAGCAAGAATAAAAGATCAAGAAGGTTAGGCAATAATAGCTCTCGTAATTCACCAGTAAAACAAAAGCCTAGGCGTTCAAACAGAAAAACACCACAATCTACACCTGATAGACCAAATGATGCAGTGAACGACCCTCAAACCGGTACATCAACACAAATTATGATTACCGAAACAAACAATGAAATTGAAGAATCACCTTTTTTTTACTGTTAATCCGTACCAACTACTATATAATACCGTAGAAGAAACAATGGAAATACCATCAACCCCCAGAGAGCCAAAAACACCGCCAATATTCATAAGAAAGATAAAAATTTTTTCGCTATTTAGCCTGCATTTAAATAAATTAATTAACAATGGTAAATACACATGTAAAAGTCGAACCAATGACACCAACTTGATGCCAGATTCTCCTGAATCATATAGAAAAATAGAAAAATACTTGACAGATACAAAGGCGGAATTCCATACTTATCAATTATTTCAAGAGAGAGCACTAAGAGTGGTGATAAGAGGTCTCCATCCAACAACTCCACCTGAGGCAATCAAAGAAGAATTGAAATAACTGGGTTTCAATATCCGCCAAATTGTCAATGTATACAGAGATAATAAAGAGCAACAAGGTGCAAACAACAAAATAGCCTTACCACTATTTTTCGTAGACCTTGAGCGCACCAGTGGAGTCGAAAACATCTATAAATTAAGACGCCTGTACTGTACTAGCATAGTTGTCGAAAAACCGTATGCAAAACGGGAAATAGTACAATGTCATAATTGCCAATCATATGGATATACTAAAAGCTATTGCCACCGCTTACCGCGATGCGTGAAGTGCGGGCAGCAACATAAGTCGAAAGATTGCAATAAGTCCAGGCAAATTCCTGCTAGGTGGGCATTATGCCATAAAGATCACCCAGCAAATTACAAAGGATGCCAGACATATAAAATCTTAAAATCAAGATTACAGACAGCACCTAGACATGAAGAGACTTCCAGGAATCCCAGACCACCAAGGCAACCCTCAAGATTTGCAAACAAAGAAGTATCCTATGCTCAAATGTTAGGAGAATTAGAACAGCATACCCAACCTCAGGCCCGGCCGCAATCTCAACCACTACCTCATGGTTCACCACCCGAACATAATAACACCCAAAAGTTTAGTCCTCACCAAATATCCTAAATTCCTCCCCCTAACAATTCCAATGACCTTACCAGCCTCCTTACATCATTCCTCTCCGAAATCTAATCCCTCATCACACCGCTCATTACCTTACTTACAAATGTCATAGCCAATCTTATCCCTTCGCTAAGAATTCCTTAAATATCCTCAATAAAACCCCTCTCCATTCTGCTTTGGAATGCGAATGGTGTTCGAAATCATATCAACGAACTAACCTTCTTTCTACAGGACAATAACATAGACAAAGGCCTAATAACTGAGACCCGACTAACTAACAAAAGACAGTTCAACATACATCGCTACAAGATATATCGAACTGACCACCCTGATGGAACAGCACATGCTGGCACTGCTGTCATTATCCATCAATCCCTCTCCCATCACTTGTATCCTTTACCAGTTCACAATTTCCTACAAACCTCAGCAATCATTATCCAAACTTCACTTTTTCCTCTTACAGTTGTCTCAGCATACTCTCCACCTAAAATAGCAATATCTGAACCTAACTTAATTTCCATTCTTAATTCCCTAGGACACCACTTCCTTATAGGTGCAGACCTTAACGCCAAACATCAGCAATGGGGAGCCAGAACCACGAATTCACGCGGGCGATTGTTGCTGTCTGCACTTAATTCTCACAATTCCAACATACTTCCCCCTGATACTCCTACATACTGGCCAACCGATCCTAACCGTAATCCTGATATCCTCGACTTCTTCATTCACAAAGGTCTCGGGCCGCTAAATTACTCAGTTCTACGGCTCGATGACCTTTCCTCAGATCACAGTCCGCTAAATCTAACTCTTTCCGCATCTCCTATCCCCAGGTTATATCCTCCCTCATTCATCAGAGGCCCAGTCAACTGGAACCTTTTCCGCCAAACAATAACAGATGCAATAGACCTCAGATTATCCCTAAAAACTCCTCAAGACCTAGATAATGCAGTGAGTTCCTTTACCACCTTGATCCAACAAGCAGTCTGGACTGCATCCTCACCAATCCCCTCCAAAAAATATCTTTAAAAGTTTCCTTTGCCTCCTTAATCCTTACCGACCTCATTAAATCCAAACGCCATTCTAGGACCATCTGACAAAGAACCAGGCATCCTGATGATCGGAAATTGTACAATTATTATACCAAACAGGTAAGAAAAGAACAAGCTTCCTTTAGATCCCAATCACATAATTCCTACCTCTCTTCCCTATCTACTGATGACAATTCCCTCTGGAAGTTGACCAGAAAAATCCTTAAATACCATTCTGTTTCCCATCCCCTCCGATGTGATGATGGAACCTGTTCTTCGTCAGATGAAACTAGAGCTGAAGGATTTGCCAAACACCTATCCAAAACATTAACTTCCCACCCCGAACTCCATTCCTCCCTCACTGTTGAAGTTAAAAAAATCCTCTCTTCTCCTATTCCTCTCCCCTTGCCTCCTATAGCTGTCAACCCCTCTGAGGTCAAATTCCTTATAAGCAACCTAAAACCTCGAAAATCCCCTGGACACGATCTCCTTACTTCCCAGATCCTTAGACAACTTCCCAAAAAAAGCAATAATATTCCTCACATACATATACAACTGTATTCTCCGCACAACTAACTTTCCTCTGACATGGAAACACTCCATAATCATCCTCTTCCCAAAACCAGGTAAATCTGTCAATAATACCTCATCCTATAGACCAATAAGCTTGCTCCCAATCCTCTCCAAAATCTTTGAAAAAATCCTTCTCAAACGCATCCTACCCATACTAGAAACCCACAATATCC
Organism: Nezara viridula; assembly: GCA_928085145.1. Lineage (NCBI taxonomy): Eukaryota > Metazoa > Arthropoda > Insecta > Hemiptera > Pentatomidae > Nezara > Nezara viridula. The sequence goes on from OV725078.1 coordinate 208,959,037, forward strand.
CAACCCATCAATTTGGATTCCGCTCAAGACATTCTACTGTTCAACAAGGACTTCGCGTTGTTGATCATATATCCTCTGAGCTTGAAAACAAGCAATATTGCACCAGTGCCTTTCTGGACGTAGCGCACGCTTTCGACCGGGTGTGGCATGATGGCTTGCTTTTCAAGCTCAAAACTCACTTACCCCAATCCTTGTACCTAGTCATCAAATCCTACGTCTCAAATCGTTTCTTTCAAGTCCGCTGCGGCACTGAATTCTCCAACTATTATCCAATTGAAGCTGGTGTTCCACAAGGCAGTGTGTTGGGCCCAGTTCTCTTCATCCTCTTCACCGCTGACATTCCAACCAACCCCGATACCCTTCTAGCAACCTTCGCTGACGATACCGCCATCCTGTCATCCCACTCAGATCCTGAAACAGCATCTTTAAACCTACAAAGGCACATCTCCCTGATTGAGCAATGGCGCAACAATTGGCGCATTAAGATAAATGAATCCAAATGCAAGCATGTCACCTTTACCCTCCGACGTAGATCCTGTCCACATATCCTTTTCAACTCTGTACCTCTCCCCGTCTCACACACAGCTCGGTATCTTGGATTCCTTTCAGACAAAATATTAACTTGGAACCCACATACCAGACTTAAAAGACAAGAACTTAACCGACGTTTTGGCCAGCTATACAGACTACTTAACAGAAAATCTAATCTCTCAATAGAAAACAAACTATTAATATACAAGACCATACTCAAACCCATCTGGACCTACGGACCAGTGGGGGACAACTAAATTTTCGAACATCAAACGCATCCAATCCTTTCAGTCTAAAGTCCTCCGTATAATAGTCAATGCTCCTTATTATGTTACAAACAAAAACCCTACATCATGACCTTTACATCCCTTATGTCCTTGACGTTATTCCATCTCGATTCTCAAATTTTCATCTGAACCTAATCCACCATCCTAACTCCTTAGCACAATCCTTATCCAGCTCCAGTCACCCCTACAACCGTCCTCGAAGGTTGAAACGGCAGTGGCCTCGAGACCTTTTGTAAAGGCTGTCACTGGAGTTCTGGCAATGGCCAGCCTCTCCACTCACGTCATGAACATCTGTTGCTTTAGTGCCCTCTCTCAGTTTTCACTGGACTCCTGCCGGTGACGCGGCTGAGAGAGAAGCGCTGGGATCTCTTAGAGTCTCGCTTTGTCCTTCACACGTGGAGGAAAGGGCTGGACTCGGAGCTCCCTTGGCTGATTGTAAATAATGTAAATTAAGTATGGATTGTAAATAATGTAAATTAAGTATGAATGTTTTTCTTTTTTATATATTAAGTATGAATGCTTTTCTTTTTTATATATTTATTTGTTTTACTTATAACTTATTTAATTTGCTACCAATTTCTGTATTTTTTTTATTTTTTATTTTTTTATTTTCTTAATTTGATTTCACGTTACATTTCTTTAGTTTTATAGATTTTACCTTTGTTATATAGATATATATTTTTATCTTTTATATATTTATTTTTCTTTTTTATTATTTTTTTTATTGCATTGTATATATAGTGTCCTTAAATGTGGCAGAATGTATTATTTCTCAATAAAAAGATCTAAAATAAAACATCTCTCTTTTACCCATCATGGGCAAAATCATGGAAAATTTCATCTTAAAACGCCGGTATCCCATCCTAGATTCTAACCACATAATCCCAGATCACCAATTTGGATTCCATACATCCCATTCCAATATCCAACAATGCCATCGTGTGGTAGACGTTGTCTCCTCTGCATTGGAGCGCGGATTGTACTGCACTGGAGTCTTTCTAGACGTTTGATCGAGTCTGACACCCGGGGTTGTTCTAGAAACTCCGTAAATTTCTCCCCCACCACATACTTTCTCATCATCAGATCCTACCTTACTGATAGACTATTCAAAGTGAATCCTAATAATGCCTATTCATCCCTCTTTTCTCAATCTGCTGGTGTTCCACAAGGTAAGTAATCTTGGTCCTATCCTTTGCACAGTTTATACAGCTGATTGCCAACCCATCCTAACGTTGTTATCACCACCTATGCCGATGACGCATGTATCCTATCAGTTAATAACGATCCATCAATTGCATCCCGAACTCTTCAATCAGACATCACAAACCTTGAAGAATGTTGTCAAAACTGGAGGATTAAAATAAATTCATCTAAATCCCAACAAATCACCTTTACCCTTCGTCGTAAACCTATGAGTCCTGTCCTACAGTATCCTTTAATAACATCCCACTTATCCCTGTTGAACAAATACGATATCTTGGACTCCACCTGGACAAACGTCTCACTTGGAATCCTCATACAAGACTGAAACGACAAGAAACTACTCGACATTTCCGCCTACTCCAACACTTTCTTGAAAACGCTTTAAACTTTCAATTAATTACAAAAGACTAATATACATGACTATACTAAGACCTATTTGGACTTAAGGAGTTGAACTATGGGGCTCCACTAAACCATCAAATTCCTCTCGTATCCAATCCTTGCAAATCCTCAATGCTCCTTACTTTGTCAAAAATAAAATAATCCATAATGACCTTAATGTTCCATATCCATCCGATTTGGCCCAATCCAGATACCTATCCTTCCATAATAAACTTCATAACCATCCGAATCCTTTCGTTTCTAACCTTGCTTCCTCTTCGATTCCTGATAACCCTCCGAGGGGTCTGAAAAGAAAATGATCTCCTTATGTAGACATCTTATTCGAGTGCTTCCTATGGGTAGTTTCTCAACTAGCGTTTTCAAGTGATTATATTCTCGTGTACACATTTACTTGATGTATTTATATTGTAATGCAGTTGTAAATATCTTGAATAAATAGTTTTTAAAAAAAGGCGATATCCAAGATGCAGTGATGTCCTAAGGAGTCGATGAGAGAGCTGAATCGGGCATTTATATGGATCGGTTAGGATGGCAATACGCTGATGCAAGGATGGCTGGAAAGAAGAAGGTTTTGATTACGATTATGGTTGATTGTAGGATGTCTTTTGTTGGTGAAGGGAGTGGGTGATAAGGGAGGGATTGGTAAACAATGACCACAATACCGGCATGAGCTCTACAGTCAGTGTGGTCAGTACAATATGTCAAGTATTATGGTATCCTAAACAGCTGTTTAGTGGTTAGTCGAGTTTCAGTAATTAGTGCCACATCAACGCTTCTTTCAAGTAATAAAGCTGATAATTCCAACTACAAAGCTATGTGGGCAATCCACCGTAAATTATCATTAGGCAAACTCACCCAAAACCAGATTACCTCTATTTCAGCTGTAACACTCTGCTCAACACTCATTTTGTCTCTTGTTCATTCAAAGAAAATTGTTTTGAGTGTTTCAGTAATTAGTGCCACATCAAAGCTTCTTTCAAGTAATAAAGCTGATAGTTCCTCTGTATGATTTATAACACCATTCGCATTATAAAGGAGAAGGGATATACGTTTTTTATTTTTGGGAGGAGGGATAAAATGTGATACAAGATTGGTGAGAAAGGATTCACGAGTGATCTGAATTCGGAGAGGAAAGATGAATGAATGAATGAAAATAATTTTATTATTCTGAGACTATGTCCCTTTAGAACAAGTTAAAATACAGAATATATATTAATATTCTGGTGTGTCTATAAAATACAATTAAATATTTACAGGATAATTAGGAATACAATAAAATTATAGATAATAAAAAGATATATAAACGTGTATAAATATAAAATAAATAGAGAAAGTAAATTAAGTAAACAAAATATCAATGAAACAAAATAATCAAGGTATCTGGTTGTACTTTGAGATTCTTACAGCTTAGGTTTTGAAGTGGCATTTCGTGATCAATCGGATTGGGAATGGAGTAGGTGTTTGAAGAGGAGAGATTTGAAAGAGGATACTGATTTTGCTTATCGAATATCTGAGGGTATAGAGTTTCAGAGGGAGACAAATTGAATTAAAAATGATTTAGTAAACGCAGCAGTTCGGTGAGGAGGAGGATAGCAGAGGTCAGACTCACGGGATCTAATGGGACGGTATTGATAGGAGCGTTTGAATTGTAGGATCTGTAGAATATAGGCCGGTAGCCGAGTTCTAATGGCCTGGTATAAGAAGGTAGAAAGGAAATATTAACGGCAGTAGGACGGATAGAGCCACTTAAATTTCGTGTAAAAGTGGGTAATATGCGTATCACTTGAGATCCAATCAATCAAGATAGGTATTGAGCTGAAGAAGATAACGTATATGGTTAAACTGTTTCAGGGTGGATATAGTACGGCGGGAAATTTGGGAGATGTGTGGTGATATCTTTGGTGATAAAATTTGGGAATAAAGAATGCGATCTGCATTTAAGGAGAAAGATTAACGATTCTTCTTTATGTGCTAATTTTTTGTGTAACTGGGAAAAACGATTTATAACAGATTTTTGGGAGGGGTATGTAGTTTTGAGAAATGGGAAGCAATTTACCTCTGTTTTAGTGTTTGAAGTATCTGAAGAGAGAATAGAATGAATAGTAGAAGATGGCGAATCAGCAGAGTGCGAGCGGCGTAGAGCTTGAGATGGGCCAGGATGACCTGTTTTTCTTGATGTGTGTTTTGCGATGGCGTTGTCAGCGTTCGAAGGGGTCATAGCTCTGATGTAGTGGATTTCAGCAACGACGTGTGATGTTGTAGTTAGGTCCCAAGGATTTGATGAATTCTTGAAGGAAGTTAGTCGACTGTTCTACATATCATGGGTGATAAATATTCAGGACGCAGTCTTTTTAAAAAAAAATTTTATTTTTGCCAACGTTTCTACCCAAACATGAGGGTCATCTTCAGGGCTGAAAATGTTTTTTTTTTTTTAATAACAATCAGAGATATAATAGTATACGACAGCTAATTATAAATAATAAACTATAGTGATTGATGGCGCATGAATCTTAACTAATATTGAAATACACATATTAAAATAGTTATACAAATAAAAAATAAAAAATAGTGTATATAATCCATTTATATAAATTTGTAATATTTTCTCTTACTAACCGTGGTTTGAGCACTGAGGTTGTTCATGTACTGACACATGTTTGGTTGGTAAGTAAAAAGATCAGTGGGGGGGGGGGGGATTTCCCAGTTGTCCTTTTTCAGATAGCAAAAGGTAAGTAAACAAGGTTAGAGGGGGAGGGAGGGTAACATTTGTTGTTTGTAGAATATACATAATTTGCTGACAAATATTTCAGACGTGTACAATATTTGAGTAATTTCATATGGTTACCGAAATGTGATTATTGACTAGTATTAAAATGAACATAAGCAAAAGGTGTCAATTAATATAAATATAGCTTAGTTTGATAGCAACTAAACAAGGGTTAGATGAATAATTTTAATCATAAAGACAATTTCAATTTATGCAGATGATACTTAGGACAACATATTATAAAATATTTATCATAATATAAGTTTGTGTTATATTAAGGATTGTTTCAGGAGGCGGAAAGTATTTGAATATGTATTGCAGATCTTTTCTTTGTCTACTTTATGGTTTACCGGATTATTTTTTTCCAAATTAATGAATATAGATTCCGATAGTAGTCGTTTTTGGTGATTGGAAACTGGCGATTATGGTTGGGTTTTCGAAATCAAATGTGTGGTTTAGGGTTATGGCGTGTTCCGCTAGTTTTGAGGCAAACGGGTTTCGTGTGGTGATGCTATATTTGTGTTGATAGATTCGTTTTTTTAAATAGTTTTTGGTTTCGCCTGTATAAGAAGAATTACAGTTTGGGCTAGAGCATGTGATATGGTATACAATATTTGATTGTTGTAGGAGCGGAACAGGATCTTTGAGTTTGTTGTATAGATTTCTTAATTTACTGTTATTTTTGAAAACTATTTGTAGATGGGGAAATTTGGAAGTTATAGCTTTTTTGATTTTTGAGATAGAACAGGGATTTATGGAATGGATCTATATTGGCAAATTGTGGTGGGGGACTGAGAGCAATTTGTGGGAGACTGGTGAAGATGGGGTTTTGATTGATTCTTGATCATGTTTTTATAATGTAATCAGGAGAAGCGTTGGATTTCAGGATCTTGTTTAGTTTGGTTAGGTTGTTATCGTGGAATTGTGGGTCGGTTAATGTTAAACTGCGGTGTATCAGGTTTTTAAAAAGTTTTGAAAAAATTGTTTAGAAAACATAGGTAGCCGGAGTTACAACATAAAGAGAGGGACTGAAGGAATGAGGATTGATTGAGGGAAGTGTGTGGTTCTATGGTGGACCAATTTTCTTCAATTATTTAAAGAGCACGGTCTGTGAGAATATTGGTGAAGAGACTTTCTGCATCAAAGGGGGACAAAATAAAATGTTGTGGTATGTTTAAGGATTTCAGTTGTTCTAATAGGTGGAAGAAATTTTTGATATCATATGGATTATTTTGACTGAGAGACTCTATATTCTATAACCTCTTCTCTCTTGTTTTTCCCCACTTCGACTATGGCTGTCTGGTGTATGGTGGATTCTCGGGAGAACTCCAAGCTAAACTTAAACGTCTAATGAATTGCTCAATCCGCTTTATCTTCGGGATCTGAAGTGATACGCATATTACCCTCTTTTACACGGAATTTAAGTGGCTCTATCCGTCCTACCGCCGTTAATATTTCCTTTCTACCTTCTTATACCAGGCCATTAGAACTCGGCTACCGGCCTATATTCTACAGATCCTACAATTCAAACGCTCCTATCAATCCCGTCCCACTAGATCCCGTGAGTCTGACCTCTACTATCCTCTTCCTCACCGAACTAATGCATTTACTAAATCATTTTTAATTCAATTTGTCTTCCTCTGGAACTCTATACCCTCAGATATTTGGTTTACTTAATTTACTTTCTCTATTTATTTTATACTTATACACGTTTATATATCTTTTTATTATCTATAATTTTATTGTATTCCTAATTATCCTGTAAATATTTCATTGTATTTTATGGACACACCAGAATATTAATATATATTCTGTATTTTAACTTGTTCTATAGAGACATAGTCTCAGAATAATAAAATTATTTTCATTCATTCATTCATATTTCTTCTCCGAATTCAGATCACTCGTGAGTCCTTTCATATCCTTTCTCACCAATCTTGTGTCACATTTTATCCCTCCTCCCAAAAATAAAAAAAACGTATATCCCTTCTCCTTTATAATGCGAATGGTGTTATAAATCATACAGAGGAACTATCAGCTTTATTACTTGAAAGAAGCTTTGATGTGGCACTAATTACTGAAACACTGAAAACAATTTTCTTTGAATGAACAAGAGACAAAATGAGTGTTGAGCAGAGTGTTACAGCTGAAATAGAGGTAATCTGGTTTTGGGTGAGTTTGCCTAATGATAATTTACGGTGGATTGCCCACATAGCTTTGGAGTTTGGAGTGCTGGATAAGGATTGTTATTAGTATTGGGAGTTGGCACGGCGTATCACGGATTGCGTACTTTTCGAAGCAGCTTGAAATTCGACACGAATTTCGAGTCTTCGGGGAGTCGAGTGAGCTTAAACCTTCGTCTTGCTGCGTCTCTTCGTTTGATACAATTTTTCATCGCAGGCGTCAACCAAGGGCTGAGAGTACTTGATTGTCCTGACTTTAAGAGGAGCATAACGGTATAGGATAATGCGTAGTTGATTGGTTAAAGTTTCTACCATAAAATCAACGGAGTTAGTGGAGTATATGGAGTCCCATTGGATTGTCTCCGATTCTATTTTCTCTATCTTGGCGTAGAAGGGTATAGTTAGGGAGTGAAACTTGAAAGGATGTGATCGTGGATTTTAGCCAAGTTTCAGAGACAGGGATTAGGTAGTAAACGTTGTGGAGGGAGAAAACATGGAATTCATCTATGTGGGCTAAAAGTGATTGTGCGTTGAAATGACAGGATAATAAGAAATTAGTCATAAGAGATGTAAGTACACTTGTGAATTTTGTGGTATTTGATAGAAGAGAAATGTGAGAAATTTGGTGTTGATAGAATTGTTGAAGATTGAAAAAAATTGAGTAATACGATGTTGAGTGTGGGGTTGAGGATCTTGAGGTCTATATTGTTGTTGTGGTAGGGTCTTACAATTAGATATTTCATTCTTACCTCATAGCATGTGATCTATGATCTTGAAAGTTTCTCTTCTTGATCTGGAAGGTTCTTTTGATATTTCCGTTTCTTCTTTGTTCCGGATATTCTAATATCTTGACTTGATATTTTTGTATATCTGGCAGCCTTTTTAGTTCGCTGGATGTCCTTCAAGGCATAAATCACATAATGCAGGATCTCGTTTCGGTTTTGTGCACTCTTCAGTTCTGTGCTGCACTCCACACTTCACACAACGAGGCAAATGATGACAGTAATTCTTGGTATGGCAATATGCCTGGCAATTATGGCACTGGACGATTTCCTTCTTAGGGTATGGCTTCTCTACTGCCACAATTGTATAATACATTCTTCTTATTTCCTATACTTTTTCGATACTTTGAGTTGGCCCCAAGTCTACGAAAAATAAGGGTAGAGGAACTTTTACTACTGGCAGTTCTTTATTCTCTTTCAGAACATTGGTAACCTAGCGCGGTATGAAACCTAAAGTTTTCAGTTCTTCTTCTATTGCTTCAGTTGGTGTTGAGGAGAGTAGGTTTTTTATGACTACCCTTAAAGCCTGCACTTGCCGTAATTGATACGTATGGAAATCCGTTATTTCACGATTTTTCTGTAAGTTTTAGCTGTATCTGGTGATATTTTAGTTTTCTTTGTTCTGCTTGGACGTGAATAGCTTCCAGAGCCTATTATATTGTTTAGTTGAGTACATAGTAACTAATTTTTTTTAAATGTATTTAACTAATATCGGTGGCGGTCGGGGGTCTCTAGGTATCGGAGTGGACTCCAGCACCTCTCTCTCATTCTGAACCACCTGATATTGGTTGGGTGCAAAAAATGGAGATTCTTCAGTTGTCTCTTCAACTGCAATACAAACAATCTTTACGGTCAATCAATGAGTATGTATTTACCGTATGGAAGCTTTGAGTGGGTTAAAAATTCGGAGTTTGTAAACATCTTCGATCTTTAGGACGAATATGAAATTGGATATATTTTCGAATTTGACATTAGCTATCCTCAAAAACTGCGTCATATTCAGAAGGATTTGCCCTTCCTATCTGAAACAACCGCACCATCAGAAGCCAATTGTAATTAAAAAAAATAATAACACATTTCGGAAAAAAAAACTCCCTATATTATACAAACTTGATACAGGTCGTAAAACATGGATTAAAATTATTTAAAAAAAATCACCGTGCTTTAAAGTTTAAACAATTGCCATGACTCCGCTCATATATAAAATACAATACAGAGTTGAGAAAAAGAGCCTCCAAGGACTTTAAAAATATTTTTACAAGTTACTAAATAACGTAATTTTCTGTAAGACAATGGAAAATATCAGAAATCATCAAAATATTAACTTAGTAACTTACAGTAAAAGTTGATGAACCTCGTTGCTGATTTTATAGACCGCATAATCTACGATGAGAATATAGCAGCGGTGCATATGAGAAAATCTAAAGTCATATTTAACAAACCTATAAATATTGGTATTAGTATTTTAGATTTATCTAAAACTGTTATGTACCAATTTAATTCTAGTAATACCTTAATGATGTGTACCGATACCGATTCGTTTATTTATAGAGTTTTGACGTAGGATGTCTTTGAAGATATGAATATAATGAATCAGTATTTTGATTTCTCAGATTACCCTAAAACTTATCTTTGTTTCACAGAAGAAGATAGAAAAAAGTTGGGAAAATTTAAGAATGGACTAAATTTCAAGATAATTTTAAAATATGTGGGCTTACGAGCAAAAATCTAAGCGATTATGACAGATAGTGATGTAAAGAAGCGTGCTATGGGGCTAAAAGCGTCCTCGTTAATATAATAAATTACTTTTGAAGAATACCAACAAGTATTATTGAAAATTGAAATTATGCACACACCTATGAGATTAATACAAGCAGCATAACATTTTTGGCTCTGAGATTAATAAAGTTTCTCATTCACCATTTGATGATGAAAGACATATACAAGAAGAAGAGGTCAATACTTTGCCGTATGGTCATTATAAATTGACTGAAGTAAAAAAATAGAAAGAAAATTTACAAATATATTCTTTGAAGGCTTTGTGAAAAATTCAAAAAAAATTTTTTTTTTTAAATCCTAGAGTAAATAAAGCAAGAAGAGTGAATGGAGGTCCCTGGCGAGGCTCTAAACGCCCGTAAACCAAAGAATGAATGTGAATGGCCCCTGGCGAGGCTATAAACTTCCTGTTAACTGGCTATAAAGTCTCTCACAATCATTCCAGACTTGAAATGAACATTTGCAGGGATATTGCCTTTCACCTACAGTTTTCATAATGTATATACATGGTTTGTTTAATGTAGGTTATCTCAATGGTTTGCTTTATGTGGGTTATCTCAATAACTTCAGCTGCTCACCGTATAAATGACTGGACATTGACAAACTATTAGTTCAAATTCTTTAGGTCCCTTACTTACAACAGCAAGCAAAACTTCATAATAAACATATGTATTAGTGTGCATGCATGTTTATTTTTTAAATATACATTTTTTTCCAGGTTTAGAAGAACAATTATTAGGTAGAGTGATATTATCAGAAAAAATGGAATTAGAATTAGAGCGGACGACCTTGATAACTGAAGTTACGCAAATGAAAAGAACTATGAAACAACTAGAAGTTGATCTTCTAGAAAAATTAACGTCAGTAAAGGTAAAAACTACAATATATATTATTTTTTTATCTCAAAACAAAAATAGCATATGATTTTATAATAAATAGAGATAAGAAGTAAAATGTGTTAGCACAAATGAAGTACTGTGCCAATATATCTGTCCTGAGCGCATGGGATTCTTAAAACTTTATATCCATAGTTTTGCTAACCATCTTTGTAATATTAGGTTTCAATTTATATTATTTATTGAAAATTTAATTATTTCTTCTTTTTATTAATCATTTATCTATTTGTTATTTATTATCGTAACGTCAGAGGCGAGATGGAGAAGGTTGGGTAACCTAGAAACTTATCTATAAGGTCTGTAAAGCCAACAGAAAAAAATAAATATATATATATATATATATATATATATATATATATATATATATATATATATATATATAAGTTAGCATAATATAAAATATGTTTTAGTGTTAACATATATTGGCATGTGATCTATATTGATATTGATTGTTTTGTTTTTCATAAGGTTAACCTGCAATAAAAAAGGTATAAAATCTCATTGCTAATATTGATTCAATCTTTCTCATATTAATAATCATAACCGGTGCCGAAGCCCGGGAAATTACTTCAACATCTCTTTAGCAGTTGGCTGGGGCGAAATTTGAAACTGTGAGTACCAATTTTATACGAACCATTAGTGGAATTGTATAAATATGGGAGAAGCTGAGCAGATAATACAAGTTGGAGCATCAGTTGAGTTGGCTAAGGCTGTAGCGGTACTAGCGAAATTAGAATCACAAGTATCTATCGCGGCAGAGACGACGCAATTAGAATTGTTGAAGATTAAAATACAAAATTCTACATTTATACACGAAGTAATTGGTCTTTTGGAACAATTTACTGGAATAGTAGGGGACCTTGAACATTTTATTAAGAGAGCAGACCAAATTAAAGCCTTGATATTATCCCGGCATGAAGCTGGCACATTAATAGAGTCTGATGTTAAATTACTAGAGGCATCCTTTGTCGGGCGTATCTCGAGACGAGTATTAAACGCCATCCAAGGCGATCTAACATGTTCCTGGGACTCCTTGAAAGTAAAATTAAAGGAACTGTACGGTGGATTAAGATGGACTCCAGAAGAAAACGTGTTTTATCTATTTAAGGAGAGACGAAACCAGGGCCAATCAGACGGCGTTTTTGCAGAAAAACTCCTAATTCAATACAATAAATTGACAGAGAAAATGGTAGAAACCTACGGTCAAGCGGAGGGAGCACAGAACTAGAATTATTGAAAGGAATTTCGAAGGTACAACTGAATCACTACCTGGATCGTCCCGGTTCACTGCCAAGAGAACGAGATTTTATTGAGTGTGCGCATGATCTCATAGATTCTAAGGAAAGAGAGAAAACGCGCTTCGAGAAACAGGAAACAGATTGGATAGAAGTGAAATCACTGAGGAGGAAATACAGAAGTCCACCCAGGCAGGTCAATAAAAATAGCAAATTTGATAGACGGCCGAGCAGGTTCCCCGATGAGAGAAGGCGTAAACCAGAACAACGTTGTTATGAATGCAACCAGACTGGCCATGTAACAGCCCGGTGCAACCTTACGAGATGTTTTGAATGCGGCAGGCGAGAGCATCTAGCCAGGGAATGTCCAAAGCGAAACTCTCGCCAGAACAGGAGGGCACCACAACGTGAGCCAGTCGAGGTTAATAACCAGGACTACAGCAACCGGAGGACTGGTAGGAGAAGCGGCAGGTCCTATACCAGCGGAGAATCTTCAGAGGAGGAGAGTTCCTGTTCCGAGCGCAGTGGCCAGGCAACGAGAAAAACCGAGGTAAGTGGAGAGAATCCTTGGAGGGAGGATCCTTCCGGGTCGAAATTAGTAGCGGGACACCCACGTACTGATTGAGGGTACAGCGACGGGCGGGGCGACCAAGGGAGTAATTTGATAATTAATAATAGCGTTAGGGGTAAACATCGGACTAGGTTGCCCGTGGCGAGATTAGAGGAATCCGGAATCAAATTTTTGGTTGATACAGGGAGTACAAATTCGTTAATTAGCAAGAGGGGAGCGGAGAAATTTGGTATTTGGATTGGGCGTAAACAGTGCAAATGTATAGTATAAACGGTTAGCGGCAAATGTCAGACCTTAGGCGAATCCTCTTTGTGTCTTAGTGAGCTAATGTAGCGGGATTCGCATATAAAAATCCACATTATTGAGCAATTAATGCCAAGTTATGATTTAATTATTGGTTGTGATATTCTACATCGAGTGGGTTTAAAGGTGAGTGTTAACAATAAGGAGTGGCGTTATAAAATAGGGAAACGAATGTACCGAATTACAAAGAAGGGAAATCAGGAAGACATTAAAATCGGGGGCCGCGGAATGTACAAAACAGGCTATTACACATTTAGTGCAACAAAACAAAGATTTATTTTACAAAGAAAACGAAGTTTTGCCAACAACGGAGAAAACGCTACATCGAATTCACCTGAAGACAGAATTCCCAATCTACGTTAAGGATAGGCGGTATCCCCAAGCCATGAGAGAAATTATTCGAGAACAATTGGAAGAGTTACGGACACAAGTAATTATCAGATATAGCAATTCCCCGTTTAATAGTCCTTTATGGGTAGTGAACCAAAGAAATATCGAGTAGTAGTAGACTACCGGAAGCTGAACAAAGTGACAAAAGACGAATGTAACCCTCTCCCTCGGGGAGAGGATATACTGGATCGACTGTTCGGAGCAAATATTTTCAGTACTCTGGACCTCAAAAGTGGTTACCACCAAGTTAGAATGGCGGAGGAGAATATCGGGAAAACAGCTTTCTCATGAGAACGGGGCCATTTTGAATTTGTCAGGATGCCATTCGGGTTAAAAGGGGCCCCATTAACTTTCCAAAGACTCATGGGCGAGCTATTGAGAGGATTAGGTGAAGATTTTTTCCAAGTCTATATGGACGAACTTATCGTTTTCAGCAAAACTGAGAAAGAACACGTTCAACATCTAAAGCAAGTTTTCAACAGATTACGCGAATTCGGACTCAAATTATCCCGTGAAAAATCTAAATTTGGGCTAAAGGAAATTAAATTTTTGGGAGACGTAGTTTCCTCCAGCGGAGTACAACCTGATGAGGGACGTGTAAAAGGTATTCGAGAGGCACCATTACCTAAGAATTCTCGCGGAGTTCGATGTTTTTTAGGTATGGTTATCTATTATCGGAACTTCATTCCAGGAATAGCTGAAATAATTCACCCGTTAACAGGAATATTAAAGAAAGGGAGGAGATTTCAATTGGGGCCGGAGCAATTATCGAGTATTCAGAAATGTCGTGAGATTCTTACCACTCGTCCGCTGTTAGCTTTTCCCGACTTCCGCAGGCCATTTAAAGTTACCCCAGACGTGAGTGAAACTGCTATTGGGGCCGTATTGTCACAGAATTATGAAAAGCCGAAATCAAATGCAAGCCAAAAGTTAAGTGACTCCGATCGTCGCTACAGCGCTATCGAACGCGAATTATTAGCGGTAGTGTGGGCAATAGAATACTTTCGTCCCTATATATACGGAAGACGTTTCGAGCTGATCACTGATCACAAACCCCTACTCTCCTTAGACACTCTGAGAGAATCATCCGCGCGGGTTTCACGTTGGAAAGAATTTGGAAATTGGAAAGAAATATAATTTCCATGTTGTTCATAAAAAAAGAGTTGACAATGTAGTCGCCGACTGGTTGTCGCGGGAGTTGGTAGTAAATGCAATTGACGAAGAGGAAATACCTACCGAACCTGACATGGAAGAAATCCTTAGAACACAAATAGACAGATCACAAGGGATACCCGAAGTCGACGAGGTTATAAATGATAAAAAATTTCGAATTATCATAAAATCGAAGCAAAGCCCGTGGCTGGAAACACACGCGAGTGTGTACGCGGGGTTATCAACGATTTTAGTCCACACACCTGCATCCATAGACGACAACGAGCTAGAGAGGAATTTCACAGAATTTAGACAACGGGGTCGTACATGTTATGTTTATGTGAGAAATCGTGCAATTGTCGATAAAATTAAAAGATTATGGCGACAAGAGAGAATAGGAATGGGCTATTCACTCGTTAGGTGCTTACGACAAGTAGAAACAATTACCGAACCGGCGGTACAACAGAAAATTGTCAATGATCACCACACTGGCAAAACGAACCACCGGGGAATGGAAGAAACCCTGCGGGTAACAATGTTAGACTTGTATGAAGTCTAATATGATGAATGAATTGTAAACAATGATGTATCATTCTCCCAACTACTTTGAGGTAAGACTTCAACCGATAAATGTCAAGCCCTGCCACAACAACAACCTCAACCCCAACCTCAAAATCCTCTTCATCCTAATATACCTAACCATCAACAACAAATTCCTCATAGTTCTCCTCCTTCAAATGCAACAAATCTCACAAGTTTGTTAGCATCTTTTCTCAGCGATTTCAAATCCCTTGTTACTCCACTCATATCACTCCTCACAAATCTCGTATATCACCTCATCCCTCCTTTAAAAAATCCTTAAATAACTCACATCCCTAAACCCATATCCATTCTCCTTTGGAATGCGAATGGTGTTAGAAATCATACAGACGAACTATCTACTTTACTACTTGACAGTGTGTGCACTATGCTTGGAGGGACTCCCGGCCAACTACAAAGGATGAGAAATTTACAAGAATCTCAAATCCAGACACCAGAAAAACCGGATTCAAGATCAAGCAAGAAGACCAAGAAGAGAGAGAGAACCTTCTAGAATAGTAAACAATAGTGTATCATTTTCCAAGCTACTTAGAGGTAAGAGCTCAACCGATAATTGTTAAGCCCTGCTGCAACAACAAACTCAAAATCCTATTGATCCAAATAAACCTAACCATCAACAACAAATTCATCATATCCCTCCTCCTTCTAATGCAACTGATCTCTCCAGTTTGCTGGCATCATTCCTTACCGATTTTAAATCATTAGTTACTCCACTCATATCGCTCCTCACAAATCTTGTATCTCACCTCATCCCTCCTTTAAAAAATCCTTAATGACTCACATCCCAAAACCCATATCCATTCTCCTTTGGAATGCGAATGGTGTTCGAAATCACGTTGACGAACTAATAGCTTTGTTACTGGACAAGAACATCGACGTAGCACTAATTACGGATACACGACTGACCAGAAAACGGCATTTAAAAGCACCTCAATACATAACATACCATACTGACCATCCTGACGGTAAAGCACACGCCGGTACTGATGTTATTGTACACCACTCACTTTCTCATCACCAACTCCCATTGCCGACACAAGATTTCCTACAATCCACCGCTATCGTAATCAAAACTTTTTCCTTTCCAGTCACCATAGCATCAGCATATTGTCCTCCTAACAGATCCATATCCAATATCCAATTCAGTTCTCTTCTCAACTCCTTAGGACATCATTTCATCCTGGGTGGAGATTTAAACGCCAAACACCATCAATGGGGTTCTAGAACCACGAACTCTCGTGGCAGAACATTGTTATCTGCACTCAATTCCCAACGTTTCAGTATCCTTCCTCCTAACTCACCTACCTACTGGCCGACAGACCCTAACCGCAATCCCGATATCCTTGATTTTTTCATCCACAGTGGCCTAGGTTCCCTGAACCATTCTCTTACCCCTCTTGCCGAACTATCCTCAGATCATAGTCCATCAATACTACAATTATCTCTAGCTCCTATTCCTAAGTCTTCTCCACCGTTCTTCGTCAGAGGCCCAGTTAAAAGGAAACTCTTTCACCAAATCCTTTCCGACCTTGACAATACCTTACACTTTTTTACCACCACTATCCAACAAGCAATCTGGACTGCTTCCTCTTTAAATCACTCCTCAAGAACTCCTAAGAAAAAAAAGTTACCTCAACACCTCATAGACCTAATCCATACCAAACGTCGTGCCAGATTATTATAGCAATGTACTAGACACCCCACCGATCATCAATGCTATAATTATTTTTACAAAAAATTAAAGATAGAATTGGCCACCTTCAGATCCCAATCCTTCAACTCCTACCTTATGGAAGACCACTAAACATATCCTAAAACCCCATCATATATCACATCCTCTCCGTCGTGGTGATGGCTCTTGGGCAGCGTCTGACGAAGATAGAGCCGAAGAATTCGAGAAACACCTTTCCCTTACATTCACCACTCATCTAGAATCCAATCCCACCCACACGTCAGCAGTAGAGGAATTCCTTAATTCACCCATCCCACTCTCCTTACAGCCTAAAGCAGTTAATCCTTCTGAGGTCAAATTCCTCTTACAAAAACGACCTACCCGCAAATCACCTGGATAAGACCTCCTTACCTCTCAGATCCTTAGACAACTCCCTCCTAAAGCTGTCATATTCCTTACATCCATATACAATAGCATCCTACGAGCCACCCACTTTCCTCTTTTGTGGAAACATTCCACTATTATCCTGTTTCCGAAACCAGGCAAACCTCCCAACACCTCAACGTCCTACAGACCAATTAGCCTACTTCCGATTGTCTCAAAAATCTTTGAAAAGATCCTCCTGAAACGCATCCTAACCTTTATAGAATCCCAAAATCATTCTTCCCATCAGTTCGGATTTCGTTCACAACACTCTACAGTCCAACAAGGCCTCCGATAACAATGCAAGCAATATTGCATTGGCCAACAATGCAAGCAATATTGCATTGGCCAACAATGCAAGCAATATTGCATTGGCCAACAATGCAAGCAATATTGCTCGGGTGCATTTCTGAACATAGCTCAAGCTTTCGACCAGGTATAACACGCCGGGCTTCTTTCCAAAACCCATCTTCCTCAGTCCTTATACCTTGTTCTCCGTTCCTACCTCTCAGATCGTACATTCCGAGTTGCGGTACTGAATTTTCGCATTGCTATCAATTGAGGCAGGTGTTCCTCAAAATAGCGTATTGGGTCCCGTCATTTATATCCTCTTTACCACCGATATCTCTGTCCATCCCAATACCTTCCTGGCAACTTTTACTGATGACACTGCCATTCTATCATCCGACTCAGATCCTGATATAGCATCCTCAAACCACCAAAGACACCTCTCCCAGATTGAGCACTGGTGTAATAAATGGAGTATTAAAGTAAACGAATCCAAATGTCAACACATCGCCTTCACGCTCCGACGCAGTTCCTGTCCACCAGTACACTTTAATTCCATCCAGCTTCCTTTCTCAGAAACAGTCCGGAACCTTGGCTTTCTCTTAGACAGACGACCAACGTGGAACGCTCATACTAGACTTAAAAGACAGGAAATAAACCGATGATATGGCCAACTATACCGGCTACTAAACAGGAAATCTAAACTTTCCATTGAAAACAAGTTACTGATCTACAAGACAATATTGAAACCTATCTGGACTTACGGACTTGAACTGTGAGGGACAGCAAAAGTTTCTAACATCAAACGTATTCAATCATTTCAATCTAAAGTCCTTCTAACAATAGTTGATGCTCCGTTCTATGTAACTAACAAAATCCTACACCATGACCTTAATATCCCATTTGTCCTAGACCTTATTCCAGAAAAATTCTCTAAATATCACCAGAACCTTACCTATCATCCAAATCCCCTTGTACAATCTCTATCCAGCACCACCCATCCTTACAATCCTCCACGAAGGTTGAAGCGGCAGTGGCCCAGAGACCTTCTGTGAATAAGCATCTATTGGAGTTTTGGCAATGGCCAGATCCTCCTAAAGCCCGAGTGTGTATGATTAGGTTAGTTCTTTTGTTTATATACATTTATTTTTATTATTATTAGTTTCTGTATTATTTATTTTTATTATTGTAAATAGAGTGTGACTGTGCTCTCTGAACACTATTATAAATGTCCTTGAAGTGACAGAATGTAATATTTCTAAATAAACAAATAAAAAAGTTTTCTTTATATAATTGGTGTTTTTTTTTCCTGTTTATCTTCAGAGTTGTTTTCTTTTCTTCAAAGTTATTTTTGTTTCTTCATACTTTTTTTTCTAGCCAAAGGTAAGTTGTTTCTTTTTATTTATTATAAATTCTCTATTAAAACTTATCTATTTTGTTAAAATTTTCTTTTAGGGTTTTCTTTATATCTTCAGTTTCTCTTTTCTTATTATAGCATTCTTTTGTTTCCTCACTATTGCATATATTTTTATTAAAGTTTAAAGTTTTTTCGTTTTGTGATTTCTTTATATTTATAATGTTACTTATCATCGTGTTCAAAGTTATTATTCATTCTAAATTGCTTGTTTTTATATATTTTTATAATAGTTTAAAGTTATTTTGGTGTGTTCTTTATATTTATATAGTTTTTATTATTATCGTTTTCGAAGTTATTATTCATTTTTTTCTTATTGTTATACATATTTATACTAGTTTAAAGTTTTTCTTTCCGTGTTTTCTTATATGTTTATAGTGTTTTGTGATTGTCGTTATATTTTTTTGAATTCAATTTAATATATGTATTATTCAATTATCGGTCAGACATAATTTTTTTTTCTTTATTATATATATATATATATATATATATATATATATATATATATATATATATATATATATATATATATATATATATATATATGTATGTATATATATATATATATATGTATGTATATATATAGGCATACTAGAAAGCATTGTAATATTATTAATTGTGGAAAATGTGGAGAAAATTCACATCACTGAATTGCCTTGGTAGTCATCCTGCTTATAGTTCTAAATGTCCAGTATACGAGAAAGAGAAAAGGATAGAGGGTATGAAAACACAGGAGACAATTTCATATCTTGAATCAGAGTTTAGGTTGAGGCGCGAAGAATTACCCAGTATAAATTACTTTAGTTTTTCTTTAAATCTTTTTATTGAGAAATAATACATTTTGCCACATTTAAGAGCACTGAGTACTACAGCTGAGTGAGGCCCATTCATACTATATATACAATGCAATAAAAAAAATAAATAAATAAAAATATATATCTATATAACAAAGGTAAAAACTATAACACTAAAGGAATGTAAATTGAATTCAAATTAAAAAAATAAATAAATAAATAATAATAATAATAATAAAAAATACAGAAATTGGTAGCAAATTAAATAAGTCATATGTAAAACAAATAGAAATATAAAAAAGAAAAACATTCATACTTAATATATAAAAAAGAAAAACATTCATACTTTATTTACAATCAACCAAGGGAGCTCCGAGTCCAGTCCTTTCCTCCACGTGTGAAGGACAGATCGAGACTCTAAGAGATCCCTGCGCTTCTCTCTCAGCTGCGTCACCGGAAGGAGTCCAGTGGAAACTGAGAGAGGGCACTAAAGCAACAGACGCTCATGACGTGAGTGGAGAGGCTGGCCATTGCCAGAACTCCAGTGACAGTCTGCCACTGCCGTTCCAACCTTCGAGGAGGGTTGTAGGGGTGACTGGAGCTGGATAAGGATTGTGCTAAGGAGTTAGGATGGTGGATTAGGTTCAGATGAAAATTTGAGAATCGAGATGGAATAACGTCAAGGACATAAGGGATGTAAAGGTCATGATGTAGGGTTTTTGTTTGTAACATAATAAGGAGCATTGACTATTATACGGAGGACTTTAGACTGAAAGGATTGGATGCGTTTGATGTTCGAAAATTTAGTTGTCTCCCACTGGTCCGTAGGTCCAGAGGGGTTTGAGTATGGTCTTGTATATTAATAGTTTGTTTTCTATTGAGAGATTAGATTTTCTGTTAAGTAGTCTGTATAGCTGGCCAAAACGTCGGTTAAGTTCTTGTCTTTTAAGTCTGGTATGTGGGTTCCAAGTTAATATTTTGTCTGAAAGGAATCCAAGATACCGAGCTGCGTGTGAGACGGGGAGAGGTACAGAGTTGAAAAGGATATGTGGACAGGATCTACGTCGGAGGGTAAAGGTGACATGCTTGCATTTGGATTCATTTATCTTAATGAGCCAATTGTTGCGCCATTGCTCAATCAGGGAGATGTGCCTTTGTAGGTTTAAGGATGCTGTTTCAGGATCTGAGTGGGATGACAGGAT
Organism: Nezara viridula; assembly: GCA_928085145.1. Taxonomy (NCBI): domain Eukaryota; kingdom Metazoa; phylum Arthropoda; class Insecta; order Hemiptera; family Pentatomidae; genus Nezara; species Nezara viridula. The sequence goes on from OV725078.1 coordinate 208,979,908, forward strand.
GGCGGTATCGTCAGCGAAGGTTGCTAGAAGGGTATCGGGGTTGGTTGGAATGTCAGCGGTGAAGAGGATGAAGAGAACTGGGCCCAACACACTGCCTTGTGGAACACCAGCTTCAATTGGATAATAGTTGGAGAATTCAGTGCCGCAGCGGACTTGAAAGGAACGATTTGAGACGTAGGATTTGATGACTAGGTACAAGGATTGGGGTAAGTGAGTTTTGAGCTTGAAAAGCAAGCCATCATGCCACACCCGGTCGAAAGCGTGCGCTACGTCCAGAAAGGCACTGGTGCAATATTGCTTGTTTTCAAGCTCAGAGGATATATGATCAACAACGCGAAGTCCTTGTTGAACAGTAGAATGTCTTGAGCGGAATCCAAATTGATGGGATGGGATATTGTGGGTTTCTAGTATGGGTAGGATGCGTTTGAGAAGGATTTTTTCAAAGATTTTGGAGAGGATTGGGAGCAAGCTTATTGGTCTATAGGATGAGGTATTATTGACAGATTTACCTGGTTTTGGGAAGAGGATGATTATGGAGTGTTTCCATGTCAGAGGAAAGTGAGTTGTGAGGAGAATACAATTGTATAGGTATGTGAGGAATATAATTGTTTTTTTTGGGAAGTTGTCTAAGGATCTGGGAAGTAAGGAGACCGTGTCCAGGGGATTTTCGAGGATTTAGGTTGCTTATAAGGAATTTGACCACAGAGGGGTTGCCAGCTATAGGAGGCAAGGAGAGAGGTATAGGAGAAGAGAGGAATTTTTTAACTTCAACAGTGAGGGTGGAATGAGTTCGGGGTGGGGAGTAAATGTTTTGGATAGGTGTTTGGCAAATCCTTCAGCTCTACTCTCATCTGACTAAGCCCAGGTTCCATCATCGCATCGGAGGGGTTGGGAAACAGAATGGTATTCAAGTATTTTTCTGGTCAACTTCCAGAGGGAATTGTCATCGGTAGATAGGGAAGAGAGGTAGGAATTATATGATTGGGATCTAAAGGAAGCTAGTTTTTTTCTTACCTGTTTGGTATAATAATTGTACAGTTTCCGATCATCAGGATGCCTGGTTCTTTGCCAGATGGTCCTAGATTGGCGTTTGGATTTAATGAGGTCAGAAATAATTTGAGGCAGAGGAATCTTTTTAAGGTATTTTTTTGAGGGGATTGGTGAGGATGCAGTCCAGACTGCTTGTTGGATCAAGGTGGTAAAGAAACTCACTGCATTATCTAGGCCTTGAGGGGTTTTAGGGATACTCTGAGGTCTATTGCATCTGTTATTGTTTGGCGGAAAAGGTTCCAGTTGACTGGGCCTCTGATGAATGAGGGAGGAGATAACCTGGGGATAGGAGATACGGAAAGGGTTAGATTTAGCGGACTGTGATCTGAGGAATGGTCATCGAGCCGTAGAACTGAGTAATTTAGCGGCCCGAGACCTTTGTGAATGAAGAAATCGAGGATATCAGGATTACGGTTAGGATCGGTTGGCCAGTATGTAGGAGTATCAGGGGGAAGTATGTTGGAATTGTGGGAATTAAGTGCAGACAATAACGATCGCTCGCGGGAATTCTTGCGGGATGTTTGGCGTTAAGGTCTGCACCTATAAGGAAGTGGTGTCCTAGGGAATTAAGAAAGAAAATGAAGTTATGTTCAGGTATTGCTATTTTAGGTGGAGAGTATACTGCGACAACTGTAAGAGAAAAAAGTGAAGTTTGGATAGTTATTGTTGAGGCTTGTAGGAAATTGTGAAATGGTAAACGATACAAATGATGGGAGAGGGACTGATGGATAATGACAGCAGTGCCAGCATGTGCTGTTCCATCAGGGTGGTCAGTTCGATATATCTTGTAGCCAGGTATGTTGAACTGTCTTTTGTTTGTTAGTCGGGTCTCAGTTATTAGGCCTATGTCTATGCTATTATCCTATGGAAAAAAGGTTAGTTCGTTGATGCCATTTCGAACACCATTCGCATTCCAAAGGAGAATGGAGAGGGATTTTATTGAGGATATTTAGGGAATTCTTGGCGAAGGGATAAGATTGGCTATGACATTTGTAAGTAAGGTAATGAGCGGTGTGATGAGGGATTTGAATTATTTTTTCTTTTTTTTTTTAAACTTTTATTATGATATTTACAACTGTATTAGTATGAATACATCTAGTAAATTTGTACAGAGAAATATTATTACATGAAACACGCTTGTTGAGAAACTACCCACTGGTAGCACTCTAATAATTTGTCTACATGAGAAGATCACGAGGTCATCTTTTTTTCAGACGCCTCGAAGGGTTATCAGGAATCGAAGAGGAAGCAATGTTAGAAACAAGAGGATTCGGATGGTTATGAAGTTTATTATGAAAGGATAGGTATATGGATTTGGCCAAATCGGAAACATATTGAACATTGAGGTGTTTATGGATTATTTTATTAGTGAAAAAGTAAGGAGCATTGAGGATTTTACGAAGGATTTTGGATTGTAAGGATTGGATGCGAGAGGAATTCGATGGTTTAGTGGAGCCCCACAGCTCAACTCCGTAAGTCCAAATAGGTCTTATTATAGTCAAGAATATGAGTCTTTTGTAGTTAAGGGGAAGTTTGAGGCGTTTGTCTAGTAAGTGTTGGAGTAGTCGGAAACGTCGAGCGGTTTCTTGTCGTTTCAGTCTGGTATGAGGATTCCAATTTAGACGTTTGTCCAAATGAAGTCCAAGGTATCGGATTTGTTCAACAGGGTTAAGTGGGGTATTATTAAAGGATACTGTGGGTCATGAGGTCATAGGTTTACGTCGAAGGGTAAAGGTGATTTGATGGGATTTATTAGAATTTATTTTAATCCTCAGTTTTGACACCATTCTTCTAGGCTTGTGATGTGTGATTGAAGAGTTTGGGATGCAATGGTTGGGTCATTATTAACGGATAGGACACATGTATCATCGGCATACGTGGTAATAACAGTGTTAGGATGGGTTGGGATGTCAGCTGTATAAACTGTGTAAAGGATAGGACCAAGGATACTACCTTGAGGAACTGATGGATGAATAGGTATCATTGTGATTTACTTTGAAGTGCCTATCAGTAAGATAGGAACTGATGATAAGAAAATATGTAGGGGGAAGGAATTTACGGAGTTTGTAAAACAATCCCGGATGCCAGACTCGATCAATCGCCTGTTCAACGTCGAGAAAAACTTCAGTGCAATACATTCCGCGCTCCAATGCAGAGGAGACTATGTCTACCACACGATGACATTGCTGGATAGTGGAATGGGATGTGCGGAATCCAAATTGGTGATCAGGGATTATGTGGTTAGAATCTAGGATGGGATACAGGCGTTTTAAGATGAGCTTCTCCAGGATTTTGCCCAAGATGGGTAAAAGAGAGATAGGACGGTAAGAGGATGGGTATTCTGGTGGCTTTTGGGTTTATGTATCATTTTGACTACAGATAGTTTCCAAGGGTTAGGAAAATATGTGGAACGGAGTACGGCGTTATAAATGTAATGTGGCAAGTTATTCTTTTGTAAATTGTTAATCTTACTGTTAAAGGTGTTACTGTTTATACTGTCTGTTATTGATGTTGTAAGTTTTACTATGGCACCATTAATGTCTTCTTTTGTCTTAAGCGGAATTTTCAAGTCTAGTTTGTTTTCCAAGTCATCACGAAAGTTGTCCCAGTGTACTCGTCCTGTAATCAATTTAGGAGATGATGGTTTAGGAGCATAGCTTGAATGTAGTGAAAGTAGCACCGGACTATGGTCTGAAGAAAGGTCATCGAGTGATTTGATTAAGGCTTGTGAGAAGGAAATCTGGGAGGTGATAAATATATCTAGGATATCTGGACGCTTTTTGAGTGATGTTGGCAAATAAGTAGGACTCGTGGCCGAGAGGATTGAATAACTGTTGGAAGATGAGATACGTGAAAGGATGTTACCGCGGGAGTTGGATGTTCGACAGCCCCATCGTTGGTGTTTAGCATTGTAGTCTCCTCCAGCAATAAAGCGTCGGATCGCGGGATTGAAATAAGGATTCAAGGAGGTTATATTAGATGGAATTACCAGGAGGACAGTATACAGCTGAGAATGTGAGATGGAAAGGGCGAGTTGAAAGGACTATAGAAGTTGATTGAATGGCATCAGTTGGAGTGGAAGTAATAAGGGAGTGGGATAAAGATTTATGGATAAGGATGCAGGAACCAGCATGGGAAGTGTTATCTGGGTGGTCAGATCTGTAAGTGATGTAGTCATGTATGTAGAAATGTGTCCGTTGAGTGAAATGAGTTTCCGTCAGGAGAGCAATGTCAATGAGATTGTCATGGAGAAATAAGTCTAGTTCGTCTCGGTGGTTGAATAGTCCATTAGCGTTCCATAAAAGGATAGCTAAGGGCTTTGTATTCATTGGGGGAAGTCGAACGGGATTTCAGAAAGGAGTCTGGTGAGGAGGGTAATAAGCGGTTTGATAGTCTCTTGAAGATCTATCAGGAATTTTGAAAGGACAGAATTGATGTCGGAAGGTTTTTTGGCTGTGAAGTGGATTTAGGTCAGGAGGCTGTGATGGGTAATTTGTGCGACTAGGATTGCTGGAAGGGGGATGTGCCCGACGTGGGATGCGAGGAGTTGGATCTATATTCTGTTGGGCTTGTGATGGGATGTTTACATTGGGATTAGGAACGGATGGAACTGGGGGTTGATGCTCTGGTGGGAATTTGACCCTTAAGGGTAGTTGGTGAAGTGGGATTTGCGGCTGAGGTTTAGCAGTTTTAGGCTTGGATTGGGAAGCCTGAGGCGCCTGCCGTCGAGGCTGCTGGTTCTTGATGGTAGTTTGGAGATATAAACTTCTCGAACCCTGTTGAGGATAGTCCGTAGCTGTGGAGATGGATGGTTGAGCCTGGATGACTTGAGAAGGTGACGACGGCAGTGCTGAGAAATTTGTTCTATAATCGATTGCGGGAGCCTCAGTCCCACTTTTATGATCAAGGTTAATGCTTTTCAAAGCCATATTATGTGATCTCAGCTTTAGAAGGTTTTTATAAACTACGCAACCTTTGTAGCTCGCTGGGTGTCCCTCGCCACAAAGTGCACATATAGCAGCCTCTTGCCTTGGTTTCTGGCAAATATCAGACGGATGTGCCCCAGCACATTTGACGCATCTGGCCTGATGATGGCAGTAGGCTTTTGTGTGTCCCAAATTTTGACAGTTAGTGCATTGCACTAATATAGGTCTTTGTCTGGGCTCTTCAAAACGGACCATTGAATATAAAAGACGCTTTACGTTAAAAATTTCCGTGTTGTTTTTTGCAGGTTCGAGATCTATGAAAAATAGCTGTAGCAGGTATTTTTCCTTAGGATGAAGCACGGTAGCTATGTTCCTTACGCTATGGCCTATTTCTTCCAAAACTATTTTGATTGCGTTTATAGAAGTAGTTGGATGAAGCCCTCTTAATACGACTCTGTATGCTTTTTCCTGTCTCAGTTGGTAACAATGGAAATCGTATTTCCGTGAAGAAAAATTTTCAATTAATATTTTGTAATTTTCTTTAGAGTTGGTATTTATTTTAATATCATTGACTCTTGAAAAACATGTAAAATTTGGCTGCCCAATCAGATCAGCGATTTCTTGTCCGAAGGACATAAAATTTTCAATTGTTGGGACGAAGATGGGTGGCGGTTCAAGATCACAAGTTTCTTTTGGCTCCAGAATCTTGTTTGTAGTATTGTTGGCTGTAACAGAGTTACTGATTGAGGTGTTTGGTGAAATTGATTCTGGTTTGATGGCTGAAGTGATTTTGCTACGCGTGTTTGGTGTATTTTTGTTTGTTTCAGATGCCTTTTTTGATTTGGCCGATTTATTTTTTTTCTTATTTGGTGAGTTGTCCGCTAAACCGGGAGCAGAGTTTCGATTGCGCTTTTGAAGAGTCCTTCTTTTTAAATATTGTGAATCGGTCTCACTGACTTCGGAAAATGGTGTCTCTTCCTCCGATTCTTTACCAGGTGTCTTGTCAGATTCCATAATGAGAAAAAAAAATCTGTACCTGGTATAACACTAAAAAAAAAAATACGAAATAAATTCTTAAAACTAAGCTATTTACATTATTTACAGTTAAAGTAAGAAAAAATCGTAATATACATAATTAAACCAAAGTAAAAGTCTTAGAGTAAAATAAACAAATAAAATAAAGAGAGAAGAAAAAAGAAAAAAAAATAGTTTATCAGTTTGGATACGAATTCGATATCACTCGAAGGAAGTAGTGTTAGTAAATAGAGCCTTGGCCGTGTATCTTACGTAGATAGGGCAAGACCCGTAAAGGGAATTACCGATGAGCTGTGCTGTCTCTACCGAACTAATATCAATTAACTATTAAACATAATTGTTAATAAATATCTCTCACCTCACTATTTAATGTGAAAATGTTTAAATGTACAAAAGCTCACTGTTCACAAATTATAGCAGCAGTATTTGCAGAATTAGCCAGTTGAGAAGGAGACAAAGACAGAGCGATGCAAGCATTAAACTGTAGTTGCGGCCATTTTCAGATCGACATCGGATTTGATTTCGGAGAGGAATGATGTAAGGAGGCTGGTAAGGTCATTGGAATTGTTAGGGGGAGGAATGTAGGATATTTGCTGAGGACTGAACTTTTGGGTGTTATTATGTTCGGGTGGTGAAACATGAGATAGTGGTTGAGTTTGCGGCAGGGCCTGAGGTTGAGTATGCTGTTCTAATTCCCCTAACATTTGAGCATAGGAGACCTCTTTGTTTGCAAATCTTGAGTTTTGCCTTGGTGGTCTGGGAGTCCTGGAAGTCTCTTCATGTCTAGGCGTGTCTGTATTCTTGATTTTAAAATTTTATATGTCTGGCATCCTTTGTAATTTGCTGGGTGATCTTTTTGGCATAATGCGCACACAGCAGGAGTTTGCCTGGACTTATTGCAATCTTCCGACTCATGGTGCTGCCCGCACTTCACCGGTATGCGGTGGCAATAGCTTTTAGTATGGCCATATGATGAATACAAATTATGACATTGTACTATTTCCCGTTTTGCATACGGTTTTTCGACAACTATGCTAGTATAGTACAGACGTCTTAATTTGTAGATATTTTCGACTCCACTGGTGCGCTCAAGGTCTACGAAAAATAGTGGTAAGGCTATTTTGTTGTTTGCACCTTGTTGCTCTTTATTATCTCTGTATACATTGACAATTTGGCGGACACTGAAACCAAGTTCTGTCAATTCTTCTTTGATTGTCTCAGGTGGAGTTGTTGGATGGAGGCCTCTTATCACCACTCTTAGTGCTTTCTCTTGAAATAATTGATAAGTATGGAATTTCGTCTTTGTATCTGTCAAGCATTTTACTATTTTTCTATACCATTCAGGAGAATCTGGCATCAACTTGGTGTCATTAGTTCGACTTTGACATGTGTATTTACCATTGTTTAGTAATTTATTTAAATGCTGGCAAAATAGCTGAAAATTTTTTATGTTTCTTATGAATATTGGAGGTGTTTTTGGCTCTCTGGGGGTTGATAGTATTTCCATTGTTTCTTCTACGGTATTAGATAGTAGTTGGTAAGGGTTAACAGTAAAAAAAGGTGATTTTTCAATTTCATTGTTTGTTTCGGTGGTCATAATTTCTGTTGATGTACCTGCTTGAGGGTCGTTCACTGCATCATTTGGTCTATCAGGTGTAGATGGTGGTGTTTTTCTGTTTGAACGCCTAGGCTTTTGTTTTACTGGTGAATTACGAGAGCTATTATTGCCTAAGCTTCTTGATCTTTTATTCTTGCTAGACATTATCATATGATAATATCGCATATCATGTCAACGACTATTCGGAAAAAGAAAAAAGAAGAAGAAAAGAAAAAAAAAATTATTCTTTTCTTTATTATACGTAAAAATTACGCAGACTGATAGATGGCCAAGCGATATGACCTAGCTTACTTAACAGCTCGACAGGCACTGAGCCTACCTGGCCCCAAGTGGGGGGACTATAGATAAGAAATGGCCACTCTATCTAAGTCTATGGTTGATTACACTATTGTTCAAACTTAATAAACATGCGGTTTCTCACCGTGTTTAAGGTTCTATTCAAGAATGTACTATGTAATTATATTTTTCATCACAACTGTTCACTAATTCACTGGTAATTATGATAATTGTGAGAGACGATGTAGCATCTGGGTTGAAAGATACTAGCGCATGAACTAAATTACTTAAGTAGAACACAAGCTGAGGTTGTGACTGCGCATGCTCAGCCTTCCTCCACTTCCTAACAGCAGTCATCTTTGGCAACAGAGGTTTTAATTGAACAGATCTCAAAATTAGCTAGTACAGTCGATGTTTTATTTAAAAAGATAATTATAATGGAATCTACTTTAAACAAAATTATTTCTGATAATGAGATCGACTACTAAGACAAATTAATCGTTTCTTTGACGAAAAATAATAATCAAACTGAAAAAAAAGTCAACATTAGTGTTAAAAAATGTTGGGCATTTACTACGGTGAAGTCACAAGTGATCACTCTAAGAAATTAGGCAATGAATAAATTTGAAAATTACTCATGAAATATTTTTCCTCCATGAGTAAATCACTCGTGAAAAATGTTATCTCCATGAGTAAATTACTTATGAAGAATTTTAAAGCCATGAGTACTTTTGAAAAAAAAAGTTTTGATTTTATTTAATCTAATTTATTTTTTTCACCTTCCGGATTTAATCAATATCCGGGTGGACTATTATGATTTGGGGGGCGCATTTTATTAAAATGATATCCAATTTGAGATTGGGCCCTCCGCCCCTCGATTTTTTTTAACTAATCGGATTAAATCGATTTCAGGGTCGACTCTTATGTTTTGGGGGGCGCATTTAATGAAAATGATATCCAATTTGAGATTAGGCCCCAAGACTTCGCCTTTGTTTAAGTGGAGGCCCGGAGCCCCATCTCAAATTGGATACCATTTTCATAAAAAGCAACTCAAAAAACATTAGAGCCGACCCTGAAATAGATTTAATCCGAAAAGATAAAAAACCCCCAGGCCGGGAGTGCTCAATCTCAAATTAGATCTTATTCTCATAAACAGCGCCCCTTAAAACATATAAGTCGACCCTGATATCGGTTTAATCCAATAAGTTCAACAAAGTCGAGGCCTGGGGGTCCCAATATCAAGTTGGATATCTTTTTCATAAAAAGCACTCCAAAAAACATATGAGTCTACGCTGATATCAATTTAATCTAAAATGTCACAAAAAGTCGAGGCCCGGAGGCCCTATCTCAAATTGTACATCATTTTCATAAACAGCGCTCTCTAATACATATAAGTCGACCGTTGTATCATCGATTTAATACAAAAAATTACAAAAAATTTAGGACCTGAGACCCATCTCAAATTGGATATCTTTTTTATAAAAAGCGTCTCAGAAAACATTAGAGCCGACCCTGAAATCGATTTGATCCGAAAAGCTAAAAAACGTCTAGGCCCGGAGTGCCCAATCTCAAATCAGCGCCCCCTAAAACCTATAAGTAGACCCTGATATAGATTTATTCCCAATAATTACAAAAAGTTTGGATCCTTCGGACCTATCTCAAATAGGATATAATTTTCATAAACAGCGCCCCCTAAAACATATGAGTCGACCCTCATATCGATTTAATCTAAAATGTTATGAAAAGTTGATTCCCGGGGCAGCATCTCAAATTGGATATCATTTCCATAAATAGCGCTCTCTAATACATATAAGTCGACCGTTTTATCATCGATCTAAAACAAAACCACAGATGCCCAATTACAAATTGGATATAAAATTCATAAAAAGCGCTCAATGAAATATAAGACTCGACCCTGATATCAATTTAATCCGAACACATATAAGTGGACCCGAATATAACACATATAAGTGGACCCGAATATCGATTTAAACAAACAAGTTAAGCCACAGATGCCCAATCGCAAATTGGATATAAAATTCATAAACAGCGCCCCCTAAAACATATAAGTCGACCCTTATATCGATATATTCCAAAAGTTCCAATCTCAAATTGGATATCATTTTCATAAAAAAGCGCTCTATAAAACATATAAGTCGACCTTTATATCGATTTATTCCAAAAAGTGGAGGCCCGGAGGCCCCATCTCAAATTGGATATCATTTTCATAAACAGCGCCTCCTAAAACATATAAGTCGACCCTTATATCGATTTAATCCGAAAAGTTAAAAAACGTCGAGGCCCGGAGGGCCCAATCTCAAATTAGATATTATTGTAATAAACATCGCCCCCTAAACCATATAAGTCGACCCTGATATCATTTTCATCCAATAAGTTAAACAAAGGCGAGGTCCGGGGGTCCCAATCTCATATTGAATATCATTTTCGTAAACAGCGCTCTCTAATACATACAAGTCGACCGTTATATCATCGATTTAATCCAAAAAAACAAAAAAATTTAGACCCGGAGCCCCATCTCAAATTGGATATCATTTTCATAAAAAGCGCCTCCCAAACCATTAGAGCCGACCCTGAAATCGATTTAATCCGAAAAGTTAAAAAACATCCAGGCTGGGAGTGCTCAATCACAAATTCGATACCATTTTCAAAAAAAGCACCTCAAAAAACATTAGAGCCGTCCCTGAAATCGGTGTAATCCGAAAAATTAAAACAAGTCGAGGCCCTGGGGGCCCAATCTCAAATTGGATATCATTTTAATAAACAGTGCCCCATAAAACATATAAGTAAACCTTAAATCAATTTAATCCAAAAAGTTCGAAAAAGTCGAGGGCCAGAGTGCCCAATCTCAAATTAGATATTATCTTCATAAACAGCGCCCCCTAAAACATATAAGTAGACCCTGAAATAGATTTATTCCTAATAATTACAAAAAGTTTGGTCCCTTCGGACCTATCTCGAATAGGATATAATTTTTATAAAAAGCGCCTCAGAAAACATTAGAGCCAACCCTGAAATCGATTTGATCCGAAAAGTTAAAAAACGTCTAGGCCCGGAGTGCCCAATCTCAAATCAGCGCCCCCTAAAACCTATAAGTAGACCCCGATATAGATTTAATCCAAAAACTTACAAAAAGTAGAGGCCCGGAGGCCCCATCTCAAATTCGATATCATTTTCATAAGCAGCGCCCTCTTATACAAATAAGTCGTTCCTTATATCATTGAATTAATCCAAAAAGTTACAAAAAGTGGAGGCACGGAGCCCCATCTCAAATTAAATACCATTTTCATAAAAAGCAACTCAAAAAACATTAGAGCCGACCCTGAAATAGATTTAATACGAAAAGTTAAAAAACGTCCAGGCCGGGAGTGCTCAATCTCAAATTAGACCTTATTCTCATAAACAGGGCCCCTTAAAACATATAAGTCGACCCTGATATCGGTTTAATCCAATAAGTTCAACAAAGTCGAGGCCTGGGGGTCCCAATATCAAGTTGGATATCTTTTTCATAATAAGTGCTCCAAAAAACATATGAGTCGACCCTGATATCAATTTAATCCAAAAAGTTAGAAAAAGTCGATAACCGGAGTGGCCAATCTCAAATTAGATATTATCTTCATAAACAGCGCCCCCTAAAACATATAAGTAGACCCTGAAATAGATTTATTCCCAATAATTACAAAAAGTTTGGACCCTTCGGACCTATCTCAAATAGGATATAATTTTCATAAACAGCGCCCCAGAAAATATATGAGTCGACACTCATATCGATTTAATCTTAAATGTTATGAAAAGTTGATTCCCCAGGATCCATCTCAGAGAGAGAAACACTTTATTTTCATAAAATATAAAATATAAAGGATTGCTGCCCAATTACATTGGGTTGCTATACACACAGCATACTCTTCTATCCTTAAGACAATATATGAACTTATATATAAATATACAGAAGTATTAGTTAATATTAGTAAAACAGAAATATATATATATATATATATATATATATATATATATATATATATATATATATATATATATATATATATATATATATATACATTTTTATTATTTTATTTATCTTTATAATTTTTTTTTTTTTTCCTTTTTCCTTCTTCTCATTGTTCATGCTTTTTTTTTTATTTTTATTTAACATTAAGTTTCCCTTTATCTCACTTCTCTCTCTTTATCGCTATTGTTTTCAATTATTCACTAAATAAATAAATAAATAAATACATAAATTAAAACTCTCGGGCTAACCATGCACGTGGTGGTTAATGATTCCCAGGGAGTCGAGGACAATATTTTCAGCCAACCTCGCTACGTCCTTAATGTCGACACCTAGTTCCTCGAGGAAGCTCCTTGTTCTTTTTGGGATAGTTCCGCGAGACCCAAACCAGAGGCCTCTCACGGTGAACTCTCTCTCTCCGAAGGTCTCACGGAATTTCTCTTTTAGGAAAGGGATACATTTATCGTACGTGTTCTTCTTTTCCCTTTCCACTTCACCCGCCTGATCGAGGTCATTGCTCTCAAAGCGGACAGTTGGATCCAAGATCAGCGCTGTCCTTCCTGTCTTGGGAAATGCGACGATATCAGCGTATCTCGTAGAGCCCTCACTATCGATGCAATATACCTCGTCAAAGCAGGTGAATTTTTTTTCCCTAAGGAGCCTCATCAATTCGAACTTGACCCGGTGGTGACGACGTGTTATGAGGAGGGAGTTGTTGGGGCATTTTCCCAGCACATGTGCTGGTGTTTCAGACTCTCTGCCGCATTTACGGCAGAGGGACCCAACTTCTCTGACCTGTCCGCTGACTCCTGGGACTCCACGCAGGGGTGCATAATTAATGTTTAGTTTTAGGGCATTCGACCATTCAGACCCAGAAAGTACTTGCTTTTCGTAGATGTATCTATTCGCTTTCGGGGTCTCTTTAAAATGGCGAACACCAATACCCTGCCACCTGCAGTTGGCCCATTCCTCAAATGCATTTTCTCGTAGCGACTGCCGTAGAGCTTTCACATTTCGATGACCCTGATCAACCCCCAATCTCTCGGCACATTCAGCTATTTCAGCCGAATAATCGAAGGTAGACTGAAAAAGGGCATCTGGTACATTGGACAGTCGCTGAGCAATGGACCAATGTTGAAGAGGAGCCTCCCATTGGCAGCGGATTAATCCCAATCCTCGGTATCTCCTGGGGGCATACAACATCGCTGTGGAAGTATTCGCAGGGAGTCCAATAATGGCCTTTACGCTCCTGCGAATCATAGTGTCGATGCCCTCCAGTATAGCAGGACGTAGCTTTGTTAGGGGCGCAGTTTGGAGAGGGTAAGTAAGACCCGGGAACAGATATTGATTGACAATGTTGAGTTTCTGCTCAGGTTTAAGTAAGCAAGAGGTTACCAGCTTGTTTAGATTATCATTCAATTTAGTCACCGAATCTTCGTTGAATTGCAGCTCTCCCGAGAATGTACATCCTAAATACTTAATCGTATCTCCATTCTTCAATGTTTGGATGTACTCACCATTCTCAAGGGAGAGCACCGTAGTTTCCAGCTCTCCTTTATTTATAACGATGCCCATACTTTTTAGAGGATTTATAGCCAGACCAATTTCTTTAAATGTTCTTTGTATGCTGTCAATCACTCTTTCTGCAGCCCCCTTGTCACGCGCCGACACTGCCTGGTCATCCGCGAAACCTGTGAGGACCACACAATCTTGCTCATTCCTTAATTTGTATCCAAATTTCTTGGAAAAGTCCTCGTCACACAGGTCGCGGTAGAGATGATCGATGGCCAGGTTGAAGAGTGAAGACGACAGGGGGCCACCTTGGGGTACACCGCGCAGCACTTTGATCTGGCTAGTTGCATGGACACCGTTGCCAATCTTTATGGTGTTCGTGCTAAGGAGAGCTGATATGACATTTGTAAGATTCGGTGACACACCTCTCGCTTCTAAGGAGCTTACGATGTGTTTGTGCCCAACATTGTCAAAAGCACCGTCGAGGAAAACTATCGCACAGTCATTTTTCATTTTTTGTGCATCTTTTAATACCGCGTCGATGATCCTCTCGTTGACGTGCGTTCCCGGGAGGCCTTTTATAAAGCCTCTCTGACTCTTGTGGAAGGTGACCTGCTTTCTTAACTCGTAGTCCAGAACCTTCTCTATGATTCGGCGCACAATTGAGTATATGGTGATCGGTCTCCAGGTAGAGATATTGTTTATATCACCTTTGCCCTTATATATCAATATTGTGCGCCCTTGTCGAAGTGGTTCCGGAACATAGGCGGTGGAGGGGGCCGACAGGTTCCAGGCTGCAGAGTGATAAGGCTCCGGTCCCACAAGTATTATCACTTTCGTTGCCTTCTGATTCTGGCTAATATCCTAGCTCAATTTTCATAAGATCTCATATGCAGGTCTTTAACATACAACTCCGTCTAGTTGCGAAATTGCAGCTCAATTGGATGAAGAATACCCAATAAGAGACGATGATGACGTGGAGCCGATCCTTTCTTTCTCACCGGCTCGAGCCGAACTGATATCATTTTCTTAAACAGCGCTCTCTAATACATATAAGTCGACCGTTATATCACCGATTTAACCCAAAAAAATACAAGAATTTAGGCCCGGAGCCCCATCTCAAATTAGATATTATTCTCATAAACAGCTCCCCCTAAAACATATTAGTGGACCCTGATATCAGTTTAACCCGAAAAGTTAAAAAAAGTCGAGACCCGGAGTGCCCAATATCAAATTAGATACTATTTCATAAACAGCGCCCCCTAAAACATATAAGTAGACCCTGATATCGATTCAATCCCAATAGTTACAAAAAGTTGGGACCCTTGGGACCTATCTCAAATATGATATAATCTTCATAAAAAGGGCTCCCCAAACATATATGTCGATCCACATACCGATTTAATCCAAAAACTTACAAAAAGTAGAGGCCCGGAGGCCCCATCTCAAATTGGATATCATTTTCATAAACAGCGCCCTCTTATACAAATAAGTCGACCCTTATATCATTGAATTAATCCAAAAAGTTACAATAAGTGGAGGCCCGGAACCCCATCTCAAATTGGATACCATTTTCATAAAAAGCAACTCAAAAAACATTAGAGCCGACCCTGAAATAGATTTAATCCGAAAAGATAAAAAACCCCCAGGCCGGGAGTGCTCAATCTCAAATTAGATCTTATTCTCATAAACAGCGCCCCTTAAAACATATAAGTCGACCCTGATATCGGTTTAATCCAATAAGTTCAACAAAGTCGAGGCCTGGGGGTCCCAATATCAAGTTGGATATCTTTTTCATAAAAAGCGCTCCAAAAAACATATGAGTCTACGCTGATATCAATTTAATCTAAAATGTCACAAAAAGTCGAGGCCCGGAGGCCCTATCTCAAATTGTACATCATTTTCATAAACAGCGCTCTCTAATACATATAAGTCGACCGTTGTATCATCGATTTAATCCAAAAAATTACAAAAAATTTAGGACCTGAGACCCATCTCAAATTGGATATCTTTTTTATAAAAAGCGTCTCAGAAAACATTAGAGCCGATAATGAAATCGATTTGATCCGAAAAGCTAAAAAACGTCTAGGCCCGGAGTGCCCAATCTCAAATCAGCGCCCCCTAAAACCTATAAGTAGACCCTGATATAGATTTATTCCCAATAATTACAAAAAGTTTGGATCCTTCGGACCTATCTCAAATAGGATATAATTTTCATAAACAGCGCCCCCTAAAACATATGAGTCGACCCTCATATCGATTTAATCTAAAATGTTATGAAAAGTTGATTCCCGGGGCAGCATCTCAAATTGGATATCATTTCCATAAATAGCGCTCTCTAATACATATAAGTCGACCGTTTTATCATCGATCTAAAACAAAACCACAGATGCCCAATTACAAATTGGATATAAAATTCATAAAAAGCGCTCAATGAAATATAAGACTCGACCCTGATATCAATTTAATCCGAACACATATAAGTGGACCCGAATATAACACATATAAGTGGACCCGAATATCGATTTAAACAAAAAAGTTAAGCCACAGATGCCCAATCGCAAATTGGATATAAAATTCATAAACAGCGCCCCCTAAAACATATAAGTCGACCCTTATATCGATATATTCCAAAAGTCCCAATCTCAAATTGGATATCATTTTCATAAAAAAGCGCTCTATAAAACATATAAGTCGACCTTTATATCGATTTATTCTAAAAAGTGGAGGCCCGGAGGCCCCATCTCAAATTGGATATCATTTTCATAAACAGCGCCCCCTAAAACATATAAGTCGACCCTTATATCGATTTAATCCGAAAAGTTAAAAAACGTCGAGGCCCGGAGGGCCCAATCTCAAATTAGATATTATTGTAATAAACATCGCCCCCTAAACCATATAAGTCGACCCTGATATCATTTTCATCCAATAAGTTAAACAAAGGCGAAGTCCGGGGGTCCCAATCTCACATTGAATATCATTTTCGTAAACAGCGCTCTCTAATACATACAAGTCGACCGTTATATCATCGATTTAATCCAAAAAAACAAAAAAATTTAGACCCGGAGCCCCATCTCAAATTGGATATCATTTTCATAAAAAGCGCCTCCCAAACCATTAGAGCCGAGAATGAAATCGATTTAAACCGATAATTTAAAAAACGTTGAGGTCCGGAGTGCCCAATCTCAAATTAGATATTATTCTCATAAACCGCGCTCCCTAAAACATATTAGTCGAACCTGATATCGGTTTAATCCAATAAGTTACAAAAGTGGAAGCCCGGTGGCCCCATCTCAAATTGGATATCATTTTCATAAAAAGCGCCCCCTAAAATATATAGGTCGACCCCTATGTTGATCTAATCTTAAAAGTTACAAAAAGTGGAGGCCCGGAGGCCCCATCTCAAATCGGATATCAATGTTATAAAAACCGCTCTCCAAAACATATAAGTCGACCTTTGTATCGATTTATTCCAAAAAGTGGTGGCCCGAAGGCCCCATCTCAAATTTTATATCATTTTTATAAACAGCGTCCCCTTAAACATATAAGTCGACCCTTATATCGATTTAATCGAAAAGTTCCAAAACATGGAGGCACGGAGGCCCCCATCTCAAGTTGGATATCATCTTCATAATAAGCGCCTCCCAAAAAATTAGAGCCGACCCTGAAATCGATTTAATCCGAAAAGTTAAAAAACGTTGAGACCTAGAGTGCCCAATCTCAAATTAGATATTATTCTCATAAACAGCGCCCTCTAAAACATATAAGTCGACCCTTATATCGATATAATCCATATAATAAGATCCAAAAAATGGAGGCACGGAGGCCCTATCTCAAATCGGATATCAATTTTTTAAAAAGCTCAACCCAAAACATAAGAGCTGACCCTCATATCAATTTAACCCAATATGTTACACAAAGCCGAATGCCGGGGGTTACATAGAGCCGACCCTGTAATCGATTTAATCAGAAAAGTTAAAAAACGTTGAGGACCGGAGGGAATAATCTCCAATTGGATATCGTTTTCATAAAAAGCGCTCCCCAATACATAAGAGTCGGCCCTAATATCGATTTAATGCGAAATGATAAAAAACGTAGTGGGTCGGAGTGCCCAACCTCAAATTAGATATTATTCTCATAAACAGCGCCCCCTAAAACATATAAGTCGACCCTTATACCGATTTAATCCAAAAAGATACAAAAAGTGTAGGCCCGGAGCGCCAACCCAAATTGGATATCATTTTCTTAATAAGCGCCATCCAAAACATTAGAAAAGACCCTGAAATCGATTTAATCCAATAAGTTACACAAAGGGGGTCCCAATCTCAAATTGGATATCATTTTCATAAACAGCGCCCCCTAACACATATAAGTTGACCCTAATATCGATTTAAACAAAAAAGTTAAGCCACAGATGCCCAACCACAAATAGGATATAAAATTCATAAAAAGCGCTCCCTAAAATATAAGACTCAACCCTGATATCAATTTAATTCGAAAATGTCATCAAGTCAAGCCACTGGGGGTCTAATCTCAAATTGGATATCATTTTAATAAACAGTGCCCCATAAAACATATAAGTAAACCTAAAATCAATTTAATCGAAAAAGTTATAAAAAGTCGAGGACCGGAGGGCCTCGCCCCCTAACACATATAAGTGGACCCTAATATCGATTTAAACAAAAAAGTTAAGCCACAGATGCCCAACCACAAATTGAATATACAATTCATAAAAAGCGCTCCCTAAAATATAAGACTCAACCCTGATATCAATTTAATTCGAAAATGTCATCAAGTCAAGCCACTGGGGGTCTAATCTCAAATTGGATATCATTTTAATAAACAGTGCCCCATAAAACATATAAGTAAACCTAAAATCAATTTAATCGAAAAAGTTATAAAAAGTCGAGGACCGGAGGGCCTAATCTCAAATTAGATATTATCTTCATGAACAGCGCCCCCTAAAACATATAAGTTGACCCTGATATCGATTTAATGCGAAAAGATAAAAAACGTTGTGGGCCGGAGGCTCCATCTCAAATTGGATATCATTTTCATAAACAGCGCCCCCTAAAACATATAAGTCGACCTCTATATCGATTTAATCCAAAAGTTCCAAAAAATGGAGGCACGGAGGCCCCATCTCAACTTGGATATCATTTTCATAATAAGCGCCTCACAAGACATTAAGGCCGACCCTGAAATCGATATAATCCGAAAAGTTAAAAAACGTTGAGGCCCGGAGTGCCCAATCTCAAATTAGATATTATTCTCATAAACAGCGCCCAATAAAACATATTATTCGACCCTGATATCGATCTAATCCACAAAGTTACAAAAAGTAGAGGCCCTGAGCGCCAACCCAAATTGGATATCATTTTCTTAAAAAGCGCCTTCCAAAACATTAGAGAAGACCCTGAAATCGATTTCATCCAAAAAGTTAAAAAAAGTCGAGGCCCGGAGTGACCAACCTCAAATTAGATATTATTCTCATAAACAGCGCCCCCTAAAACATATAAGTCGACCCTTATATCGAATTAATCCCAAGGTTCCAAAAAATGGATTCACGTAGGCCCCATCTAATGTGGGATATCAATTTCATAAAAAGCGCCTCCCAAGACATTAAAGCAGACCATGAAATCGATTTAATCCGAAAAGTTAAAAAACGTCGAGGCCTGGAGGGCCCAATCTCAAATTAGATATTATTGTAATAAACATCGCCCCCTAAACCATATAAGTCGACCCTGATATCATTTTCATCCAATAAGATAAACAAAGGCGAGGTCCGGGGGTCCCAATCTCAAATTGGATATCATTTTCATAAACAGCGCCCCCTAACACATATATGTGGACCCTAATATCGATTTAAACAAAAAAGTTAAGTCCCAGATGCCCAATCACAAATTGGATATCATATTCATAAAAAGCGCTCCCTAAAATATAAGACTCGACCCTGATATCAATTTAATCCGAAAAGATAAACAAGTCGAGGCCCTGGGGGAGTAATCTCAAATTGGATATCATTTTAATAAACAGTGCCCCATAAAACATATAAGTAAACCTAAAATCAATTTATCGAAAAAGTTATAAAAAGTCGAGGACCGGAGGGCGTAATCTCAAATTAGATATTATCTTCATAAACAGCACCCCCTAAAACATATAAGTTGATCCTGATATCGTTGACCCATCTCAAATCGGATATCAATTTTTTAAAAAGCGCCTCCCAAAACATAGGAGTCGACCCTCATATAGATTTAACCCAATATGTTACACAAAGCCGAGTGCCGGGGGTCCCAACTCAAATTGGATATCATTTTCATAAAAAGCGCTCTCCAAAACATATAAGTCGACCTTTATATCGATTTATTCCAAAAAGTAGAGGCCCGGAGGTTCCATCTCAAAATGGATATCATTTTCATAAAAAGCGCTCTCCAAAAGATATAAGTCGACCTTTATATCGATTTAATCCAAAAGCTCCCAAAAAAGGAGGCACGGAGGCCCCATCTCAAGTTGGATATCATTTTCATAACAAGCGCCTCCCAAAACATTAGAGCCGACCCTGAAATCGATTTGATCCGAAAAGTTAAAAAACGTTGAGGCCTGGCGTGCCCAATCTCAAATTAGATATTATTCTCATAAACAGCGCCCCCTAAAACATATTAGTCGACCCTTATATCGATTTAATCCAAAAGTTCCAAAAAATGGAGGCACGGAGGGCCCATCTCAACTTATATATCATTTTCATAATAAGCGCCTCCCAAAACATTAGAGCCGACCCTGAAATCGATTTGATCCGAAAAGATAAAAAACGTTGAGGCCCGGAGTCCCCATCTAAAATTGTACATAATTTTCATAAACAGCGCCCCCTTATACATATAAGTCGATCCTTATATCATCGATTTAATTCAATAAGTTACAAAAAGTGGAGTCCCGGAGCGCTAACCCTAATTGGATATCATTTTCTTAAAAAGCGGCTTCCAAAACATTAAAAAAGACCCTGAAATCGATTTAATCCGAAAAGTTAAAAAATGTCGAGACACAGAGTGCCCAATCTCAAATTAGATATTATTGTAGCAAACAGCGTCCCCTAAACCATATAAGTCTACCCTGATATTAGTTTAATCCAATAAGTTACACAAAGGCGAGGTCCGGGGGTCTCAATCTCAAATTGGATATCATTTTCATACACAGCGTCCCGTAACACATATAAGTGGACCCTAATATCGATTTAAACAAAAATGTTAAGCCACAGATGCTCAATCACAAATTGAATATAAACATCATAAAAAGCGCCCCCTAAAACATATTAGTCGAACCTGATATCGGTTTAATCCAATAAGTTACAAAAAGTGGAAGCCCGGTGGTCCCATCTCAAATTGGATATCATTTTCATAAAAAGCGCCCCCTAAAATATATAAGTCGACCCTTATATTGATCTAATCTTAAAAGTTACAAAAATTGGAGGCCCGGAGTCCCCATCTCAAATCGGATATCAATTTTATAAAGAGCGCTCTCCAAAAAATATAAGTCGACCTTTATATCGATTTATTCAAAAAGTTGAGGCCCAGAGGCCCCATTTCAAAGTGGATATCATTTTCATAAACAGCGCCCCCTAAAACATATAAGTCGACCCTTATATCGATTTAATCTAAAGATTCCAAAAAATGGAGGCACGGAGGCCCGATCTCAAATCGGATATCAATTTTTTAAAAAGCGCAACCTAAAACATAGGAGTCGACCCTCATATTGATTTAACCCAATATGTTACACAAAGCAGAGTGCCGGGGTTTCCAATCTCAAATTGGATATCATTTTCATATAAAGCGCTCTCCAAAAGATATAAGTCGACCTTTATATCGATTTAATCCAAAAGTTCCAAAAAAAGGAGGCACGGAGGCCCCATCTCAAATTGTACATCATTTTCATAAACAGCGCCCCCTTATACATATAAGTCGACCCTTATATCATCGATTTAATTCAATAAGTTACAAAAAGTGGAGTCCCGGAGCGCTAACCCAAATTGGATATCATTTTCTCAAAAAGCGCCTTCCAAAACATTAAAAAAGACCCTGAAATCGATTTAATCCGAAAAGTTAAAAAACGTCGAGGCACGGAGTGCCCAATCTCAAATTAGATATTATTGTAACAAACAGCGCCCCCTAAACCATATAAGTCTACCCTGATATTGGTTTAATCCAATAAGTTACACAAAGGCGAGGTCCGGGGGTCTCAATCTCAAATTGGATATCATTTTTATAAACAGCGCCCCGTAACACATATAAGTGGACCCTAATATCGATTTAAACAAAAAAGTTAAGCCACAGATGCCCAATCACAAATTGGATATAAACTTAATAAAAAGCGCCCCTTAAAACATATTAGTCGAACCTGATATCGGTTTAATCCAATAAGTTACAAAAAGTGGAAGCCCGGTGGTCCCATCTCAAATTGGATATCATTTTCATAAAAAGCGCCCCATAAAATATATAAGTCGACCCTTATATTGACCTAATCTTAAAAGGTTCAAAAAGTGGAGGCCCGGAGACCCCATCTCAAATCGGATATCAATTTTATAAAAATCGCTCTCTAAAACATATAAGTCGACCTTTATATCGATTTATTCTAATAAGTGGAGACCCAGAGTCGCCATCTCAAATTGGATATCATTTTCATAAACAGCGCCCCCTAAAACATATAAGTCGACCCATATATCGATTTAATCCAAAGGCTCCAAAAAATGGAGGCACGGAGGTCCCATCTCAAATCGGATATCAATTTTTTAAAAAGCGCAACCTAAAACATAGGAGTCGACCCTCATATTGATTTAACCCAATATGTTACACAAAGCCGAGTGCCGGGGGTCCCAATCTCAAATTGGATATCATTTTCATAAAAAGCGCTCTCCAAAACATTTAAGTCGACCTTTATATCGATTTATTCCAAAAAGTGGAGGCCCGGAGGCTCCATCTCAAATTGGAAATCATTTTTATAAACAGCGCCCCCTAAAACATATAAGTCCGCCCTTATATCGATTTAATCCAAAAGTTCAAAAAATGGAGGCACATAGGCCCCATCTCAACTTGGATATCATTTTCATGATAAGCGCCTCCCAAAACATTAGAGCCGACCCTGAAATCGATTTGATCCGAAAAGTTAAAAAAACGTTGAGGCCTGGAGTGCCCAATCTCAAATTAGATATTATTCTTATAAATAGCGCCCCTTAAAACATATTAGTCGACGCTGATATCGATCTAATCCACAAAGTTACAAAGAGTAGAGGCCCGGAGTCCCCATCTCAAATTGTACATCATTTTCATAAACAGCGCCCCCTTATACATATAAGTCGACCCTTATATCATCGATTTAATTCAATAAGTTACAAAAAGTGCAGTCCCGGAGCGCTAACCTAAATTGGATATCAGTTTCTTAAAAACCGCCTCCCAAAACATTAAAAAAGACCCTGAAATCGATTTAATCCGAAAAGTTAAAAAACGTCGAGGCACGGAGTGCCCAATCTCAAATTAGATATTATTGTAACAAACAGCGCCCCCTAAACCATATAAGTCTACCCTGATATTGGTTTAATCCAATAAGTTACACAAAGGCGAGGTCCGGGGGTCTCAATCTCAAATTGGATATCATTTTCATAAACAGCGCCCCGTAACACATATAAGTGAACCCTAATCTCGATTTAAACAAAAAAGTTAAGCCACAGATGCCCAATCACAAATTGGATATAAACTTAATAAAAAGCGCCCCTTAAAACATATTAGTCGAACCTTATATCGGTTTAATCCAATAAGTTACAAAAAGTGGAAGCCCGGTGGCCCCATCTCAAATTGGATATCATTTTCATAAAAAGCGCCCCATAAAATATATAAGTCGACCCTTCTATTGACCTAATCTTATAAGGTTCAAAAAGTGGAGGCCCGGAGACCCCATCTCAAATCGGATATCAATTTTATAAAAAGCGCTCTCTAAAACATATAAGTCGACCATTATATCGATTTATTCTAGTAAGTGGAGGCCCAGAGTCGCCATCTCAAATTGGATATCATTTTCATAAACAGCGCCCCCTAAAACATATAAGTCGACCCATATATCGATTTAATCCAAAGGCTCCAAATGGAGGCACGGAGGCCCCATCTCAAATCGGATATCAATTTTTTAAAAAGCGCCTCCCAAAACATAGGAGTCGACCCTCATATAGATTTAACCCAATATGTTACACAAAGGCGAGTGCCGGGTGTCCCATCTCAAATTGGATATCATTTTCATAAAAAGCGCTCTCCAAAACATATAAGTCGACCTTTATATCGATTTATTCCAAAAAGTAGAGGCCCGGAGGTTCCATCTCAAAATGGATATCATTTTCATAAAAAGCGCTCTCCAAAAGATATAAGTCGACCTTTATATCGATTTAATCCAAAAGCTCCCAAAAAAGGAGGCACGGAGGCCCCATCTCAAGTTGGATATCATTTTCATAACAAGCGCCTCCCAAAACATTAGAGCCGACCCTGAAATCGATTTGATCCGAAAAGTTAAAAAACGTTGAGGCCTGGAGTGCCCAATCTCAAATTAGATATTATTCTCATAAACAGCGCCCCCTAAAACATATTAGTCGACCCTGATATCGATCTAATCCACAAAGTTACACAAAGGCGAGGTCCGGGGGTCCCAATCTCAAATTGGATATCATTTTCATAAACAGCGCCCCCTAACACATATAAGTGGGCCCTAATATCGATTTAAACAAAAAAGTTAAGCCACAGATGCCCAATCACAAATTGGATATAAAATTCATAAATAGCGCTCCCTAAAATTTAAGACTCGACCCTGATATCAATTTAATCCGAAAATTTCATAAAGTCGAGCCCCTGGGGGCCCAATCTCAAATTGGATATCATTTTAACAAACAGTGTTATTATATGTTTAATAAAACATATAAGTAAACCTTAAATCAATTTAATCTAAAAAGTTAGAAAAAGTCGAGGACCGGAGTGCCCAATCTCAAATTAGATATTATCTTCATAAACAGCGCCCCCTAAAATATATAAGTCGACCCTTATATAGATCTAATCTTAAAAGTTACAAAAAGTGGAGACCCCATCTCAAATCGGATATCAATTTTATAAAAAGCGCTCTTCAAAACATATAAGTCGACCTTTATATCGATTTATTCTAATAAGTGGAGGCCCAAAGGCGCCATCTCAAATTGGATATCATTTTCATAAACAGCGCCCCCTAAAACATATAAGTCGACCCATATATCGATTTAATCCAAAGGCTCCAAAAAATGGAGGCACGGAGGCCCCATCTCAAATCGGATATTAATTTTTTAAAAAGCGCAACCTAAAACATAGGAGTCGACCCGCATATTGATTTAACCCAATATGTTACACAAAGCCGAGTTCCGGGGGTCCCAATCTCATATTGGATATCATTTTCATAAAAAGCGCTCTCCAAAACATACAAGTCAACCTTTATATCGATTTAATCCAAAAACTCCCAAAAAAGGAGGCACGGAGGCCCCATCTCAAGTTGGTTATCATTTTCATAACAAGCGCCTCCCAAAACATTAGAGCCGACCCTGAAATCGATTTGATCCGAAAAGTTAAAAACGTTGAGGCCTGGAGTGCCCAATCTCAAATTAGATATTATTCTCATAAACAGCGCCCCCTAAAACATATTAGTCGACCCTGATATCGATCTAATCCACAAAGTTACACAAAGGCGAGGTCCGGGGGTCCCAATCTCAAATTGGATATCATTTTCATAAACAGCGCCCCCTAACACATATAAGTGGACCCTAATATCGATTTAAACAAAAAGGTTAAGCCACAGATGCCCAATCACAAATTGGATATAAAATTCGTAAAATGCGCTCCCTAAAATTTAAGACTCGACCCTGATATCAATTTAATCCGAAAATTTCAAACAAGTCGAGGCCCTGGGGGCCCAATCTCAAATTGGATATCATTTTAACAAACAGTGCCCCATAAAATATATAAGTCGACCCTTATATCGATCTAATCCAAAAAGTTACAAAAAGTGGAGGCCCGGTGCCCCATCTCAAATTGGATATCATTTTCATAAAAAGCGCCCCCTAAAATATATATGTCGACCCTTATATCGATCTAATCTTTAAAAAGTGCAACCCAAAACATAAGAGTCGACCCTCATATCGATTTAATTCAATATGTTACATAAAGCCGAGTGCCGGGGGTTCCAATCTCAAATTGGATATCATTTTCATAAAGAGCGCCCCCTAGAGAGAAGAGAGAAACACTTTATTTTCATAAAATATAAAGGATTGCTGCCCAATTATATTGGGTGGCTATATACACAGCATACTCTTCTATCCTTAAGACAATATATAAACTTATATATAAATATACAGAAATATTAGTTAATATTAGTAAAAGAAAAATATATGTATATACATTTTTATTATTTTATTTATATTTATAATTTTTTTTTCCCTTTTTCCTTCTTCTTATTGTTCATGCTTTTTTTTTTTTTTTTTATTTAACATTAAGTTTTCCTTTCTCTCACTCCTCTCTCTTTATCTCTATTGTTTTTAATTAGTCACTAAATAAATAAATAAACAAATACATAAATTAAAACTCTCGGGCTAGCCATGCACGTGGTGGTGAATGATTCTCAGGGAGTCGAGGACTATATTTTCAGCCAACCTTGCTACGTCCTTAATGTCAACACCTAGTTCCTCGAGGAAGCTCCTTGTTCTTTTTGGGATAGTTACGCGAGACCCAACCCAGAGGCCTTTCACTGTGAACTCTCTCTCTCCGAAGGTCTCACAGAATTTCTCTTTTAGGAAAGGGATACATTTATCGTACGTTTTCTTCTTTTCCCTTTCCACTTCACCCGCCTGATCGAGGTCATTGCTCTCAAAGCGGACAGTTGGATAAAAGATCAGCGCTGTCCTTCCTGTCTTGGGAAATGCGACGATATCAGCGTATCTCGTAGAGCCTTCACTATCGATGCAATATACCTCGTCAAAGCAGGTAAATTTTTTTTCCCTAAGGGGCCTCATCAACTCGAACTTGACCCGGTGGTGACGACGTGTTATGAGGAGGGAGTTGTTGGGGCATTTTCCCAGCACATGGGCTGGTGTTTCAGACTCTCTGCCGCATTTACGGCATAGAGACCCAACTTCTCTGACCACGTAGGGGTGCATAATTAATGTTTAGTTTTAGGGCATTCGACCATTCAGACCCAGAAAGTACTTGCTTTTCGTAGATGTATCTATTCGCTTTCGGGGTCTCTTTAAAATAGCGAACACCAATACCCTGTCACCTGCAGTTGGCCCATTCCTCAAATGCATTTTCTCGTAGCGACTGCCGTAGAGCTTTCACATTTCGATCACCCTGATCAGGTGATTTCAGTCTACCCTCAGCCGAATAATCGAAGGTAGATTGAAAAAGGGCATCTGGTACATCGAACAGTCGCTGAGCAATGGACCAATGTTGAAGAGGAGCCTCCCATTGACAGCGGATTAATCCCAATCCTCGGTATCTCCTGGGGGCATACAACATCGCTGTGGAAGTATTCGCAGGGAGTCCAATAATGGCCTTTACGCTCCTGCGAATCATAGTGTCGATGCCCTCCAGTATAGCAGGACGTAGCTTTGTTAGGGGCGCAGTTTGGAGGGGGTAAGTAAGACCCGGGAACAGATATTGATTGACAATGTTGAGTTTCTGCTCAGGTTTAAGTAAGCAAGAGGTTATCAGCCTGTTTAAATTATCATTCAATTTAGTCGCCGAATCTTCGTTGAATTGTAGCTCTCCAGAGAATGTACATCCTAAATACTTAATCGTATCTCCATTCTTCAATGTTTGAATGTACTCACCATTCTCAAGGGAGAGCACCGTAGTTTCCAGCTCTCCTTTATTTATAACGATGCCCATACTTTTTTAAGGATTTATAGCCAGACCAATTTCTTTAAATGTCCTTTGTATGCTGTCAACACTCTTTCTGCAGCCCACTTGTCACGCGCCGACACTACCTGGTCATCCGCGAAACCTGTGAGGACCACACAATCCTGTTCATTCCTTAATTAGTATCCAAATTTCTTGAAAAAGTCCTCGTCGCACAGATCGCGGTAGAGATGATCGATGGCCAGGTTGAAGAGTGAAGACGACAGGGGGCCGCCTTGGGGTACACCGCGCAGCACTTTGATCTGGCTAGTTGCATGGACACCATTACCAATCTTTATGGTGTTCGTGCTAAGGAGAGCTGATATGACATTTGTAAGATTCGGTGACACACCTCTCGCTTCTAAGGAGCTTACGATGTGTTTGTGCCCAACATTGTCAAAAGCACCGACAACGTCGAGGAAAACTATCGCACAGTCATTTTTTATTTTTTGTACATCTTTTAATACCGCGTCGATGATCCTCGCGTTGACGTGCGTTCCCGGGAGGCCTTTTATAAGGCCTCTCTGACTCTTGTGGAAGGTGACCTGCTTTCTTAATTCGTAGTCCAGAATCTTCTCTATGATTCGGCGCACAATCGAGTATATGGTGATTGGTCTCCAGGTAGAGATATTGTTTATATCACCTTTGCCCTTATATATCAATATTGTGCGCCCTTGTTGAAGTGGTTCCGGAACATAGGCCACCTTCAGCATTATCTCTGCAATCGTTTTTTTAATGTTTGATACGTCAAAATATTTTATTGTGCGGATCAGAACTCCATCAGGCCCCGGCGATGTGTCCATTGATGTTGACTTAATGGCTTTCCTGATAGCTTCTATCTCAATGGACAGCAAGTCCGGCATCGGGGCACACTGTTCGTAATCCGCACGCCCGCAGAGATTTTCGCTCTCAAAGAGGTCTTTATAATGCCTCTCGATTTCGGCCATTTTTAGAGGACACCGTGTAGGAGCGTCGGCATTCATTACAGTTTGCACAACCTTTTTTCTTTTATTATAATAATTATATTGGGCAACCTCGTACTGATACTGCTCTTGCCGACGACTCCTGTCTACTTTGTTTGCCCTCTGCGGATTTGAAACTTGTCCAGCACCCTTGTCAGCCATTTTCCGCATCCTATAAAATTTTACGGCTGGGTGCTGGGAACCTGGCAGTTCCGCATTGATGACTTTGAGGAACTTTAGGAACTTGCCTACGGCCTCATCAAAATCCGCAGTATTTACCATATCTTGCTTTAAAAGGTTCTTGAACGTAGTAGACCATTCAACAATGTCCTCTTTTATTTTTGATGACTCCCTCTCTCCATTTCTAGGACCTATCACGGTCTTTACTATGCCCCTCAATGTATTATTATTCGCCTCCCTGGGATGTTTTTTTGCAATGTGGGTTCCGGGACCTCGTTCGCCCTTGAAAGAAAGCCCGCATATCAGACAAACTT
Organism: Nezara viridula; assembly: GCA_928085145.1. Lineage (NCBI taxonomy): Eukaryota > Metazoa > Arthropoda > Insecta > Hemiptera > Pentatomidae > Nezara > Nezara viridula. Next base: position 209,008,742 of record OV725078.1, read on the forward strand.
TATCATAAGGGCGTAGAGCTTTATTTTGCCGCTCACTAAGTACCTCTGCGACATTCAGCGGATCATTTGGCAATCTGGGAAATAAATCATCTATCGACACCGTCTTTCCTAATACCACATCTTCTGTGTTAGGCTATTCTACTTTAATAAATTTATTTTCTTCGCCTCCTGCAGCAGCCACAGACATCACAGAGGCAACAACCGCCTCTTGAACAGGTCCTCCAGTTCTCAGAACCCATACCTTTTGTCCAACTTCGATCTTCTTCGTTGGTATTTTGTTCATTGCAATATTTTTTTTTTCGTTCTAGACTATGCCCGCCACGCGCATGATTGAAACAATCTGTGCATAATTAAATAAATACAAAGCTAAATACTATAAAATTAAGTGTTAAATAAATTTAGTTAAAATATAAAATCAATAAAAGGTTAAAAAAATATAAATCTATCAAATAAGTTGCTTATAAATAAGTTACAATATAGAATCAGTAAAAAGTTTAAAGTTAAAATTTAGGTACAAGCTAAAAATAAGTGAAAGTTAAAATCTAAAGAAGTTAAAATCTAAGAAAGTTAAAAAGTTAAAATATAAAAAGGTTAAAAAGTTAATATCTAAAAAGTTTAAAATCTAAAAAAGTTAAAAGCTATAAAATAATTTCCTAAAAGTATTAAAAATGTAAAATGAATAAACTGTTAAAAAGTTAGAATCTAAAAAAATAAATAAATAAAACAATAAAAACAATATTTGCCTAAATAAGTTAAAAATCAAGAGATAAAAATTTAAGTAGTTATAACCCAAAGAAACAACAATATATATACACCTATCCACATCATATTATTAAATTTAATATACTTTCTTAAAGTATAAAAAATTCAGTTCAGTAATAATAAATTAAGAAAACAAAAAGTACATATGTTGGTCTACTTTAAAAAATTTATTTAAAACGTTATATAGATAATAAGTTATGATAATAAAAAAACAATTTTTTTTCTTCTTATATTTTATGAGAGAAGGGGATCGAATATATAAAATACGTAACTGTCAAATTAGTTGGGTTCCGTCGATGATGGTATCGATGAGACGACACTGACCGTGCTGAGAGGTGGAGGGGACCGACAGGTTCCAGGCTGCAGAGTGATAAGGCTCCAGGCCCACAAGTATATCACATTCGTTGCCTTCTGATTCTGGCTAATATCCTAGCTCAATCTTTATAAAATTTCGTGCAGGTCTTCAGCACTCAGCTCCGCCTAGGTGCAAAATCTCAGCTGAATTGGACCAAAATTATCAGTCGTAAATCCAAATGACGTGGAGCCAATCTTTTCTTCTCACCGGCTCGAGCCGAACTCGTCAATCCTTATATCGATCTAATCCAAAAAGTTACAAAAAGTGGAGGCCCGGAGCCCCATCTATAATTAAATATCATTTTCATAAACAGCGCCGCCTAAAACATATAAGTCGACCTTGAAATAGTATTAATCCCAATAATTACCAAACGTTGGGACCCTTAGGACCCATCTCAAATTGGGTATCGTTTTCATAAAAAGGGCCCCCTAAACATATATGTCGACCCTTATATCGATTTAAACCAAACACATACAAAAAGTAGAGGCCCGGACGCCATCTCAAATTGGATATCATTTTCTTAAAAAGCGCCTCCCAAAACATTAGAGCCGACCTTGAAATAGATTTAATCCGAAAAGTTAAAAATAGGTGAGGCCCGGAGTGCCCAATTTCAAATTGAATATCATTTTCATAAACAGCGCCCCCTAAACCATATAAGTCTACCCTGATATTGGTTTAATCCAATAAGTTACACAAAGGCGAGGTCCGGGGGTCTCAATCTCAAATTGGATATCATTTTCATAAACAGCGCCCTCTTATACATATAAGTCGACCCTTATATCATCGATTTAATCCAAAATGTTACAAAAAGTGGAGGCCCGGACGCCATCTCAAATTGGATATCATTTTCTTAAAAAGCGCCTCCCAAAACATTAGAGAAGACCCTGAAATAAATGTAATCCGAAAAGTTAAAAAAAGTGCAGGCCCGGAGTGCCCAATCTCAAATTGGATATCATTTTCATAAACAGCGCCACCTAAAACATGTAAGTGGACCCTTATATCGATTTAATCCCAATAATTACCAAACGTTCGGATCCTTGGGACCCATCTCAAATTGGGTATCGTTTTCATAAAAAGGGCCCCCTAAACATATATGTCGACCTTTATATCGATTTAAACCAAAAACATTTAAAAAGTAGAGTCCCGGAGTCCCCATCTAAAATTGTATATCATTTTCATAAACAGCGCCCCCTTATACATATAAGTCGACAATTATATCATCGATTTAATCCAAAAAGTTACAAAAAGTGAAGGCCCGGACGCTATCTCAAATTGGATATCATTTTCTTAAAAAGTGCCTCCCAAAACATTAGAGAATACCCTGAAATCGATGTAATCCGAAAATTAAAAAACGTCGAGGCCCGGAGGGCCCAATCTCAAATTAGATATTATTGTAATAAACATTGCCCTCTAAATCATATAAGTCGACCTTGATATCGGTTTAATAAAATAAGTTACACAAAGTCGAGGTTCGGAGGCCCCATCTCAAATTGGATATCATTTTCATAAACAGCACCCCCTCATACATATAAGTCGATCCTTATATCATCGAATTAATCCAAAAACTTACAAAAAAAGGAGGCCCGGAGCCCAATCTCAAAATGGATATAATTTCCTTAAAAAGCGCCTCCCAAAACATTAGAGCCGACCCTGAAATCGATTTATTTAGAAAAGTTGAAAAACGTTGAGGCCCGGAGTGCCCAATCTCAAAATAGATACTATTCTCATAAACAGCGCTCCCTAAAACACATAAGTCGACACTGATATCAATTTAATCCAAAAAGTTAGATAAAGTCGAGGTCCGGGGGTCTCAATCACAAATTGGATATCATATTCATAAAAAGCGCTCTCTAAAATATAAGACTCGACACTGACATCGATTTAATCCGAAAAGTAAAAACAAGTCGAGGCAATGGGGGCAGAATCTCTAATCGGATATCATTTTCATAAACAGCGCCCCTAAAATATATAAGTCGATCCTTATATCGATCTAATCCAAAAAGTTACAAAAAGTGGAGGCCAGGTGGCCCCATCTCAAATTGGATGTCATTTTCATCAAAAACTGCAACTCAAAACGTAAGAGTCGACCCTGATATCGATTTATTGAAAAAAGTTTAAAAAATTCGATTCTCGGGTGGCCCAATCTCAAATTCGATATGTTTTTCATAAAAAGCGCTTTAAAAAAAATATAAGTCGACCCTATCTCAAATTGGATATAATTTTCATAAACAGCACCCCCTTATACATATAAGTCGATCCTCATATTATCGAATTAATCCAAAAACTTACAAAAAGTGGAGGCCCGGAGACCAATCTCAAAATGGATATAATTTCCTTAAAGAGCGCCTCCCAAAACATTAGAGCCGACCCTGAAATCGATTTATTAAGAAGAGTTGAAAAACCTTGAGGCCCGGAGTACCCAATTTCAAAATAGATACTATTCTCATAAACAGCGCCCCCTAAAACACATAAGTCGACACTGATATCAATTTAATCCAAAAAGTTAGATAAAGTCGAGGTCCGGGGGTCTCAATCACAAATTGAATATCATATTCATAAAAAGCGCTCCCTAAAATATATAAGTCGACCCCTATATCGATCTAATCCAAAAAGTTATAAAAAGTGGAGGCCCGGTGGCCACATCTCAAATTGGATGTCATTTTCATAAAAAGCGCCCTCAAAAATATATAAGTCGACCCTTATATCGATCTAATCTTAAATGTTACAAAAAGTGAAGGCCCTCAGGCCCCATCTAAAATCGGATATCAATTTTATAAAAAGCGTAATCCCCCCCAAAAAAAGAGTCGACCTCATATCGATTTAATCCAATATGTTACATAAAGCTGAGTACCGGGGTGTCCCAATCTCAAATTGGATATCATTATCATAAAAAGCGCTCTCTAAAACATATAAGTCGACCCTAAAATCGATTTATTCGAAAAAGTGGAGGTCCGGAGACCCCATCTCAAATTGGATATCATTTTCATAAACAGCGCCACATAAAATATATAAGTCGACCCTTATATCGATCTGATATAAAAAGTGGAGGCCCGGAGCCCCATCTATAATTGGATATCATTTTCATTAACAGCGCCGCCTAAAACATATAAGTCGACCCTTCTATCATCGATTTAATCCAAAATGTTACAAAAAGTTGAGGCCCGGAGCGCCATCTCAAATTGTATATCATTTTCATAAACAGCGCCCCCTTATACATATAAGTCTACCCTTATATCATTGATTTAATCCAAAAAGTTACAAAAAGTAGGGGTCTGGGCGCCATCTCAAATTGGATATCATTTCCTTAAAAAGCGCCTCCCAAAACATAACAGAAGACCCTGAAATCGATTTAACCCAAAAAGTTAAAAAACGTCGAGGCCCGGAGTGACCAATCTCTCAAATTAGATATTATTGTAATAAACAGCGCCCCTAAACCATATAAGTCGACCCTGATATCAGTTTAATCCAATAAGTTACACAAATTCGAGGCCCGGAGGCTCTATCTAAAATTGAATATCATTTTCATAAAAAAGCGCCCCTCAAAACGTAAGAGTTGACCCTGATATCGATTTATTGCAAAAAGTTTTAAAATTCGATTCTCGGGTGGCCCAATCTCAAATTCGATATGTTTTTCATAAAAAGCGCTTTAAAAAAATATAAGGCAACCCTTATATGGACTTTTCTAAAAAGTGGAGGCCCGGAGGCCTTATCTCAAATTGGATATAATTTTCATAAACAGCACCCCCTTATACATATAAGTCGATCCTTATATCATCGAATTAATCCAAAAACTTACAAAAAGTGGAGGCCCGGAGCCCAATCTCAAAATGGATATAATTTCCTTAAAAAGCGCCTCCCAAAACATTAGAGCCGACCCTGAAATCGATTTATTTAGAAAAGTTGAAAAACGTTGAGGCCCGGAGAGCCCAATCTCAAAATAGATACTATTGTCATAAACAGCGCTCCCTAAAACACATAAGTCGACACTGATATCAATTTAATCCAAAAAGTTAGATAAAGTCGAGGTCCGGGGGTCTCAATCACAAATTGGATATCATATTCATAAAAAGCGCTCTCTAAAATATAAGACTCGACACTGACATCGATTTAATCCGAAAAGTAAAAACAAGTCGAGGCCCTGGGGGCAGAATCTCTAATCGGTTATCATTTTCATAAACAGCGCCCCTAAAATATATAAGTCGATCCTTATATCGATCTAATCCAAAAAGTTACAAAAAGTGGAGGCCAGGTGGCCCCATCTCAAATTGGTTGTCATTTTCATCAAAAACTGCCCCTCAAAACGTAAGAGTCGACCCTGATATCGATTTATTGAAAAAAGTTTAAAAAATTCGATTCTCGGGTGGCCCAATCTCAAATTCGATATGTTTTTCATAAAAAGCGCTTTAAAAAAAATATAAGTCGACCCTATCTCAAATTGGATATAATTTTCATAAAAAGCACCCCCTTATACATATAAGTCGATCCTCATATTATCGAATTAATCCAAAAACTTACAAAAAGTGGAGGCCCGGAGACAAATCTCAAAATGGATATAATTTCCTTAAAGAGCGCCTCCCAAAACATTAGAGCCGACCCTGAAATCGATTTATTAAGAAAAGTTGAAAAACCTTGAGGCCCGGAGTACCCAATTTCAAAATAGATACTATACTCATAAACAGCGCCCCCTAAAACACATAAGTCGACACTGATATCAATTTAATCCAAAAAGTTAGATAAAGTCGAGGTCCGGGGGTCTCAATCACAAATTGGATATCATATTCATAAAAAGCGCTCCCTAAAATATATAAGTCGACCCTTATATCGATCTAATCCAAAAAGTTATAAAAAGTGGAGGCCCGGTGGCCACATCTCAAATTGGATGTCATTTTCATATAAAGCGCCCTCAAAAATATATAAGTCCACCCTTATATCGATCTAATCTTAAATGTTACAAAAAGTGAAGGCCCTCAGGCCCCATCTCAAATCGGATATCAATTTTATAAAAAGTGTAACCCCCCCAAAAAAAAGAGTCGACCTCATATCGATTTAATCCAATATGTTACATAAAGCTGAGAACCGGGATGTCCCAATCTCAAATTGGATATCATTATCATAAAAAGCGCTCTCTAAAACATACAAGTCGACCCTAATATCGATTTATTCGAAAAAGTGGAGGTCCGGAGACCCCATCTCAAATTGGATATCATTTTCATAAACAGCGCCCCATAAAATATATAAGTCGACCCTTATATCGATCTGATATAAAAAGTGGAGGCCCGGAGCCCCATCTATAAGCGGATATCATTTTCATTAACAGCGCCGCCTAAAACATATGAGTCGACCCTTATATCATCGATTTAATCCAAAATGTTACAAAAAGTGGAGGCCCGGAGTGCCCAATCTCAAATTGGATATCATTTTCATAAACAGCGCCCCCTTATACATATAAGTCAACCCTTACATAATTGATTTAATCCAAAAAGTTACAAAAAGTGGAGGCCTGGGCGCCATCTCAAATTGGATATCATTTCCTTAATAAGCGCCTCCCAAAACATAAAAGACGACCCTAAAAACGTTTTAACCCAAAAAGTTAAAAAACGTCGAGACCCGGAGTGACCAATCTCAAATTAGATATTATTGTAATAAACAGCGCCCCCTAAACCATATAAGTCGACCATGACATCAGTTTAATCCAATAAGTTACACAACTTCGAGGTCCGGTGGCCCCATTTCAAATTGGATATCATTTTCATAAAAAAGCTCCCCTCAAAATGTAAGAGTCGACCCTGATATCGATTTATAAGAAAATAATAAAAAGATTCTATTCCCGGGTGGCCAAATCTCAAATTCGATATGTTTTTCATAGGAAGCGCATTCCAAAATACATAAGTCGACACTTGTATGGATTTACTCCAAAAAGTGGAGGCCCGGAGACCCCATCTCAAATTGGATATCATTTTCATAAAAAGCGCTCCCTAAAATATAATACTCGACCCTGATATCGATTTAATCCGAAAAGTTAAAACAAGTCAAAGCCCTGGGGGCCCAATCTCGAATTGGATATCATTTTCATAAACAGTGCTCCATAAAGCATATAAGTAAACCTTAAATCAATTTAATCCAAAAAATTAAAAAAAGTCGAGGATCGGAGGGCCCAATCACAAATTGGATATCATTTTCATAAAAAGCTCCCCCCAAAACATAAGAAGCGGTCCTGATATCGATTTAATTTGAAATATTATGAAATGTCGAGGCCCGGGGGTCCCAAACTCAAATTGGATATCATCTTCATAAAAAGCACCCCTCAAAACGTAAGAGAAGACCCTGAAATCGATGTAACCCAAAAAAATAAAAAAAGTCGAAGCCCAGAGTGACCAATCTTAAATTAGATATTAAAGTAATAAACAGCGCCTCCTAAACCATATAAGTCGACCCTGATATCGGTTTAATCCAATAAGATACACAAAGTCGAGGCCCGGAGGATCCATCTCAAATTGGATATCATTTTCAAAAAAAAGCGCCCCTCAAAAAGTAAGAGTCGACCCTGATATCGATTTATTAGAAAAAGTTAAGGCCCAGATGCGTAATCACAAATTGGATATCATTTGAATAAAAAGCGCTCAGTAAAATATAATACCCGACCCTGATATCGATTTAATCCGAAAAGTTAAAACAAGTCGAGGCCCTAGGGGCCCAATCTCAAATTGGATATCATTTTAATAAACAGTGCCCCATAAAGCATATAAGTAAACCTTAAATCAATTTAATCCAAAAAGTTAGAAAAAGTCGAGAACCGGAGGGCTTAATCTCAAATTGGATATCATTTTCATAAAAAGAGCCTCCCAAAACATTAGAGAAGACCTTGAAATAAATTTAATCCGAAAAGTTAAAAAAAGTGGAGGCCCGGAGTGCTCAATCTCAAATTGGATATCATTTTCATAAACAGCGCCCACTATTATAAGATATATAAGTCGACCCTTATATCGATCTAATCCAAAAAGTTACAAAAAGTGGAGGCCCGGTGGCCCCATCTCAAATTGGATATCATCTTCATAAAAAGCACCCCTCAAAACGTAAGAGTCGACCCTTACATCGATTTAATCCGAAAAGTTGCAAAAAGTGGAGGTCCGGTGGCCCCATTTCAAATTCCATATCATTTTTATAAAAAAGCCCCCCTCCAAATGTAAGAGTCGACCCTGATATCGATATATTAGAAAAAAATAAAAAAAATCGATTCTTGGGTGGCAGAATCTCAAATTCGATATGTTTTTCGTAGAAAGAGCTTTCCAATATATATGAGTCGACCCTTATATGGATTTATTCCAAAAAGTGGAGGTCCGGAGGCTCCATCTCAAATTGGATATCATTTTCATAAACAGCGCCCCTAACATATATAAGTGGATCCTGATATAGATTTAAAATAAAAAGTTAAGGCCCAGATGCGTAATCACAAATTGGATATCATATGCATAAAAAGCATGTGCATTATATGCATAAAATATATTAATCCAACCTGATATCGATTTAATCTGAAAAGTTAAAACATGTCAATGCCCTGGGGGCCCAATCTCAAATTTTATATCATTTTCATAAACAGTGCCTAATAAAGCATATAAGTAAACCTTAAATCAATTTAATCCAAAAAGTTAAAAAAAGTCGAGGACCGGAGGGCCCAATCACAAATAGGATATCATTTTCATAAAAAGCGCCCCCCAAAACATAAGAGTCGGTCCTGATATCGATTTAATCTGAAATATTATAAAAAGTCGAGGCCCGGAGTGCCAAATCTCAAATTAGATACTATTTTCATAAACAGCGCTCCCTAAAATATATATGTCGAAACTTATATCGATCTAATCCAAAAAGTTAAAAAAAGTGGAGGTCCGGTGGCCCCATTTCAAATTGGATATCATTTTCATAAACAGCGCCGCCAAAAACATATATGTCGACCCTCATATCGATCTAATCCAAAAAGTTACAAAAAGGGGAGGTCCGGTGGCCCCATCTCAAATTGGATATCATTTTCATAAACAGCGCCCCATAAAATATATAAGTCGACCCTTATATCGATCTGATATAAAAAGTGGAGGTCCGGACTCCCATCTATAATTGGATATCATTTCGACCCTGAAATCGATTTATTTAGAAAAGTTGAAAAATGTTAGGCCCGGAGTGCCCAATCTCAAAATAGATACTATTCTCATAAACAGCGCTCCCTAAAACACATAAGTCGACACTGATATCAATTTAATCCAAAAAGTTAGATAATGTCGAGGTCCGGGGGTCTCAATCACAAATTGGATATCATATTCATAAAAAGCGCTCCCTAAAATTTAAGACTCGACACTGACATCGATTTAATCCGAAAAGTAAAAAAAAGTCGAGGCCCTGGATGTAGAATCTCTAATCGGATATCATTTTCATAAACAGCGCCCCCTAAAATATATAAGTCGACCCTTATATCGATCTAATCCAAAAAGTTACAAAAAGTGGAGGCCAGGTGGCCCCATCTCAAATTGGATGTCATTTTCATAAAAAGCGCCCTCTAAAATATATAAGTCGACCCTTATATCGATCTAATCTTAAATGTTACAAAAAGTGAAGGCCCTCAGGCCCCATCTCAAATCGGATATCAATTTAATAAAAAGCGTAACCCAAAAAAAAAAAAAGCGTCGACCTCATATCGATTTAATCCAATATGTAACATAAAGCTGAGTACCGGGGTGTCCCAATCTCAAATTGGATATCATTATCATACTGATATCAATTTAATCCAAAAAGTTAGATAAAGTCGAGTTCCGGATTGGATATCTTATTCATAAAAAGCGCTCCCTAAAATATAAGACTGGACACTGACATCGATTTAATCCGAAAAGTAAAAACAAGTCTAGGCCCTGGGGGCAGAATCTCAAATTAGATATTATTGTAATAAACAGCGGCCCCTAAACCATATAAGTCGACCCTGATACCGGTTTAATCCTATAAGTTACACAAACTCGAGGCCCGGAGACTCTATCTCAAATTGGACATCATTTTAATCAAAAACTGCCCCTCAAAACGTAAGAGTCGACCCTGATATCGATTTATTGAAAAAAGTTTAAAAAATTCGAATCTCGGGTGGCCCAATCTCAAATTCGATATGTTTTTCATAAAAAGCGCTTTAAAAAAAATATAAGTCGACCCTATCTCAAATTGGATATAATTTTCATAAACAGCACCCCCTTATACATATAAGTCGATCCTTATATCATCGAATTAATCCAAAAACTTACAAAAAGTGGAGGCCCGGAGACCAATCTCAAAATGGATATAATTTCCATAAAAAGCGCCTCCTAAAACATTAGAGCCGACCCTGAAATCGATTTATTAAGAAAAGTTGAAAAACCTTGAGGCCCGGAATACCCAATTTCAAAATAGATACTATTCTCATAAACAGCGCCCCCTAAAACACATTAGTCGACACTGATATCAATTTAATCCAAAAAGTTAGATAAAGTCGAGGTCCGGGGGTCTCAATCACAAATTGGATATCATATTCATAAAAAGCGCTCCCTAAAATATGTAAGTCGACCCTTATATCGATCTAATCCAAAAAGTTACAAAAAGTGGAGGCCCGGTGGCCACATCTCAAATTGAATGTCATTTTCATAAAAAGCGCCCTCTAAAATATATAAGTCGACCCTTATATCGATCTAATCTTAAATGTTACAAAAAGTGAAGGCCCTCAGGCCCCATCTCAAATTGGATATCATTTTCATAAAAAAGCGCCACTCAAAAAGTAAGAGTCGACCCTGATATCGATTTATTAGAAAAAGTTAAGGCCCAGATGCGTAATCACAAATTGGATATCATTTGAATAAAAAGCGCTCAGTAAAATATAATACTCGACCCTGATATCGATTTAATCCGAAAGGTTAAAACAAGTGGAGGCCCTGGAGGCCCAATCTCAAATTGGATATCATTTTAATAAACAGTGCCCCATAAAGCATATAAGTAAACCTTAAATCAATTTAATCCAAAAAGTTAGAAAAAGTCGAGGACCGGAGGGCTTAATCTCAAATTGGATATCATTTTCATAAAAAGAGCCTCCCAAAACATTAGAGAAGACCTTGAAATAAATTTAATCCGAAAAGTTAAAAAAAGTGGAGGCCCGGAGTGCCCAATCTCAAATTGGATATCATTTTCATAAACAGCGCCCACTAGCATAAGATATATAAGTCGACCCTTATATCGATCTAATCCAAAAAGTTACAAAAAGTGGAGGCCCGGTGGCCACATCTCAAATTGAATGTCATTTTCATAAAAAGCGCCCTCTAAAATATATAAGTCGACCCTTATATCGATCTAATCTTAAATGTTACAAAAAGTGAAGGCCCTCAGGCCCCATCTCAAATTGGATATCATTTTCATAAAAAAGCGCCACTCAAAAAGTAAGAGTCGACCCTGATATCGATTTATTAGAAAAAGTTAAGGCCCAGATGCGTAATCACAAATTGGATATCATTTGAATAAAAAGCGCTCAGTAAAATATAATACTCGACCCTGATATCGATTTAATCCGAAAGGTTAAAACAAGTGGAGGCCCTGGAGGCCCAATCTCAAATTGGATATCATTTTAATAAACAGTGCCCCATAAAGCATATAAGTAAACCTTAAATCAATTTAATCCAAAAAGTTAGAAAAAGTCGAGGACCGGAGGGCTTAATCTCAAATTGGATATCATTTTCATAAAAAGAGCCTCCCAAAACATTAGAGAAGACCTTGAAATAAATTTAATCCGAAAAGTTAAAAAAAGTGGAGGCCCGGAGTGCCCAATCTCAAATTGGATATCATTTTCATAAACAGCGCCCACTAGCATAAGATATATAAGTCGACCCTTATATCGATCTAATCCAAAAAGTTACAAAAAGTGGAGGCCCGGTGGCCCCATCTCAAATTGGATATCATCTTCATAAAAAGCACCTCTCAAAACGTAAGAGTCGACCCTGACATCGATTTAATCCGAAAAGTTACAAAAAGTGGAAGTCCGGTGGCCTGGGCGCCATCTCAAATTGGATATCATTTCCGTAAAAAGCGCCTCCCAAAACATAAGAGAAGACCCTGAAATCGTTTTAACCCAAAAAGTAAAAAAAACGTCGAGACCCGGAGTGACCAATCTCAATTAGATATTATTGTAATATACAGCGCCCCCTAAACCATATAAGTCGACCCTGATACCGGTTTAATCCTATAAGTTACACAAACTCGAGGCCCGGAGACTCTATCTCAAATTGGACATCATTTTCATCAAAAACTGCCCCTCAAAACGTAAGAGTCGACCCTGATATCGATTTATTGAAAAAAGTTGAAAAAATTCGATTCTCGGGTGGCCCAATCTCAAATTCGATATGTTTTTCATAAAAAGCGCTTTAAAAAAAATATAAGTCGACCCTATCTCAAATTGGATATAATTTTCATAAACAGCACCCCCTTATACATATAAGTCGATCCTTATATCATCGAATTAATCCAAAAACTTACAAAAAGTGGAGGCCCGGAGACCAATCTCAAAATGGATATAATTTCCATAAAAAGCGCCTCCTAAAACATTAGAGCCGACTCTGAAATCGATTTATTAAGAAAAGTTGAAAAACCTTGAGGCCCGGAATACCCAATTTCAAAATAGATACTATTCTCATAAACAGCGCCCCCTAAAACACATTAGTCGACACTGATATCAATTTAATCCAAAAAGTTAGATAAAGTCGAGGTCCGGGGGTCTCAATCACAAATTGGATATCATATTCATAAAAAGCGCTCCCTAAAATATGTAAGTCGACCCTTATATCGATCTAATCCAAAAAGTTACAAAAAGTGGAGGCCCGGTGGCCACATCTCAAATTGGATATCATTTTCATAAAAAAGCGCCTCTCAAAAAGTAAGAGTCGACCCTGATATCGATTTATTAGAAAAAGTTAAGGCCCAGATGCGTAATCACAAATTGGATATCATTTGAATAAAAAGCGCTCAGTAAAATATAATACTCGACCCTGATATCGATTTAATCCGAAAGGTTAAAACAAGTGGAGACCCTGGAGGCCCAATCTCAAATTGGATATCATTTTAATAAACAGTGCCCCATAAAGCATATAAGTAAACCTTAAATCAATTTAATCCAAAAAGTTAGAAAAAGTCGAGGACCGGAGGGCTTAATCTCAAATTGGATATCATTTTCATAAAAAGAGCCTCCCAAAACATTAGAGAAGACCTTGAAATAAATTTAATCCGAAAAGTTAAAAAAAGTGGAGTCCCGGAGTGCCCAATCTCAAATTGGATATCATTTTCATAAACAGCGCCCACTAGCATAAGATATATAAGTCGACCCTTATATCGATCTAATCCAAAAAGTTACAAAAAGTGGAGGCCCGGTGGCCCCATCTCAAATTGGATATCATCTTCATAAAAAGCACCTCTCAAAACGTAAGAGTCGACCCTGACATCGATTTAATCCGAAAAGTTACAAAAAGTGGAAGTCCGGTGGCCTGGGCGCCATCTCAAATTGGATATCATTTCCGTAAAAAGCGCCTCCCAAAACATAAGAGAAGACCCTGAAATCGTTTTAACCCAAAAAGTAAAAAAAACGTCGAGACCCGGAGTGACCAATCTCAATTAGATATTATTGTAATATACAGCGCCCCCTAAACCATATAAGTCGCCCATGACATCGGTTTAATCCAATAAGTTACACAACTTCGAGGTCCGGTGGCCCCATTTCAAATTGGATATCATTTTCATAAAAAAGCTCCCCTCAAAACGTAAGAGTCGACCCTGATATCGATTTATTGAAAAAAGTTTAAAAAATTCGAATCTCGGGTGGCCCAATCTCAAATTCGATATGTTTTTCATAAAAAGCGCTTTAAAAAAAATATAAATCGACCCTATCTCAAATTGGATATAATTTTCATAAACAGCACCCCCTTATACATATAAGTCGATCCTTATATCATCGAATTAATCCAAAAACTTACAAAAAGTGGAGGGCCGGAGACCAATCTCAAAATGGATATAATTTCCTTAAAAAGCGCCTCCCAAAACATTAGAGCCGACCCTGAAATCGATTTATTAAGAAAAGTTGAAAAACCTTGAGGCCCGGAGTACCCAATTACAAAATAGATACTATTCTCATAAACAGCGCCCCCTAAAACACATAAGTCGACACTGATATCAATTTAATCCAAAAAGTTAGATAAAGTCGAGTTCCGGGGGTCTCAATCACAAATTGGATATCATATTCATAAAAAGCGCTCCCTAAAATATATAAGTCGACCCTTATATCGATCTAATCCAAAAAGTTACAAAAAGTGGAGGCCCGGTGGCCACATCTCAAATTGGATGTCATTTTCATAAAAAGCGCCCTCTAAAATATATAAGTCGACCCAGATATGTATATTATCCAAAAATTTAGATAAAGTCGAGGTCCGGGGGTTCCAATATCAAATTTTATATCATTTTCATAAACAGCGCCCCCTATTATAAGATATATAAGTTGACTCTTATATCGATCAAATCCAAAAAGTTACAAAAAGTGGGAGCCCGGTGGCCCGATCTCAAATTGGATATCATCTTCATAAAAAGCGCCCACTATTATAAGATATATAAGTCGATCCTTATATCGATCAAATCCCAAAAGTTACAAAAGGTGGAGGCCCGGTGGCCCCTTCTCAAATTGGATATCATCTTCATAAAAAGCACCCCTTAAAACGTAAGAGTCGACCCTGACATCGATTTAATCCGAAAAGTTAAAACAAGTCGAGGCCCTGGGGGCAGAATCTCAAATCGGCTATCATTTTCTTAAACAGTGCCCCCTAAAATATATAAGTCGACCCTTATATCGATCTAATCCAAAAAATTGCAAAAAGTGGAGGTCCGGTGGCCCCATTTCAAATTGGATATCATTTTCATACAAAAGCCCCCCTCAAAATGTAAGAGTCGACCCTGATATCGATTTATTAGAAAATAATAACAAAATTCGATGCCCGGGTGGCCCAATCTCAAATTCGATATTTTTTTTATAGAAAGCGCTTTCCAAAATATATGAGTCGACCCTCATATGGTTTTATTCCAAAAAGTGGAGGCCCGGAGGCCCCATCTCAAATTGGATATTATTGTAATAAACAGCGTCCCCTAAACCATATAAGTCGACCCTGATATCGGTTTAATCCAATAAGTTACACAAAGTCGAGGCCCGGAGGATCCATCTCAAATTGGATATCATTTTCATAAAAAAGCGCCCCTCAAAAAGTAAGAGTCGACCCTGATATCGATTTATTAGAAAAAGTTAAAAAAATTCGATTCCCTGGTGGCCCAATCTCAAATTCGATATGTTTTTCATAGATAGCGCTTTCCAAAATATATAAGTCGACACTTGAACGGATTTATTCCAAAAAGTGGAGGCCCGGAGGCCCCATCTCAAATTGGATATTATTTTCATAAACAGCGCTCCCCAACATATAAAATGGACCCTGATATAGATTTTAAAAAAAAGATAAGGCACAGATGCGTAATCACAAATTGGATATCATACGCAGAAAAAGCGCTCAGTAAAATATAATACTCGACCCTGATATCGATTTAATCCGAAAAGTTGAAACAAGTCGAGGCCCTGGGGGCCCAATCTCAAATTGGATATCATTTTAATAAACAGTGCCCCATAAAGCATATAAGTAAACCTTAAATCAATTTAATCCAAAAAGTTAGAAAAAGTCGAGGACCGGAGGGCTTAATCTCAAATTGGATATCATTTTCATAAAAAGAGCCTCCCAAAACATTAAAGCCGACGTTGAAGTAAATTTAATCCGAAAAGTTAAAAAAAGTGGAGGCCCGGAGTGCCTAATCTCAAATTGGATATCATTTTCTTAAACAGTGCCCCCTAAAATATATAAGTCGACCCTTATATCGATCTAATCCAAAAAATTGCAAAAAGTGGAGGTCCGGTGGCCCCATTTCAAATTGGATATCATTTCCATACAGAAGCCCCCCTCAAAATGTAAGAGTCGACCCTGATATCGATTTATTAGAAAAAAATAAAAAAAATCGATTCACGGGTGGCCCAATCTCAAATTCGATATGTTTTTTATAGAAAGCGCTTTCCAAAATATATGAGTCGACCCTTACATGGTTTTATTCCAAAAAGTGGAGGCCCGGAGGCCCCATCTCAAATTAGATATCATTTTCATAAACAGCGCCCCTAACATATATAAGTGGACCCTGATATAGATTTAAACTAAAAAGTTAAGGCCCAGATGCGTAATCACAAATTGGATATCATATGCATAAAATGCGCTCCCTAAAATATAATAATCGACCCTGATATCGATTTAATCCGAAAAGTTAAAACAAGTCAAAGCCCTGGGGGCCCAATCTCAAATTGGATATCATTTTCATAAACAGTGCTCCATAAAGCATATAAGTAAACCTTAAATCAATTTAATCCAAAAAGTTAAAAAAAGTCGAGGATCGGAGGGCCCAATTACAAATTGGATATCATTTTCATAAAAAGCGCCCCCCAAAACATAAGAGGCGGTCCTGATATCGATTTAATTTGAAATAATTTGAAATGTCCGAGGCCCGGGGGTCCCAAACTCAAATTGGATATCATCTTCATAAAAAGCACCCCTCAAAACGTAAGAGAAGACCCTGAAATCGATGTAACCCAAAAAAATAAAAAAAGTCGAAGCCCGGAGTGACCAATCTTAAATTAGATATTATTGTAATAAACAGCGCCCCCTAAACTATATAAGTCGACCCTGATATCGGTTTAATCCAATAAGTGACAAAAGTCGAGGCCCGGAGGATCCATCTCAAATTGGATATCATTTTCATAAAAAAGCGCCCCTCAAAAAGTAAGAGTCGACCCTGATATCGATTTATTAGAAAAAGTTAAAAAAATTCGATTCCCTGGTGGCCCAATCTCAAATTCGATATGTTTTTCATAGATAGCGCTTTCCAAAATATATAAGTCGACACTTGTACGGATTTATTCCAAAAAGTGAAGGCCCGGAGGCCCCATCTCAAATTGGATATCATTTTCATAAACAGCGCTCCCCAACATATAAAATGGACCCTGATATAGATTTAAACAAAAAAGTTAAGGCCCAGATGCGTAATCACAAATTGGATATCATTTGCATATAAAGCGCTCAGTAAAATATAATACTCGACCCTGATATCGATTTAATCCGAAAAGTTAAAACAAGTCAAAGCCCTGGGGGCCCAATCTCAAATTGGATATCATTTTCAGAAACAGTGCTCCATAAAGCATATAAGTAAACCTTAAATCAATTTAATCCATAAAGTTAAAAGAAGTCGAGGATCGGAGGGCCCAATCACAAATTGGATATCATTTTCATAAAAAGCGCCCCCCAAAACATAAGAGGCGGTCCTGATATCGATTTAATTTGAAATATTTTGAAATGTCGAGGCCCGCGGTTCCCAAACTCAAATTGAATATCATCTTCATAAAAAGCACCCCTCAAAACGTAAGAGAAGACCCTGAAATCGATGTAACCCCTAAAAAATAAAAAAAGTCGAAGCCCGGAGTGCCCTATCTCAAAATAGATATTATTCTCATAAACAGCGCCCCCTAAAACAAATAAGTCGACACTGATATCAATTTAATCCAAAAAGTTAGAAAAAGTCGAGGACCGGAGGGCTTAATCTCAAATTGGATATCATTTTCATAAAAAGAGCCTCCCAAAACATTAGAGAAGACCTTGAAATAAATTTAATCCGAAAAGTTAAAAAAAGTGGAGGCCCGGAGTGCCCAATCTCAAATTGGATATCATTTTCATAAACAGCGCTCACTAGCATAAGATATATAAGTCGACCCTTATATCGATCTAATCCAAAAAGTTACAAAAGTGGAGGCCCGGTGGCCCCATCTCAACTTGGATATCATCTTCATAAAAAGCACCCCTCAAAACGTAAGATTCGACCCTGACATCGATTTAATCAGAAAAGTTACAAGAAGTGGAGGTCCGGTGGCCCCATTTCAAATTCTATATCATTTTTATAAAAAAGCACCCCTCAAAATGTAAGAGTCGACCCTGATATCGATTTATTAGAAAAAAATAAAAAAATTCGATTCTTGGGTGGCCCAATCTCAAATTCGATATGTTTTTCATAGAAAGCGCTTTCCAATATATAGGAGTCGACCCTTATATGGATTTATTCCAAAAAGTGGAGGTCCGGAGGCCCCATCTCAAATTGGATATCATTTTCATAAACAGCGCCCCTAACATATATAAGTGGACCCTGATATAGATTTAAACTAAAAAGTTAAGGCCCAGGTGCGTAATCACAAATTGGATATCATATGCATAAAAAGCATGTGCATCATATGCATAAAATATAATAATCCACCCTGATATCGATTTAATCCGAAAAGTTAAAACAAGTCAAGGCCCTGGGGGCCCAATCTCAAATTGGATATCATTTTCATAAACAGTGCCTAATAAAGCATATAAGTAAACCTTAAATCAATTTAATCCAAAAAAATAGAAAAAGTCGAGGACCGGAGGGCCCAATCACAAATTGGATATCATTTTCATAAAAAGCGCCCCCTATATAAGCTATATAAGTCGACTCCTTATATCGATTCAATTCCAAAATTTACAAATGGTCGAGGCCCGGTGGCCCCATCTCAAATTGGATATCATCTTCATAAAAAGCACCCCTCAAAACGTAAGAGTCGACCCTGACATCGATTTAATCCAAAAAGTTAAAACAAGTCGAGGCCCGGGTGCCCTATCTCAAAATCGGATATCATTCTCATAAACAGCGCCCCCTAAAACATATAAGTCGACCCTGATATCAATCTAATCCAAAAAGTTGCAAAAAGTCGAGGTCCGGTGGCCCTAATCTCAAATTGGATATCATTTTCATAAAAAGAGCCCCCCAAAATTAATAGTCGACCCTGAAATCGATTTAATCCGAAAAGTTAAAAAAAGTGGAGGCCCGGAGGGCCCAATCTCAAATTCGATATCATTTTTATAGAACAGCGCCCTTCCATAAATATATGAGTCGACCCTTATATCGATCTTATCCAAAAAGTTACGAAAAGTGGAGGCCCGGTGGCCCCATCTCAAATTGGATATTATCTGTCATAAACAGCGCCCCCTAAAACGTATAAGTCGACCCTGATATCGGTTTAATCCAATAAGTTACACAGAAGTCGAGGTCCGGTGGCTCCATTTCAAATTGGATATCATTTTCATAAAAAAGCGCCCCTCAAAAAGTAAGAGTCGACTCTGATATCGATTTATTAGAAAAAGTTAAAAAAATTCGATTCCCTGGTGGCCCAATCTCAAATTCGATATGTTTTTCATAGATAGCGCTTTCCAAAATATATGAGTCGACACTTGTACGGATTTATTCCAAAAAGTGAAGGCCCGGAGGCCCCATCTCAAATTGGATATCATTTTCATAAACAGCGCTCCCTAACATATAAAATGGACCCTGATATAGATTTAAACAAAAAAGTTAAGGCCCAGATGCGTAATCACAAATTGGATATCATTTGCATATAAAGCGCTCAGTAAAATATAATACTCGACCCTGATATCGATTTAATCCGAAAAGTTAAAACAAGTCAAAGCCCTGGGGACCCAATCTCAAATTGGATATCATTTTCAGAAACAGTGCTCCATAAAGCATATAAGTAAACCTTAAATCAATTTAATCCATAAAGTTAAAAAAAGTCGAGGATCGGAGGGCCCAATCACAAATTGGATATCATTTTCATAAAAAGCGCCCCCCAAAACATAAGAGGCGGTCCTGATATCGATTTAGTTTGAAATATTTTGAAATGTCGAGGCCCGGGGGTCCCAAACTCAAATTGAATATCATCTTCATAAAAAGCACCCCTCAAAACGTAAGAGAAGATCCTGAAATCGATGTAACCCAAAAAAATAAAAAAAGTCGAAGCCCGGAGTGCCCTATCTCAAAATAGATATTGTTCTCATAAACAGCGCCCCCTAAAACAAATAAGTCGACACTGATATCAATTTAATCCAAAAAGTTAGAAAAAGTCGAGGACCGGAGGGCTTAATCTCAAATTGGATATCATTTTTATAAAAAGAGCCTCCCAAAACATTAGAGAAGACCTTGAAATAAATTTAATCCGAAAAGTTAAAAAAAGTGGAGGCCCGGAGGGCCCAATCTCAAATTGGATATCATTTTCATAAACAGCGCCCACTAGCATAAGATATATAAGTCGACCCTTATATCGATCTAATCCAAAAAGTTACGAAAAGTGGAGGCCCGGTGGCCCCATCTCAAATTGGATATCATCTTCATAAAAAGCACCCCTCAAAACGTAAGATTCGACCCTGACATCGATTTAATCCGAAAAGTTACAAGAAGTGGAGGTCCGGTGGCCCCATTTCAAATTCTATATCATTTTTATAAAAAAGCTCCCCTCAAAATGTAAGAGTCGACCCTGATATCGATTTATTAGAAAAAAATAAAAAAATTCGATTCTTGGGTGGCCCAATCTCAAATTCGATATGTTTTTCATAGAAAGCGCTTTCCAATATATATGAGTCGACACTTGTACGGATTTATTCCAAAAAGTGAAGGCCCGGAGGCCCCATCTCAAATTGGATATCATTTTCATAAACAGCGCTCCCTAACATATAAAATGAACCCTGATATAGATTTAAACAAAAAAGTTAAGGCCCAGATGCGTAATCACAAATTGGATATCATTTGCATATAAAGCGCTCAGTAAAATATAATACTCGACCCTGATATCGATTTAATCCGAAAAGTTAAAACAAGTCAAAGCCCTGGGGACCCAATCTCAAATTGGATATCATTTTCAGAAACAGTGCTCCATAAAGCATATAAGTAAACCTTAAATCAATTTATTCCAAAAAAATAGAAAAAGTCGAGGACCGGAGGGCCCAATCACAAATAGGATATCATTTTCATAAAAAGCGCCCCCCAAAACATAAGAGTCGGTCCTGATATCGATTTAATCTGAAATATTATAAAATTTCGAGGCCCTGGGGTCCCAAACTCAAATCCGATATCATTTTCGTAAACAGCGCCCCCTAAAACATATAAGTCGACACTTATATCGATTTAATCCGAAAAGTTAAAAAACGTCGAGGCCCGGAGTGCCAAATCTCAAATTAGATACTATTTTCATAAACAGCGCTCCCTAAAATATATATGTCGAACCTTATATCGATCTAATCCAAAAAGTTACAAAAAGTGGAGGTCCGGTGGCCCCATTTCAAATTGGATATCATTTTCATAAACAGCGAAGCCGAAAACATATATGTCGACCCTTATATCGATCTGATCCAAAAAGTTACAAAAAGGGGAGGTCCGGTGGCCCCATTTCAAAGTGGATATTATTTTCCTAAAAAGCGCCTCCCAAAACATAAGAGCCGACTTTGAAATAGATTTAATCCGAAAAGTTAAAAAAAGTGGAAGCCCGGAGAGCCCAATCTCAAATTGGAGATCATTTGTATAAACAGCGCTCCCTAAAACATGTAAGTCGACAGTAATATCGATTTAATCCCAATAATTACCAAACGTTGCGACTCTTGGGACCCATCTCAAATTGGATTGAATAGATTTAATCCGAAAAGTTAAAAACGGTGGAGGCCCGGAGTGCCTAATCTAAAATTAGATATCATTCTCATAAACAGCGCCGCCTAAAACATATAAATCATCCCTGATATGTATATTATCCAAAAATTTAGATAAAGTCGAGGTCCGGAGGTCAAAATATCAAATTGGATATCATTTTCATAAACAGCGCCCCCTAAAACATGTAAGTCGACACTTATATAGATTTAATCCAAAAGTTACAAAAAATGGAGGCACGGATGCCCTATCTTAATTTGGATATCATTTTCCTAAAAAGGGCCCCCTAAACATATATGTCGCTCATTATATCGATTTAAATCAAAATCATACAAAAAGTAGAGGCCCGCTTCCTAAAATATAAGACTCGACCCTGATATCGATTTAATCCGAAAAGTTAAAACAATTCGAGGGTCTGGGGGCACAATCTCAAATCGGATATCAATTTTATAAAAAGCGCAACCAAAACAAAGTGTCGACCCATATATCAATCTAATCTTAAAAGTTACAAAAAGTGGAGGCCCTCAGGCCTTATCTCAAATCGTATATCAATTTTATAAAAAGCGCAACCCAAAACATAAGAGTCGACCCATATATCGATCTAATCTTAAAAGTTACAAAAAGTGGAGGCCCTCAGGCCCCATCTCAAATCGGATATAAATTTTATAAAAAGCTCAACCCAAAACATAAGAGTCGCCCCTTATATCGATTTAATCAGATATGTTACATAAAGCCGAGTACCGGGGGTCCCAATATCAAATTGGATATCATTTTTATAAAAAGCGCTTCCCAAAACATATAAGTCGACCCTTATATCGATTTATTCCAAAGGGTGGAGGCCCAGAGGCCCCATCTCAAATTCAATACTATTTTCATAAACACAACCCCCTAAAATATATAAATCGACCCTTATATCGATCTGATCCCAAAAATGGAGGCCCGGAGCCCCATCTCCAATTGGATACCATTTTCATAAACAGCGCCCCCTAAAACATGTAAGTCGACCCTTATATCGATTTAATCCAAAATGTTACAAAAAGTGGAGGCCCGGAGTGCCATCTCAATTTGGATATCATTTTCCTAAAAAGGGAACCCTAAACACATATGTCGACCCTTAGAACGATTTAAACCAAAAACTTACAAAAAGTAGAGGCCAGGAGTCCCCATCTCAAATTGTATATCATTATCATAAACAGCGCCCCCTTATACATATAAGTCGACCCTTATATCTTCGATTTAATCCAAAATGTTACAAAAAGTGGAGTTCCGGAGCTCCATCTCAAATTGGATATCATTAGCTTAAAAAGCATAAGAGAAGACCCTGAAATCGATTAAACCCGAAAAGTTAAAAAATGTCCAGCCCCGAAGTGACTAATCTCAGATTAGATATTATTGTAATAAACAGCGCCCCCTAAACCATATAAGTCGACCCTGATATCAGTTTAATCCAAAAAATACAAAAAATGGAGGCACCGAGGCCCCGTCTCGAGTTGGATATCATTTTCCTAAAAAGCGCCTCCCAAAACATTAGAGCCGACCTTGAAATGGATTTAATCCGAAAAGTTAAAAATAAGTGGAGGCCCGGAGTGCAAAATCTCAAATTTGATATCATTCTCATAAACAGCGCCCCCTAAAATATGTAAGTCGACCCTGATATGTATTTAATCCAAAAAGTTAGATAAAGTCGAGGTCCGGGGGTACCAATATCAAATTGGATATAAATTTCATGAACAGCGCCCCCTAAAACATGTAAGTCGACCCTTATATCGATTTAATATAAAAGTTACAAAAAATGGAGGCACGGATGCCCCATCTCAATTTGGATATCATTTTCCTAAAAATGGCCCCCTAAGCATATATGTCGACCCTTGTATCGATTTAAACCAAAAACATACAAAAAGTAGTTACACAAAGTCGAGGCCTGGAGGCTCCATCTCAAAATGGATATCATTTTCATAAAAAAGCGCCCCTCAAAACGTAAGAGTCGACCCTGATATCGATTTATTTGAAAAAGTTAAAAAAATTCGATTCCGGGTAGCCCAATCTCGAATTCGATATGTTTTTCATAGAAAGCGATTTCCAAAATATATAAGTCGACCCTTGTATGGATTTATTCCAAAAAGTGGAGGCCCGGAGGCCCAATCTCAAATTGGATATCATTTATATAAACATTGCCCCATAAAGCATATAAATAAGTCTTAAACCAATTTAATCAAAAAAGTTAGAAAAAGTCGAGGACCGGAGGGCCCAATCACAAATGGATATCATTTTCATTAAAAATGCCCCCAAAACATAAGAGTCGGTCTTGATATCGATTTAATCTGAAATATTATGAAATGTCGAGGCCCGGGGGTCTCAATCTCAAATTAGATACTATTTTCATAAACAGCGCCCCCTAAAATGTATATGTCGACCCTTATATCGATCTAATGAAAAAAGTTACAAAAAGTGGAGGTCCGGTGACCCCATTTCAAATTGGATCGATTTAATCCAAAAAATAAAAAAATGGAGGCACCGAGGCCCCGTCTCAAGTTGGATATCATTTTCCTAAAAAGTGCCTCCCAAAACATTAGAGCCGACCTTGAAATAGATTTAATCCGAAAAGTTAAAAAAAGTGGAGGCCCGGAGAGCCCAATTTCAAATTAGATATCATTCTTATAAACAGTGCCCCCTAACATATATAAGTGGACCCTTATATCGATCTAATCCAAAAAGTGGAGACCCGGAGGCCTCATTTCAAATTGGATATCATTTTCATAAACAGCGCCCTCTAACATATATAAGTGGACCCTGATATAGATTTAAACAAAAAAGTTAAGGCCAAGATGAGTAGACACAAATTGGATATCATATGCATAAAAGCGCTCCCTGAAATATAATACTCGACCCTGATATCGTTTTAATCCGAAAAGTTAAAACAAGTCAAGGCCCGGAGTGCCAAATCTCAAATTAGATACTATTTTCATAAACAGCGCCCCCTAAAATATATATGTCGACAATTATATCGATCTAATAGAACAAGTGAAGATCCGCTGGCCCCATTTCAAATTGGATATCATTTTCATAAACAGCGCCCTCTAACATATATAAGTGGACCCTGATATAGATTAAAAAAAAAAGTTAAGGCCAAGATGCGTAGTCACAACCCGGATATCAATTTTATAAAAAGCGCAACCCAAAACATAAGAGTCGACCCTCATACCGATTTAATCCAATATGTTACATAAAGCCGAGTGCCTGGGGTCCCAATCTCAAATTAGATATCATTTTCATAAAAAGCGCTCCCCAAAACATATAATTCGACCCTTATTTCGATTTATTCCAAATGGTGAAGGCCCGGAGGCCCCATCTCAAATTGGATATTATTTACATAAACAGCGCCCCCTAAATATATAAGTCGACCCTTTTATCGATCTAATCCAAAAAGGTACAAAAAGTGGAGGCCCTCAGGCTCCATCTCAAATCGGATATCAATTTTATAAAAAGCGCAACCCAAAACATAAAAGTCGACCCTCATATCGATTTAATCCAATATGTTACATAAAGCCGAGTGCCTGGGATCCCAATCTCAAATTGGATATCATTTTCATTAAAAGCGCTCCCCAAAACATATAATTCGAAACTTATTTCGATTTATTCCAAATGGTGAAGGCCCGGAGGCCCCATCTCAAATTGGATATTATTTACATAAACAGCGCCCCTAAAATATATAAGTCGACCCTTTTTTGGATCTAATCCAAATAGTTACAAAAAGGTGGAGGCCCTCAGGCCCCATCTCAAATCGGATATCAATTTTATAATAAGCGCAACCCAAAACATAAGAGTTGACCCTCATATCGATTTAATCAGATATGTTACAGAAAGCCGAGTGCCGGGGGTCCCAATATCAAATTGGATATCAATTTTATAAAAAGCGCTTCCCAAAACATATAAGTCGACCCTTATATCGATTTATTCCAAATGGTGGAGACCCAGAGGCTATTATCAGAGTGAGGATATTATTTTCATAAACACCACCCCCTAAAATATATAAATCGACCCTTATATCGATCTGATCCAAAAAGTGGAGGCCCGGAGCCCCATCTCAAATTGTATATCATTTTCATAAACAGCGCCGCCTTATACATATAAGTCGACCCTTATATCATCGATTTAATCCAAAATGTTATAAAAAGTGGAGGCCCGGAGCTCCATATCAAATTGGATATCATTTTCTTAAAAAGCGTCTCAAAAAACATAAGAGAAGACCCTGAAATCGATTTAAGCCGAAAAGTTAAAAAATGTTCAGGCCCGGAGTGACCAATCTCAAATTAGATATTGTTGTAATAAACAGCGCCTCCTAAACCATATAAGTCGACCCTGATATCGGTTTAATCCAATAAGTTACACAAAGTCGAGGCCTAGAGGCTCCATCTCAAATTGGATATAATTTTCATAAAAAAGCGCCCCTCAAAACGTAAGAGTCGATCCTGATATCGATTTATTAGAAAAAGTTAAAAAAATTCGATTCCGGGTGGTCCAATCTCAGATTCGATATGTTTTTATAGAAAGCGATTTCCAAAATATATAAGTCGGCCCCATCTCAAATTGGATATCATTTTCATAAACAGCGCCCCCTAACATATATAAGTGGACCCTGATATAGATTTAAACAAAAAAGTTAAGGCCCACATGCGTAATCACAAATTGGATATCATATGCATAAAAATGGCCTCCCAATACTCGTCCCTGATATCGATTTAATCCGAAAAAATAAAACAAGTCAAGGCCCTGGGGTCACAATCTCAAATTGGATATCATTTATATAAACAGTGCCCCATAAAGCATATAAGTAAACCTTAAACCAACTTAATCAAAAAAGTTAGAAAAAGTCGAGAACCGGAGGGCCCAATCACAAATTGGATATCATTTTCATAAAACGTGCCCCCCAAAACATAAGAGTCGGTCCTGATATCGATTTAATCTGAAATATTATGAAATGTCGAGGCCCGGGGGTCTCAATCTCAAATTAGATACAACTTTCATAAACAGCGCCCCCTAAAATATATAAGACGACCCTTATATCGATCTAATCCAAAAATTTACAAAAAGTGGAGGCCCGGAGCCCCATCCTTAATTGGATATCATTTTCATAAACAGCGCCGCCTAAAACATATAAGTCGACCATAATATCGATTTAATCCCAATAATTACCAATTGTTGAAACTCTTGGGACCCATCTCAAATTGGATATCATTTTCATAAATAGCGCCCCCCAACCCCAAAACATAAGAGTCGGTCCTGATATCGATTTCATCTGAAATACTATGAAATGTCGAGCGCCGGGGGTCACAAACTCAAATCGGATATCATTTTCGTTAACAGCGCCCCTAAAACATAAAAGTCGACCCTTATATCGATTTAATCCGAAATGTTAAAAAAATTCGAGGCCCGGAGTGCCAAATCTCAAATTAGATACTATTTTCATAAACAGCGTCCTCTAAAAGATATATGTCCACCCTTATATCGATCTAATCCAAAGAGTTACAAAAAGTGGAGGTCCGGTGGTCCCATGTCAAATTGGATATCATTTTCATAAACAGCGCCCCCTAAAACATGTAAGTCGACCCTTATATCGATCTGATCCAAAAAGGTACAAAAAGTGGAGGTCCGGTGGCCCCATCTCAAATTAGATATCATTTTCCTAAACAGCGCCGCCTAAAGCATATAAGTCGACCCTTATATCGGTTTAATCCAAAAGTTACACAAAATGGAGGCACGGAGGGCCCATCAAAATTTGGATATTATTTTCCTACAAAGCGCCTCCCAAAACATTAGAGCTGACCTTGTAATAGATTTAATCCGAAAAGTTAAAAAAAGTGGAAACAATCAGGCCCTATCTCAAATCGGATATCAATTTTATAAAAAGCGCAACCCAAAACATAAGAGTCGACGCTCTTATCAATTTAATCCAATATGTTACATAAAGCCGAGTGCCGGGGGTCCCAATCTCAAATTGGATATCATTTTCATAAAAAGCGCTCTCCAAAACATATAAGTCGACCCTTATATCGATTTATTCCCAATGGTGGAGGTCCGGAGGCCCCATCTCAAATTGTATATTATTTTCATAAACAGCGCCCCCAAAAATATACAAGTCGACCCTAATATCGATCTAATCCCAAAATTTACAAAAAGTGAAGGCCTGGAGCCCCATCTCCAATTGGATATCATTTTCCTAAAAAGCGCCCCCTAAAATATATAAGCCGACCTTGATATGTGTTTAATCCAAAAAGTTAGATAAAGTCGAGGTCCGGGGGTACCAATATCAAATTGGTTATCATTTTCATAAACAGCGCCCCCTAAAACATGTAATTCGACCCTTATATCGATTTAATCCAAAAGTTACAAAAAATAGAGGCACGGATGCCCCATCTCAATTTGGATATCATTTTCATAAACAGCGCCCCCATATACATATAAGTCGACCCTTATATCATCGATTTAATCCTAAATGTTACTAAAAGAGTAGGCCCGTCCCGCCATCTCAAATTGGATATCATTTTCTTAAAAAGCGCCTCCCACAACATAAGAGAAGACCCTGAAATCGATTTAACCCGAAAAGTTAAAAAACGTCGAGGCCCGGAGTGCCCAATCTCAAATTAGATATTATTGTAATAAACAGCGCCCCCAAAACCATATAAGTCGACCCTTATATCGATTTAATCCAAAAATAAAAAAATGGAGGCACCTAGGCCCCGTCTCGAGTTGGATATCATTTTCCTAAAAAGTGCCTCCCAAAACATTAGAGCCGACCTTGAAATAGATTTAATCCGAAAAGTTAAAAAAAGTGGAGGCCCGGAGTGCCCAATATCAAATTAGATATCATTCTTATAAACAGTGCCCCCTAACATATATAAGTTGACCCTTATATCGATCTAATCCAAAAAGTGAAGACCCGGAGGCCTCATTTCAAATTGGATATCATTTTCATAAACAGCGCCCTCTAACGTATATAAGTGGACCCTGATATAGATTTAAACAAAAAAGTTAAGGCCAAGATGCGTAGACACAAATTGGATATCATATGCATAAAAAGCGCTCCCTGAAATATAATACTCGACCCTGAAATCGTTTTAATGCGAAAAGTTAAAACAAGTCAAGGCCCGGAGTGCCAAATCTCAAATTAGATACTATTTTCATAAACAGCGCCCCCTAAAATATTTATGTCGACAATTATATCGATCTAATAGAAAAAGTGAAGATCCGCTGGCCCCATTTCAAATTGGATATCATTTTCATAAACAGCGCCCTCTAACATATATAAGTGGGCCCTGATATAGATTTAAAAAAAAAAGTTAAGGCCAAGATGCATAGTCACAAATTGGATATCATATGCATAAAAAGCGCTCCCTGAAATATAATACTCGACCCTGATATCGTTTTAATCCGAAAAGTTAAAACAACTCAAGGCCCGGAGTGCCAAATCTCAAATTAGATACTATTTTCATAAACAGCGCCCCCTAAAATATATATGTCGACCCTTATATCGATCGAATACAAAAAGTGAAAATCCCCTGGCCCCATTTCAAATTGGATATCATTTTCCTAAACAGCGCCGCCTAAAACATATAAGTCGACCCTCTTATCGATGTAATCCAAAAAGTTACAAAAAGTGGAGGTCCTCAGGCCCCATCTCAAATCGGATATCAATTTTATAAAAAGCGCAACCCAAAACATAAGAGTCGACACTCATATCGATTTAATCCAATATGTTACATAAAGCCGAGTGCCGGAGTCCCAATCTCAAATTTGATATATCATTTTCATAAAAAGCGCTCCCTAAAATATATAAGTCGAACCTTATATCGATCTAATCCAAAAAGTTACAAAAAGTGGAGGACCGGAGGCTCCATCTCAAATTTTATATTATTTTCATAAACAGAGCCCAATAAAATATATAAGTCGACCGTTATATCGATCTAATCCAAAAAGATACAAAAAGTGAAGGCCCGGAGCCCCATCTCCAATTGGATATCATTTTCATAAACGGCGCCGCCTAAAACATATAAGTCGACACTTATATCGATTTAATCCAAAAAATACAAAAAAGGGAGGCACGGAGGCCCTGTCTCATGTTGGATATCATTTTCCTAAAAAGCGCCTCCCAAAACATTAGAGCCGACCTTGAAATAGATTTAATCAGAAAAGTTAAAAAAAGTGGAGGCCCGGAGTGCCAAATCTCAAATTAGATACTATTTTCATAAACAGCGCCCCCTAAAATATATATGTCGACCCTTATATCGATCTAATACAAAAAGTGAAGATCCGCTGGCCCCATTTCAAATTGGATATCATTTTCCTAAACAGCGCCGCCTAAAACATGTAAGTCGACCCTCTTATCGATGTAATCCAAAAAGTTACAAAAAGTGGAGGTCCTCAGGCCCCATCTCAAATCGGATATCAATTTTATAAAAAACGCAACCCAAAACATAAGAGTCGACACTCATATCGAATTAATCAGATATGTTACAGAAAGCCGAGTGCCGGGGGTCCCAATATCAAATTTGATATATCATTTTCATAAAAAGCGCTCCCTAAAATATATAAGTCGAACCTTATATCGATCTAATCCAAAAAGTTACAAAAAGTGGACGACCGGAGGCTCCATCTCAAATTTTATATTATTTTCATAAACAGAGCCCAATAAAATATATAAGTCGACCGTTATATCGATCTAATCCAAAAAGATACAAAAAGTGAAGGCCCGGAGCCCCATCTCCAATTGGATATCATTTTCATAAACGGCGCCGCCTAAAACATATAAGTCGACACTTATATCGATTTAATCCAAAAAATACAAAAAATGGAGGCACGGAGGCCCTGTCTCATGTTGGATATCATTTTCCTAAAAAGCGCCTCCCAAAACATTAGAGCCGACCTTGAAATAGATTTAATCCGAAAAGTTAAAAAAAGTGGAGGCCCAGAGTGCCTAATCTCAAATTAGATATCATTCTCATAAACAGCGTAGACTAAAACATATAAATCGACCCTGATATGTATTTAATCCAAAAAGTTAGATAAAGTTGAGGTCCGGGGGTACAAATATCAAATTGGATATCATTTTCATAAACAGCGCCCCCTAAAACATGTAAGTCGACCCTTATATCGATTTAATCCAAAAGTTACAAAAAATGGAGGCACGGATGCCCCATCTCAATTTGGATATCATTTTCCTAAAAAGGGCCTCCCAAAACATTAGAGCCGACCTTGAAATAGATTAAATCCGAAAAGTTTAAAAAAGTGGAGGCCCGGAGTGCCCAATCTCAATTTGGATATCATTTTCATAAACAGCGCTCCTAAAACATGTAAGTCGACCCTTATGTCGATTTAATCCCAATAATTATTAAACATTGGAACCCTTGGGACCCATCTCAAACTGGAAATCGTTTTCATAAAAAGGGCCCTGTAAACATATAAGTCGACCCTTATATCGATCTAATCCAAAAAGTTACAAAAAGTGGAGGCCCGGAGCCCCATCTCAAATTAGATATCATTTTCATAAACAGTGCCGCCTAAAACATATAAGTCGACCCTCATATAGATTTAACCTAAGAGTTACAAAAAATGGAGGCACGGATGCCCCATCTCAATTTGGATATCATTTTCTTAAAAAGCGCCTCAAAAAACATTAGAGCCTACCTTGAAATAGATTAAAACCGAAAAGTTAAAGAAAGTGGAGGCCCGGAGTGCCCAATCTCAAATTGTATATCATTTTCATAAACAGCACCCCGTTATACATATAAGTCGACCCTTATATCATCGATTTAATCCAAAAAGTTACAAAAAGTAGAGGCACGGAATGCCCAATCTCAAAATAAATATTATTCTCATAAACAGCGCCCCCTAAAACAAATAAGTCGACACTGATATCAATTTAATCCAAAAAGTTAGATAAAGTAGAGGTCCGGGGGTCCCAATCACAAATTGGATATCATATTCATAAAAAGCGCTCCCTACAATATAAGACTCGATCCTGACATCGATTTAAACCGAAAAGTTAAAACAAGTCGAGGCTTTGGGGGCAGAATCTCAAATCGGCTATCATTTTCATAAACGGCGCCGCCTAAAACATATAAGTCGACACTTATATCGATTTAATCCAAAAAATACAAAAAATGGAAGCACGGAGGTTCTGTCTCAAGTTGGATATCATTTTCCTAAAAAGCACCTCCCAAAATATTAGAGCCGACCTTGAAATAGATTTAATCCGAAAAGTTAAAAAAAGTGGAGGCCCAGAGTGCCCAATCTCAAATTAGATATCATTCTCATAAACAGCGCCGACTAAAACATATAAATCGACCCTGATATGTATTTAATCCAAAAAGTTAGATAAAGTCGAGGTCCGGGGGTACAAATATCAAATTGGATATCATTTTCATAAACAGCGCCCCCTAAAACATGTAAGTCGACCCTTATATCGATTTAATCCAAAAGTTACAAAAAATGGAGGCACGGATGCCCCATCTCAATTTGGATATCATTTTCCTAAAAAGGGCCTCCCAAAACATTAGAGCCGACCTTGAAATAGATTAAATCCGAAAAGTTTAAAAAAGTGGAGGCCCGGAGTGCCCAATCTCAATTTGGATATCATTTTCATAAACAGCGCTCCTAAAACATGTAAGTCGAAATTTATATCGATTTAATCCCAATAATTACCAAACGTTGGGACCCTGTCGACCCATCTCAAATTGTGTAATATTTTCATAAAAAGGTCCCCCTAAACACATATGTCGACTCTTATACCGATTTTAACCAAAAACATACTAGAAGTTGAGACCCGGAGTCCCCATCTCAAATTGCATATCATTTTCATAAACAGCGCCCCCTTATACATATCAGTCGACCCTTATATCATCGAATTAATCCAAAAAGTTACAAAAACTGGAGGTAAGGAGCAACATCTCAAATTGGATATCATTTCCTTAAAAAGTTCCTCCCAAAACATTAGAGCCGACCCTGAAATCGACTTATTCCGAAAAGTTAAAAAACGTTGAGGCCCGGAGTGCCCAATCTCAAAATAGATACTATTCTCATAAACAGCGCCATATAAACATATAAGTTACTAAATGTTACAAAAAATGGAGGCGTGGATGCCCCATCTCAATTAGGATATCATTTTCCAAAATCGCGCCTCCCAAAAAATTAGAGTCGACCTTGAAATAGATTAAATCCCAAAAATGAAAGAAATTGGAGGCTAGGAGTGCCCAATCTCAAATTAGATATCATTCTCAAAACAGCGCCGCCTAAAATATATAAGTCGACTGTTATATCGATCTAATCCAAAAAGTTACAAAAAGTGGAGGCCTTCAGGCCCCATCTCAAATCGGATATCAAGTATATAAAAAGCGCAGGCCCAATA
This sequence comes from Nezara viridula, assembly GCA_928085145.1. Classification (NCBI taxonomy): domain Eukaryota; kingdom Metazoa; phylum Arthropoda; class Insecta; order Hemiptera; family Pentatomidae; genus Nezara; species Nezara viridula. Next base: position 209,041,897 of record OV725078.1, read on the forward strand.
CTCTTATGAGTCGACCCTCATATCGATTTAATCCAATATGTTACATAAAGCCGAGTGCCGGGGGTCCCAATCTCAAATTGGATACTATTTTTATAAAAAGCGCTCCCTAAAATATATAAGTCGACCCTCATATCGATCTAATCCAAAAAGTTACAAAAAGTGGAGGCCCGGAGCCCCATCTCAAATTAGATATCATTTTCATAAACAGTGCCGCCTAAAACATATAAGTCGACCCTCATATAGATTTAATCCAAAAGTTACAAAAAATGGAGGCACTGATGCCCCATCTCAATTTGGATATCATTTTCCTATAAAGCGCCTCCCAAAATATTAGAGCCGACCTTGAAATAGATTAAAACCGAAAAGTTCAAGAAAGTGGAGGCCCGGAGTGCCCAATCTCAAATTGGATATAATTTTCATAAACAGTGCCCTCTAAAACATGTAAGTCTACCCTTATATCGATTTAATCCCAATAATTACCAAACGTTTTGACTCATGGGACCCATCCCAAATTGGGCATAGTTTTCATAAAAAGGGCCCCCCTAACCATATATGTCGTTCCTTATATCTATTTAAACCAAAAAAATACAGAAAGTAGAGGCCCGGAGTCGCCATCTCAAATTGTATATCATTTTCATAAACAGCGCCCATAAAATATACAAGTCGACTCTTATATCAATTTAATCCAAAAAATACAAAAAATGGAGGCACGGAGGCTCTGTCTCAAGTTGGATATCATTTGACTAAAAAGAACCTCCCAAAACATTAGAGCCGACCTTGAAATAGATTTAATCCGAAAAGTTATAAAAAGTGGAGGCCCACAGTGCACAATCTCAAATTAGATATCATTCTCATAAACAGCGCTTCCTAAAACATATAAATCGACCCTGATATGTATTTAATCCAAAAAGTTAGGTAAAGTCGAGGTCCGGCGGTACCAATATCAAATTGGATATCATTTTCATAAACAGTGCCCCCTAAAACATGTAAGTCGACCCTGACATCGATTTAAACCGAAAAGTTAAAACAAGTCGAGGCCCTGGGGGCAGAATCTCAAATCGGGTTTCATTTTCATAAACAGCGCCCCCTAAAATATATTTAAAAGATCTAATCTTAAAAGTTACAAAAAGTGGAGGCATTCATGCCCCATCTCAAATCGGATATCAATTTTATAAAAAGCGCTCCCCAAAACATATATGTCGACCCTTATATCGATTTATTCCAAATGGTGGAGGTCCGGAGGCCCCATCTTAAATTGAATATTATTTTCATAAACAGCGCCCCCTAAAATATATAAGTCGACCCTTATATCGATCTAATCCAAAAAATACAAAAATACGGAGGTCCTATCTCTCGTTATATATAATTTTCCTAAAAAACGCCTCCCAAAACATTAGAGCCGACCTCGAAATAGATTTAATCCGAAAAGTTAAAATAAGTGGAGGCCCGGAGTGCCCAATCACAAATTAGATATCATTTTCATAAACAGCACCGCCTAACATATATAAATCGACCCTGATATGTATTTAATCCAAAAAGTTAGATAAAGTCGAGGTCCCCCGATCCCAATATCAAATTGGTTATCATTTTCATAAACAGCGCCCCCTAAAACATGTAAGTGGACGTTTATATCGATTTAATCCAAAAAATACAAAAAATGGAGGCACGGATGCCCCATCTCAATTTGGATATCATTTTCCTAAAAAGCGACCTCTTATACATATAAGTCGACCCTTATATCATCGATTTAATCCTAAAATGTACAGAAAGTGGAGGCCCGGACGCCATCTTAAATTGGATATCACTTCCTTAAAAAGCGCCTCCCAAAACATTAGAGATGACCCTGAAATCGATGTAATCCGCAAAGTTAAAAAAACGTCGAGGTCCAGAGGCCCCATCTCAAATTGGATATAATTTTCTTTAAAAAGCGCCCCTCAAAAGGAAACAGTCGACCCTGATATCGATATATTGGAAAAAGTTAAAAAAATTCGATTCCCGGGTGGCCCAATCTCAAATTCGATATGTTTTTCAGAAAAAGAGCTTTAAAAAATATATAAGTCGACCCTTATATGGATTTTTTCCAAAAAGTGGAGGCCCGAGGCACCATCTCAAATTGGATATCATTTTCATAAACAGCACCCCCTTATACATATAAGTCGACCCTTATAACATTGAATTAATCCAAAAAAATACAAAAAGTGGAGGCGCGGAGCCCCATCTAAAATTGGATATCATATCCTTAAAAAGAGCCTCCCAAATCATTAGAGCCGACCCTGAAATCGATTTATTCCGAAAAGTTAAAAAACGGTGAGGCCCGGAGTGCCCAATCTCAAAATAGATATTATTCTCATTAACAGCGCCATATAAACATATAAGTTACCAAAAATTACAAAAAATGGAGGCACGGATGGCCCATCTCAATTTGGATATCATTTTTCTAAAAAGCGCCTCCCAAAACATTAGAGCAGACCTTGAAATAGATTAAATAACAAAAGTGAAAGAAATTGGAGGCCCGGAGTGCCCAATCTCAAAATAGATATTATTCTCAGAAACAGCGCCGTATAAACATATAAGTTACCAAAAGTTACAAAAAATGGAAGCACGGATGCCCCATCTCAATTTGGATATCATTTTTCTAAAAAGCGCCTCCCAAAACATTAGAGCCGACCTTGAAATAGATTAAATCCCAAAAGGGAAAAAAATTGGAGTCCCGGAGTGCCCAATCTCAAATTAGATATCATTTTCATAAACAGCGCCCCCTAAAACATGTAAGTGGACGATTATATCGATTGAATCACAATAATTACCAAACGTTTTGACTCCTTGGACATATCTCAAATTGGGCATAGTTTTCATAAAAATGGCCCCCTAAACATATATGTCGACCCTTATATCTATTTAAACCAAAAACATACAGAAAGTAGAGGCCCGGAGTCCCCATCTCAAATTGTATATCATTTTCATAAACAGCGCCCCGTTATACATATAAGTCGACCCTTATATCATCGATTTAATCCAAAAAGTTACAAGAAGAGGAGGCCCGGACGCCATCTCAAATTGGATATCATTTCTTTAAAAAGCGACTCCCACAACATGAGAGAAGACCCTGAAATCGATGTAATCAGAAAAGTTAAAAAACTTTGAGGCCCGGAGTGCCCAATCTTAAAATAGATGTTATTTTCATAAACAGAGCCCCCTAAAATATATAAGTCGACTCTTATATTAATTTAGTAAAAAAAAATACAAAAAATGGTGGCACGGAGGCCCTGTCTCAAGTTGGATATCATTTTCATAAACAGCGCCCCCTAAAACATGTATGTCGACCCATATATCGATTTAATCCAAAAGTTACAAAAAGTAGAGGCCCGGAGTCCCCATCTCAAATTGTATATCATTTTCATTAATAGCGCTCCCATATACATATAAGTCGACCCTTATATTATCGATTTAATAAAAAATGTTACAAAAAGAGGAGGCCCGTCGCGCCATCTCAAATTGGATATCATTTTCTTAAAAAGCGCCTTCCAAAACATTAGAGCCGACCCTGAAATCGATTTATTCCGAAAAGTTAAGAAACGTTGAGGCCTGGACTGCCCAATCTCAAAATAGATATTATTCTCATAAACAGCGCCATATAAACATATAAGTTAGCAAAAGTTACAAAAAATGGATGCGCGGATGCCCCATCTCAAATTGGATATCATTTTCCTAAAAAGCGCCTCCCAAAACATTAGAGTCGACCTTGAAATAGATTAAATCCCAAAAGTGAAAGAAATGGGAGGCTCGAAGTGCCCAATCTCAAATTAGATATGATTCTCATAAACAGCTCCGCCTAAAATATATAAGTCGACCCTTATATCGATCTAATCCAAAATGTTTCAAAAAGTGGAGGCCCTCAGGCCCCATCTCAAATCGGATATCAATTTTATAAAAAGCGCAACCCAAAACATAAGAGTCGACCCTCATATTGATTTAATAAAATATGTTACATAAAGCCGAGTGCCGGGGGTCCCGATCTCAAATTGGATACCATTTTTATAAAAAGCGTCCCCTAAAATATATAAGTCGACCCTTACATCGATTTAAACCAAAAACATACAAAAAGTAGAGGCCCGGAGTCCCCATCTCAAATTGTATATCATTTACATTAACAGCGCCCCCATATACATATAAGTCGACCCTTATATCATCGATTTAAAAAAGTTACAAAAAGACGAGGCCCGTTTCGCCATCTCAAACTGGATATCATTTTCTTAAAAAGCACCTCCCAAAAACATGGGAGCCGACCCTGAAATCGATTTATTCCGAAAAGTTAAAAAACGGTGAGGCCCGGAGTGCCCAATCTTAAAATAGGTATTATTCTCATAAACAGCGCCATATAAACATATAAGTTACCAAAAGTTACAAAAAATTGAGGCACGGATGCCCCATCTCAATTTGGACATCATTTTCATTAATAGCGCTCCCATATACATATAAGTCGACCCTTATATTATCGATTTAATAAAAAATGTTACAAAAAGAGGAGGCCCGTCGCGCCATCTCAAATTGGATATCATTTTCTTAAAAAGCGCCTTCCAAAACATTAGAGCCGACCCTGAAATCGATTTATTCCGAAAAGTTAAGAAACGTTGAGGCCTGGACTGCCCAATCTCAAAATAGATATTATTCTCATAAACAGCGCCATATAAACATATAAGTTAGCAAAAGTTACAAAAAATGGATGCGCGGATGCCCCATCTCAAATTGGATATCATTTTCCTAAAAAGCGCCTCCCAAAACATTAGAGTCGACCTTGAAATAGATTAAATCCCAAAAGTGAAAGAAATGGGAGGCTCGAAGTGCCCAATCTCAAATTAGATATGATTCTCATAAACAGATCCGCCTAAAATATATAAGTCGACCCTTATATCGATCTAATCCAAAATGTTTCAAAAAGTGGAGGCCCTCAGGCCCCATCTCAAATCGGATATCAATTTTATAAAAAGCGAAACCCAAAACATAAGAGTCGACCCTCATATTGATTTAATAAAATATGTTACATAAAGCCGAGTGCCGGGGGTCCCGATCTCAAATTGGATACCATTTTTATAAAAAGCGTCCCCTAAAATATATAAGTCGACCCTTACATCGATTTAAACCAAAAACATACAAAAAGTAGAGGCCCGGAGTCCCCATCTCAAATTGTATATCATTTACATTAACAGCGCCCCCATATACATATAAGTCGACCCTTATATCATGGATTTAAAAAAGTTACAAAAAGAGGAGGCCCGTTTCGCCATCTCAAACTGGATATCATTTTCTTAAAAAGCACCTCCCAAAAACATGGGAGCCGACCCTGAAATCGATTTATTCCGAAAAGTTAAAAAACGGTGAGGCCCGGAGTGCCCAATCTTAAAATAGGTATTATTCTCATAAACAGCGCCATATAAACATATAAGTTACCAAAAGTTACAAAAAATTGAGGCACGGATGCCCCATCTCAATTTGGACATCATTTTCCTAAAAAGCGCCTCCCAAAACATTAGAGCTGACGTTGAAATATGTTAAATCCGAAAAGTTAAGAAAAGTGGAATCCAACGGGACCCCATCTCAAATTGGATATCATTTTCATAAACAGAGCTCTCTAATACATATAAGTCGACCGTTATATCATCGATTTAATAAAAAAAAATACAAAAATTAGAGGTCCGGAGCACCATCTCAAATTGCATATCATTTTCGTAAAAAGCGCCTCCCAAAATTTTAGAGCCGACTCTAAAATCGATTTAATCCGAAAAGTTAAAAAACGTTGAGGCCCGGAGTGCCCAATCTCAAATTAGATATTATTCTCATAAACAGCGCCCTCTAAAACATATAAGTCGACCCTGTAATCCGAAAAGTTAAAACAAGTCGAGGCCCTGGGTTCCCAATTTCAAATTGGATATCATTTTAATAAACAGTGCCCCATAAAACATATAAGTAAACCTTAAATCAATTTAATCCATAAAGTTAGAAAAAGTCAAGGACCGGAAGGACAAATCACAAATTGGATTTTTTTTTCATAAAAAGCGCCCCCCAAAACATAAGAGTCGACGCTTATATCGATTTAATCCAATATGTTACATAAAGCCGAATGCGGGGGGACCCAATCTCAAATTGGATATCATTTTCATAAACAGCGCCCCCTAAAATATATAAGTTAACCCTTATATCGATATAATCCAAAAAGTTCCAAAAAGTGGAGGCCCGGAGCCCCATCTCCAATTGGATATCATTTTCATAAACAGCGCCGCCTAAAACATATATGTCGACCCTTATATCGATTTAATCCCAATAATTACCAAACGTTGGGACCCTTGGGACCTATCTCAAATTGGGCATTGTTTTCTTATAAGGGTCCCCTAAACATATATGTCGACCCTTATATATCGATTTAAACCAAAAACATAGAAAAAGTAGAGGCACGGAGTCCCCATCTCAAATCGGATATCATTTGCTTAAAAAGCGCCTCCGAAAAGTAATCCGAAAAGTTAAAAAACGTTGAGGTCCGGAGTGCCCAATCTCAAAATAGATATTATTCTCATAAACAGCGCCGCCTTAAACACATAAGTCGACACTAATATCAATTTAATCCAAAAAGTTAGAAAAAGTCGAGACCCTGGGTTCCCAATCGCGTATTGGATATCATTTTAATAAACAGTGCCCAATAAAACATAGAAGTAAACCTAAAATCAATTTAATCCAAAAAAATAGAAAAAGTCGAGGCCTGGAGTGCCCAATCACAAATTGGATATCATTTTCATAAACAGCGCCGCCTAAACATATAAGTCGACCCTGAAATCGATTTAATCCAAAAGTTACAAAAATTGGAGGCCCGGAGTAATCAATCTCAAATTAGATATTATTCTCATAAACAGCGAGCCCTAAAACATATAAGTCGACCCTGATATCGGTTTAATCCAATAAGTTACAAAAAGTCGAGGCCCGAGGGACAGAATCTCAAATCGGCAATCATCTTCATAAAAAGCACCCCCTAAAATATATAAGTTGACCCTTATATCGATTTAATCCAATAAGTTACACAAAGCCGAGTGCCGGGGGTCCCAATCTTGAATTATATATAATTTTCATAAAAAGCGCCCCTCAAAATATATAAGTTGACCCTAATATCGACTTAATAGGAAATGTTAAAAAAAATTCAATTTCCGGGTGGCTCTATCTCAAATTCGTTATGTTTTTCATAAAAAGCGCTCAACATAACGTATAAGTCGACCTTTATATCGATTTATTCCAAAAAGGGGAGGCCCGGAGGCCCCATCTCAAATTGGATATCATTTTAATAAACAGCGCCCCCTTATTCATATAAATCGACCCTTATATCATCGATTTAATCCAAAAAGTTACATAAAGCGGAGGCCCGGAGCCCGATCTCAAATTGGATATCATTTTCATAAAAAGCGCCTCCCAAAACATTTGAGCCGACCCTGAAATCGATTTATTCCGAAAAGTTAAAAAACCGTGAGGCCCGGAGTGCCCAATCTTAAAATAGATATTATTCTCATAAACAGCGCCATATAAACATATAAGTTACCAAAAGTTACAAAAAATTGAGACACGGATGCCCCATCTCAATTTGGACATCATTTTCCTAAAAAGCGCCTCCCAAAACATTAGAGCCGACCTTGAAATATATTAAATTCGAAAAGTTAAAAAAAGTGGAGGCCATCGGGACCCCATCTCAAATTGGATATCATTTTCATAAACAGCGCCCCCTAAAACATGTAAGTGGACGATTATATCGATTTAATCCAAAAGTTACAAAAAATGGAGGCACGGATGCCCCATCTCAATTTGCATATCATTTTCCTAAAAAGGGACCTCTTATACATATAAGTCGACCCTTATATCATCGATTTAATTCTAAAATTTACAAAAAGTGGAGGCCCGGACTGCCTAATCTCAAATTGGATATCATTTCCATAAACAGCGCCCAGTAAAACATGTAAGTCGAAACTTATATCGATTTAATCCCAATAATTACAAAACGTTGGGACCTTCTCGACCCATCTCAAATTGGGCAACGTTTTCATGAAAAGGTCACTCTAAACATATTTGTCGACTCTTATACCGATTTTAACCAAAAACATACAAAAAGTAGAAACCCGGAGTCCCCATCTCAAATTGTATATCATTTTCATAAACAGCGCCCCCATATACATATAAGTCGACTCTTATATCATCGATTTAATCTAAAATGTTACAAAAAGAGGAGGCCCGTCGCGCCATCTCAAATTGGATACCATTTTCTTAAAAAGCGCCTCCTAAAACTTTAAAGCCGACCCAGAAATTGATTTATTCCGAAAAGTTAAAAAACGTTGAGGCCCGGAGTGCTTAATTTCAAAATAGATATTATTCTCATAAACAGCGCCGTATAAACATATAAGTTACCAAAAGTTACAAAAAATGGAGGCACGGGTGCCCAATCTCATTTTGGATACCATTTTTCTGAAAAGCGCCTCCCAAAATATTAGAGCCGACCTTGAAATAGATTAAATCCCAAAAGGGAAAGAAATTGGAGGCCCGGAGTGCCCAATCTCAAATTGGATATCATTTTCACAAACAGTGCCCCCTAAAACATGTAAGTCGACCCTTATATCGATTGAATCGCAATAATTACCAAACGTTTTGACTCCTTGGACCCATCTCAAATTGGGCATAGTTTTCGTAAAAATAGCCCCCTAAACATATATGTCGACCCTTACATCTATTTAAACCAAAAACATACAGAAAGTAGAGGCCCGGAGTCCCCATCTCAAATTGTATATCATTTTCATAAACAGCGCCCCGTTATACATATAAGTCGACCCTTATATCATCGATTTAATCCAAAAAGTTACAAGAAGTGGAGGCCCGGACGCCATCTTAAATTGGATATCATTTCTTTAAAAAGCGCCTCCCAAAACATTAGAGAAGACCCTGAAATCGATGTAATCAGAAAAGTTAAAAACTTTGAAGCCCGGAGTGCCCAATCTTAAAATAGATGTTATTCTCATAAACAGCGCCCCCTAAAACAAATAAGTTGACACTGATATCAATTTAATCCAAAAAGTTAGATAAAGTCCGGATGCCCCATCTCAATTTGGATATCATTTTCCTAAAAAGCGCCCCCCAAAACATTAGAGCCGACCTTGAAATATATTAAATCCGAAAAGTTAAAGAATGTGGAGGCCAGGAGTGCCCAATCTCAATTTGGATATCATTTTCATAAACAGTGCCCCCTAAAACATGTAAGTCGACCCTTATATCGATTTAATCGCAATAATTAGCAAATGTTTTGACCCTTGGGAACCATTTCAAATTGGGTATGGTTCTCATAAAAAGGGCCCCCTAAACATATATGTCGACCCTTATATCTATTTAAACAGCGCCATATAAACATATAAGTTACCAAATGTTACAAAAAATGGAGGCGCGGATGCCCCATCTCAATTTGGATATCATTTTCCTAAATCGCGCTTCCCAAAACATTAGAGTCGACCTTGAAATAGGTTAAATCCCAAAAATGAAAGAAATTGGAGGCTCGGAGTGCCCAATCTCAAATTAGATATCATTTTCATAAACAGCGCCTCCTAAAAAATGTAAGTGGACGATTATATCGATTTAATCCAAAACTTACAAAAAATGGAGGCACGGATGCCCCATCTCAATTTGCATTTCATTTTCCTAAAAAGGGACCTCTTATACATATAAGTCGACCCTTATATCATCGATTTAATTCTAAAATTTACAAAAAGTGGAGGCCCGGAGTGCCCAATCTCAAATTGGATATCATTTCCATAAACAGCGCCCAGTAAAACATGTAAGTCGAAACTTAAATCGATTTAATCCCAATAATTACAAAACGTTGGGACTTTCTCGACCCATCTCAAATTGGGCGTTTTCATAAAAAGGTCACTCTAAACATATTTGTCGACTCTTATACCGATTTTAACCAAAAACATACAAAAAGTAGAAACCCGGAGTCCCCATCTCAAATTGTATATCATTTTCATAAACAGCGCCCCCTTATACATATCAGTCGACCCTTATATCATCGAATTAATAGAAAAAGTTACTAAAAGTGGAGGCCCGGACGCCATCTCAAATTGGATATCATTTCCTTAAAAAGCGACTCCCAAAACATTAGAGAAGACCCTGAAATCGATGTATCCGAAAAGTTAAAAAACGTTGAGGCCCGGAGTGCTCAATCTCAAAATAGATATTATTCTCATAAACAGCGCCCCCTAAAACAAATAAGTCGACACTGATATCAATTTAATTCAAAAAGTTAGATAAAGTCGAGGTCCGGGGGTCCCAATCACAAATTGGATATCATATTCATAAAAAGCGCTCCCTACAATATAAGACTCGACCCTGACATCGATTTAAACCGAAAAGTTGAAACAAGTCGAGGCTTTGGGGGCAGAATCTCAAATCGGCTATTATTTTCATAAACAGCGCCCCCATATACATATAAGTCGAACCCTTATATCATCGATTAAATCCAAGATGTTACAAAATGAGGAGGCCCGTCGCGCCATCTTAAATCGAATACCATTTTCTTAAAAAGCGCCTTCTAAAACATTAGAGCTGACCCTGAAATTGATTTATTCCGAAAAGTTAAAAAACGTTGAGGCCCGGAGTGCCTAATTTCAAAATAGATATTGTTCTCATAAACAGCGCCGTATAAACATATAAGTTACCAAAAGTTACAAAAAATGGAGGCACGGATGCCCCATCTCAATTTGGATATCATTTTTCTAAAAAGCGCCTCCCAAAACATTAGAGCCGACCTTGAAATAGATTAAAACCCAAAAGGGAAAGAAATTGGAGGCCCGGAGTGCCCAATCTCAAATTGGATATCATTTTCACAAACAGTGCCCCGTAAAACATGTAAGTCGACCCTTATATCGATTGTATCACAATAATTACCAAACGTTTTGACTCCTTGGACCCATCTCAAATCGGGCATAGTTTTCATAAAAATGGCCCCCTAAACATATATGTCGACCCTTATATCTATTTAAACCAAAAACATACAGAAAGTAGAGGCCCGGAGTCCCCATCTCAAATTATATATCATTTTCATAAACAGCGCCCCGTTATACATATAAGTCGACCCTTATATCATCGATTTAATCCAAAAAGTTACAAGAAGTGGAGGCCCGGACGCCATCTCAAATTTGATATCATTTCTTTAAAAAGCGCCTCCTAAAACATGAGAGAAGACCCTGAAATCGATGTAATCAGAAAAGTTAAAAAACTTTGAGGCCCGGAGTGCCCAATCTTAAAATAGATGTTATTCTCATAAACAGCGCCCCCTAAAACAAATAAGTCTACACTGATATCAATTTAATCCAAAAAGTTAGATAATTTCAAGGTCCGGCGGTTCCAATCACAAATTGGATATCATATTCATAAATAGCGCTCCCTACAATATAAGACTCGTCCCTGACATCGATTTAAACCGAAAAATTAAAACAAGTCGAGGCTTTGGGGGCAGAATCTCATATCGGCTATCATTTTCATAAACAGCGCCCCCATATACATATAAGTCGACCCTTATATCATCGATTAAATCCAAAATGTTACAAAATGAGGAGGCCCGTCGCGCCATCTTAAATCGAATACCATTTTCTTAAAAAGCGCCTCCTAAAACATTAGAGCTGACCCTGAAATTGATTTATTCCGAAAAGTTAAAAAACGTTGAGGCCCGGAGTGCCTAATTTCAAAATAGATATTGTTCTCATAAACAGCGCCGTATAAACATATAAGTTACCAAAAGTTACAAAAAATGGAGGCACGGATGCCCCATCTCAATTTGGATATCATTTTTCTAAAAAGCGCCTCCCAATACATTAGAGCCGACCTTGAAATAGATTAAATCCCAAAAGGGAAAGAAATTGGAGGCCCGGAGTGCCCAATCTCAAATTGGATATCATTTTCACAAACAGTGCCCCGTAAAACATGTAAGTCGACCCTTATATCGATTGAATCACAATAATTACCAAACGTTTTGACTCCTTGGACCCATCTCAAATCGGGCATAGTTTTCATAAAAATGGCCCCCTAAACATATATGTCGACCCTTATATCTATTTAAACCAAAAACATACAGAAAGTAGAGGCCCGGAGTCCCCATCTCAAATTATATATCATTTTCATAAACAGCGCCCCGTTATACATATAAGTCGACCCTTATATCATCGATTTAATCCAAAAAGTTACAAGAAGTGGAGGCCCGGACGCCATCTCAAATTTGATATCATTTCTTTAAAAAAGCGCCTCCTAAAACATGAGAGAAGACCCTGAAATCGATGTAATCAGAAAAGTTAAAAAACTTTGAGGCCCGGAGTGCCCAATCTTAAAATAGATGTTATTCTCATAAACAGCGCCCCCTAAAACAAATAAGTCTACACTGATATCAATTTAATCCAAAAAGTTAGATAATTTCAAGGTCCGGGGGTTACAATCACAAATTGGATATCATATTCATAAATAGCGCTCCCTACAATATAAGACTCGTCCCTTACATCGATTTAAACCGAAAAATTAAAACAAGTCGAGGCTTTGGGGGCAGAATCTCAAATCGGCTATCATTTTCATAAACAGCGCCCCCTAAAATATATAAGTCGACTCTTATATCAATTTAATCAAAAAAATACAAAAAATGGAGGCACGGAGGCCCGGTCTCAAGTTGGATATCATTTTCCTAAAAAGCGCCCCCCCAAAACATTAAAGCCGTCCTTAAAATAGATTTAAACCGGAAAGTTAAAAAAAGTGGATTCCCAGAGTACCCAATCTCAAATTAGATATCATTCTCATAAACAGCGCTTCCTAAAACATATAAATCGTCTCTGATTTTTTTTTTTTTTTTTTGGGTCCTTCCCTTCCTCGCCGTTAAGGCTATACGGGATTTTCCCGGGCCAGGGAGTGTGGGCGGGGATTTAAAAGACTCCCCCGGCACCGGGACGCGAACTCGTGACTATTTTTATATCTTTGTATTCATATGTCAGGTTGCCAGGCAACGGCGGTGCAGTGCACACGCTTTAGCCCATTCGGCTACCCCGCCCACCTAATGTGGAACGCTTCACGATTTTGCTTGTCATCCTTGCGCAGGGGCCATGCTAATCTTCTCTGTATCGTTCCAATTTTAGTATATGTACCGCCGAAGCGAGTACAAATCGTCTCTGATATGTATTTATTCCAAAAAGTTAGATAAAGTCGAGGTCCGAGGGTACCAATATAAAATTGGATATCATTTTCATAAACAGCGCCCCCTAAAACATGTATGTCGACCCATATATCGATTTAATCCAAAAGTTACAAAAAGTAGCGCCCCCATATACATATAAGTCGACCCTTATATCATCGATTTAAAAAAGTTACAAAAAGACGAGGCCCGTTTCGCCATCTCAAACTGGATATCATTTTCTTAAAAAGCACCTCCCAAAAACATGGGAGCCGACCCTGAAATCGATTTATTCCGAAAAGTTAAAAAACGGTGAGGCCCGGAGTGCCCAATCTTAAAATAGGTATTATTCTCATAAACAGCGCCATATAAACATATAAGTTACCAAAAGTTACAAAAAATTGAGGCACGGATGCCCCATCTCAAATTGTATATCATTTTCATTAATAGCGCCCCCATATACATATAAGTCGACCCTTATATTATCGATTTAATACAAAATGTTACAAAAAGAGGAGGCCCGTCGCGCCATCTCACATTGGATATCATTTTCTTAAAAAGCGTCTCCCAAAACATTAGAGAAGACCCTGAAATCGATGTATCCGAAAAGTTAAAAAACGTTGAGGCCCGGAGTGCTCAATCTCAAAATAGATATTATTCTCATAAACAGCGCCCCCTAAAACAAATAAGTCGACACTGATATGTATTTAATCCAAAAAGATAGATAAAGTCGAGGTCCGGGGGTACCTATATCAAATTGGATATCATTTTCATAATCAGTGCCCCCTAAAACATGTAAGTCGAACCTTATATCGATTTAATCTAAAAGTTACAAAAAATGGAGGCACGGATGCCCAATCTCAATTGGGCAATGTTTACATAAAAAGGCGACTCTAAACATATTTGTCTACTCATATACCGATTTTAACCAAAAACATACAAAAAGTAGAGGTCCGGAGTCCCCATCTCAAATTGTATATCATTTTCATTAACAGCGTCCCCATATAGATATAAGTCGACCCTTATATCATCGATTTAAAAAAGTTACAAAAAGAGGAGGCCCGTCGCGCCATCTCAAATTGATATCATTTTCTTAAGAAGCACCTCCCAAAACATTAGAGCCGACCCTGAAATCGATTTATTCCGAAAAGTTAAAAAACGTTGAGGCCCGGAGTGCCCAATCTCAAAATAGATATTATTCTCATAAACAGCGCCATATAAACATATAAGTTACCAAATGTTACAAAAAATGGAGGCGCGGATGCCCCATCTCAATTTGGATATTATTTTCCTAAATCGCGCCTCCCAAAACATTAGAGTCGACCTTGAAATAGATTAAATCCCAAAAATGAAAGAAATTGGAGGCTCGGAGTGCCCAATCTCAAATTAGATATCATTTTCATAAACAGCTCCTCCTAAGACATGTAAGTGGACGATTATATCGATTTAATCCAAAAGTTACAAAAAATGGAGGCACGGATGCCCCATCTCAATTTGCATATCATTTTCCTAAAAAGGGACCACTTATACATATAAGTCGACACTTATATCATCGATTTAATTCTATAATTTACAAAAAGTGGAGGCCCGGAGTGCCCAATCTCAAATTGGATATCATTTTCATAAACAGCGCCCCCTAAAACATGTAAGTCGAAACTTATATCGATTTAATCCGAATAATTACCAAACGTTGGGACCCTGTCGACCCATCTCAAATTGGGCAATGTTTTCATAAAAAGGTCACTCTAAACATATTTGTCGACTCTTATACCGATTTTAACCAAAAACATACAAAAAGTAGAGACCCGGAGTCCCCATCTCAAATTGTATATCATTTTCATAAACAGCGCCCCCTTATACATATCAGTCGACCCTTATATCATCGAATTATTAGAAAAAGTTACTAAAAGTGGAGGCCCGGACGCCATCTCAAATTGGATATCATTTCCTTAAAAAGCGCCTCCCAAAACATTAGAGAAGACCCTTAAATCGATGTAATCCGAAAATAAAAAACGTCGATGCCCGGAGTGCCCAATATCTCAAATTAGATATTATTGTAAGAAACAGCGCCCCCTGAAATATATATGTCGACTCTTATATCAATTTAATCAAAAAATTCAATAAATGGAAGCACGGAGGTTCTGTCTCAAGGTGGATATCATTTTCCTAAAAAGCGCCTCCCAAAACATTAGAGCCGACCTTGAAATAGATTTAATCCGAAAAGTTAAAAAAAGTGGAGGCCCAGAGAGCCCAATCTCAAATTAGATATCATTCTCATAAACAGCGCTTTCTAAAACATATAAATTGACCCTGATATGTATTTAATCCAAAAAGATAGATAAAGTCGAGGTCCGGGGATACCAATATCAAATTGGATATCATTTTCATAAACAGTGCCCCCTAAAACATGTAAGTCGAACCTTATATCGATTTAACCCAAAATTTACAAAAAATGGAGGCACGGATGCCCCATCTCAATTTGGATATCATTTTCCTAAAAAGGGCATCCTAAACATATATGTCGACCCTTATATCGATTTAAACCAAAAACATACAAAAAGTAGAGGCCCGGAGTCACCATCTCCCCATCGAAACTTATATCGATTTAATTCCAATAATTACCAAACGTTGGGACCCTGTCGACCCATCTCAAATTGGGTAATGTTTTCATAAAAAGGTCACTCTAAACATATTTGTCGACTCTTATACCGATTTTAACCAAAAACATACAAAAAGTAGAGACCCGGAGTCCCCATCTCAAATTGTATATCATTTTCATAAATAGCGCCCCCTTATACATATCAGTCGACCCTTATATCATCGAATTAATCCAAAAAAGTTACAAAAAGTGGAGGCCCGGAGCCCCATCTAAAATTGGACATCATATCCTTAAAAAGCGCCTCCCAAAACATTAGAGCCGATCCTGAAATCGATTTATTCCGAAAAAAATAAAAAACGGTGAGGCCCGGAGTGCCCAATCTCAAAATAGATATTATTCTCATAAACAGCGCCCCCTAAACAAATAAGTCGACACTGATATCAATTTAATCCAAAAAGTTAGATAAAGTCGAGGTCCGGGGGTCCCAATCACAAATTGGATATCATATTCATAAAAAGCGCTCCCTACAATATAAGACTCGACCCTGACATCGATTTAAACCGAAAAGTTGAAACAAGTCGAGGCTTTGGGGGCAGAATCTCAAATCGGCTATCATTTTTATAAACAGCGCCCCCATATACATATAAGTCGACCCTTAAATCATCGATTTAATCCAAAATGTTACAAAAAGAGGAGGCCCATCGCGCCATCTCAAATCGGATATCATTTTCTTAAAAAGCGTCTCCTAAAACATTAGAGCCGACCCAGAAATAGATTTATTCCGAAAATTTAAAACACGTTGAGGCCCGGAGTGCCCAATCTCAAATTATATATTATTCTCATAAACAGCGCCATATAAACATATAAGTTACCAAAAGTTACAAAAAATGGATGCGCGGATGCCCCATCTCAATTTGGATATCATTTTCCTAAAAAGCGCCTCCCAAAACATTAGAGTCGACTTTGAAATAGATTAAATCCCAAAAGTGAAAGAAATGGGAGGCTCGGAGTGCCCCATCTCAAATTAGATATCATTCTCATAAACAGCGCCGCCTAAAATATATAAGTCGACCCTTATATAGATCTAATCCAAAATGTTACAAAAAGTGGAGGCCCTCAGGCCCCATCTCAAATCGGATAGCAATTTTATAAAAAGCGCAACCCAAAACATAAGAGTCGACCCTCATATTGATTTAATCCAATATGATACATAAAGCCGAGTGCCGGGGGTCCCGATCTCAAATTGGATACCATTTTTATAAAAAGCGTCGCCTAAAATATATAAGTCGACCCTTATATCGATCTAATCCAAAAAGCTACAAAAAGTGGAGGCACGGATGCCCAATCTCAATTTGGATATCATTTTCCTAAAAAGCGCCTCCCAAAACATTAGAGCCGACCTTGAAATAGATTAAAACCGAAAAGGTTAAGAAAGTATAGGCCCGGAGTGCCCAATCTCAAATTGGATATCATTTTCATAAACTGTGCCCCCTAAAACATGTCAGTCGACCGTTATATCGATTTAATCCCAATAATTACCAAACGTTTTGACCCTTGGGACCCATTTCAAATTGGGTATCGTTCTCATTAAAAGGGCCCCCTAAACATATATGTCGACCCTTATATCGATTTAAACCAGAAACATACAAAAAATAGAGGCCCGGAGTCCCCATCTCAAATTGTATATCATTTTCATAAACTGCGCCCCGTTATACATATAAGTCGACCCTTATATTATCGATTTAATCATAAAAGTTACAAGAAGTGGAGGGGTGGACGCCATCTCAAATTGGATATCATTTCCTTAAAAAGCGCCTCAAAAAACATTAGGAAAGACCCTGAAATCGATGTAATCCGAAAAGTTAAAAACGTTAAGGCCCGGAGTGCCCAATCTCAAAACAGATATTATTCTCACCGCCCCCTAAAACACATAAGTCGACACTGATATCGATTTAAACCGAAAAGTTAAAACAAGTCGAGGCCCTGGGGGCAGAATCTCAAATTGGCAAACATTTTCATAAACAGCGCTCCCTAAAATATATTTAAAAAGATCTAATCTTAAAAGTTACAAAAAGTGGAGGCCCTCAGGCCCCATCTCAAATCGGATATCAATTTTATAAAAAGCGTTCCCCAAAACATATAAGGCGACCCTTATATCGATTTATTCCAAATGGTGGAGGCCCGGAGGCCCCATCTTAAATTGGATATTATTTACATAAACAGAGGCCCCTGAAATATATAAGTCGACCCTTATATCGATCTAATCCAAAAAATACAAAAATGGAGGCACGGAGGTCCCATCTCACGTTGGATGTCATTTTCCTAAAGAGCGCCTCCCAAAACATTAGAGCCGACCTTGAAATAGATTTAATCCGAAAAGTTTAAAAAAGTGGAGGGCCAGAGTGTCCAATCACAAATTAGATATCATTCTCATAAACAGCGCCGCCTAAAACATATAATTCGACCCTGATATGTATTTAATCCAAAAAGTTAGATAAAGTCGAGGTCCGGGGGTCCCAATATCAAATTGGATATCATTTTCATAAACAGCGCCCCCTAAAACATGTAAGTGGACGATTATATCGATTTAATCCAAAAGTTACAAAAAATGGAGGCACGGATGCCCCATCTCAATTTGGATATGATTTTAATAAACAGCGCCCTCTAATACATATACATCGACCCTTATATCATCGATTTAATCCAAAAAGTTACATAAAGCGGAGGCCCGGAGCCCCATCTCAAATTGGATATCATTTTCATAAAAAGCGCCTTCCAAAACATTTGAGCCGATCCTGAAATCGATGTAATCCGAAAAGATAAAAAAACGTCGAGGCCCGGACTGCCCAATCTCAAATTAGATATTATTGTCATAAACAGCGCCGCCTAAAATATATAAGTCGACCCTTATATAGATCTAATCCAAAATGTTACAAAAAGTGGAGGCCCTCAGGCCCCATCTCAATCGGTTAGCACATTTTATAAAAAGCGCAACCCAAAACATAAGAGTCGACCCTCATATTGATTTAATCCAATATGTTACATAAAGTGCGAGTGCCGGGCGTCCCGATCTCAAATTGGATACCATTTTTATAAAAAGCGTCCCCTAAAATATATAAGTCGACCCTTATATCGATTTAAACCAAAAACATACAAAAAGTAGAGGCCCGGATATCCCAATCTCAAATTGGGCAATGTTTACATAAAAAGGCGACTCTAAACATATTTGTCTACTCATATACCGATTTTAACCAAAAACATACAAAAAGTAGAGGCCCGGAGTCCCCATCTCAAATTGTATTTCATTTTCATTAACAGCGCCCCCATATACATATAAGTCGACCCTTATATCATCGATTTAAAAAAGTTACAATAAGAGGAGGCCCGTTGCGCCATCTCTAATTGGATATCGTTTTCTTAAAAAGCACCTCCCAAAACATTAGAGCCGACCCTGAAATCGATTTATTCCGAAAAGTTAAAAAACGTTGAGGCCCGGAGTGCCCAATCTCAAAATAGATATTATTCTCATAAACAGCGCCATATAGAAATATAAGTTACCAAATGTTACAAAAAATGGAGGCGCGGATGCCCCATCTCAATTTGGATATTATTTTCCTAAATCGCGCCTCCCAAAACATTAGAGTCGACCTTGAAATAGATTAAATCCCAAAAATGAAAGAAATTGGAGGCTCGGAGTGCCCAATCTCAAATTAGATATCATTTTCATAAACAGCTCCTCCTAAGACATGTAAGTGGACGATTATATCGATTTAATCCAAAAGTTACAAAAAATGGAGGCACGGATGCCCCATCTCAATTTGCATATCATTTTCCTAAAAAGGGACCACTTATACATATAAGTCGACACTTATATCATCGATTTAATTCTATAATTTACAAAAAGTGGAGGCCCGGAGTGCCCAATCTCAAATTGGATATCATTTTCATAAACAGCGCCCCCTAAAACATGTAAGTCGAAACTTATATCGATTTAATCCGAATAATTACCAAACGTTGGGACCCTGTCGGCCCATCTCAAATTGGGCAATGTTTTCATAAAAAGGTCACTCTAAACATATTTGTCGACTCTTATACCGATTTTAACCAAAAACATACAAAAAGTAGAGACCCGGAGTCCCCATCTCAAATTGTATATCATTTTCATAAACAGCGCCCCCTTATACATATCAGTCGACCCTTATATCATCGAATTATTAGAAAAAGTTACTAAAAGTGGAGGCCCGGACGCCATCTCAAATTGGATATCATTTCCTTAAAAAGCGCCTCCCAAAACATTAGAGAAGACCCTTAAATCGATGTAATCCGAAAATAAAAAACGTCGATGCCCGGAGTGCCCAATATCTCAAATTAGATATTATTGTAAGAAACAGCGCCCCCTGAAATATATATGTCGACTCTTATATCAATTTAATCAAAAAATTCAATAAATGGAAGCACGGAGGTTCTGTCTCAAGGTGGATATCATTTTCCTAAAAAGCGCCTCCCAAAACATTAGAGCCGACCTTGAAATAGATTTAATCCGAAAAGTTAAAAAAAGTGGAGGCCCAGAGAGCCCAATCTCAAATTAGATATCATTCTCATAAACAGCGCTTTCTAAAACATATAAATTGACCCTGATATGTATTTAATCCAAAAAGATAGATAAAGTCGAGGTCCGGGGATACCAATATCAAATTGGATATCATTTTCATAAACAGTGCCCCCTAAAACATGTAAGTCGAACCTTATATCGATTTAACCCAAAATTTACAAAAAATGGAGGCACGGATGCCCCATCTCAATTTGGATATCATTTTCCTAAAAAGGGCATCCTAAACATATATGTCGACCCTTATATCGATTTAAACCAAAAACATACAAAAAGTAGAGGCCCGGAGTCACCATCTCCCCATCGAAACTTATATCGATTTAATTCCAATAATTACCAAACGTTGGGACCCTGTCGACCCATCTCAAATTGGGTAATGTTTTCATAAAAAGGTCACTCTAAACATATTTGTCGACTCTTATACCGATTTTAACCAAAAACATACAAAAAGTAGAGACCCGGAGTCCCCATCTCAAATTGTATATCATTTTCATAAATAGCGCCCCCTTATACATATCAGTCGACCCTTATATCATCGAATTAATCCAAAAAGTTACAATAACTGGAGGCAATTAGCGACATCTCAAATTGGATATGTTTTTCATAAAAAGAGCTTTAAAAAATATATAAGTTGACCCTTATATGGATTTTTTCCAAAAAGTGGAGGCCCGGAGGCTCCATCTCAAGTTGGATATCATTTTCATAAACAGCACCCCCTTATACATATAAGTCAACCCTTATAACATCGAATTAATCCAAAAAAATACAAAAAGTGGAGGCCCGGAGCCCCATCTAAAATTGGACATCATATCCTTAAAAGGCGCCTCCCAAAACATTAGAGCCGATCCTGAAATCGATTTATTCCGAAAAAAATAAAAAACGGTGAGGCCCGGAGTGCCCAATCTCAAAATAGATATTATTCTCATAAACAGCGCCCCCTAAACAAATAAGTCGACACTGATATCAATTTAATCCAAAAAGTTAGATAAAGTCGAGGTCCGGGGGTCCCAATCACAAATTGGATATCATATTCATAAAAAGCGCTCCCTACAATATAAGACTCGACCCTGACATCGATTTAAACCGAAAAGTTGAAACAAGTCGAGGCTTTGGGGGCAGAATCTCAAATCGGCTATCATTTTTATAAACAGCGCCCCCATATACATATAAGTCGACCCTTAAATCATCGATTTAATCCAAAATGTTACAAAAAGAGGAGGCCCATCGCGCCATCTCAAATCGGATATCATTTTCTTAAAAAGCGTCTCCTAAAACATTAGAGCCGACCCAGAAATAGATTTATTCCGAAAATTTAAAACACGTTGAGGCCCGGAGTGCCCAATCTCAAATTATATATTATTCTCATAAACAGCGCCATATAAACATATAAGTTACCAAAAGTTACAAAAAATGGATGCGCGGATGCCCCATCTCAATTTGGATATCATTTTCCTAAAAAGCGCCTCCCAAAACATTAGAGTCGACTTTGAAATAGATTAAATCCCAAAAGTGAAAGAAATGGGAGGCTCGGAGTGCCCCATCTCAAATTAGATATCATTCTCATAAACAGCGCCGCCTAAAATATATAAGTCGACCCTTATATAGATCTAATCCAAAATGTTACAAAAAGTGGAGGCCCTCAGGCCCCATCTCAAATCGGATAGCAATTTTATAAAAAGCGCAACCCAAAACATAAGAGTCGACCCTCATATTGATTTAATCCAATATGATACATAAAGCCGAGTGCCGGGGGTCCCGATCTCAAATTGGATACCATTTTTATAAAAAGCGTCGCCTAAAATATATAAGTCGACCCTTATATCGATCTAATCCAAAAAGCTACAAAAAGTGGAGGCACGGATGCCCAATCTCAATTTGGATATCATTTTCCTAAAAAGCGCCTCCCAAAACATTAGAGCCGACCTTGAAATAGATTAAAACCGAAAAGGTTAAGAAAGTATAGGCCCGGAGTGCCCAATCTCAAATTGGATATCATTTTCATAAACTGTGCCCCCTAAAACATGTCAGTCGACCGTTATATCGATTTAATCCCAATAATTACCAAACG
This sequence comes from Nezara viridula, assembly GCA_928085145.1. Classification (NCBI taxonomy): domain Eukaryota; kingdom Metazoa; phylum Arthropoda; class Insecta; order Hemiptera; family Pentatomidae; genus Nezara; species Nezara viridula. The sequence continues at coordinate 209,064,389 of OV725078.1, forward strand.
TTTTGACCCTTGGGACCCATTTCAAATTGGGTATCGTTCTCATTAAAAGGGCCCCCTAAACATATATGTCGACCCTTATATCGATTTAAACCAGAAACATACAAAAAATAGAGGCCCGGAGTCCCCATCTCAAATTGTATATCATTTTCATAAACTGCGCCCCGTTATACATATAAGTCGACCCTTATATTATCGATTTAATCATAAAAGTTACAAGAAGTGGAGGGGTGGACGCCATCTCAAATTGGATATCATTTCCTTAAAAAGCGCCTCAAAAAACATTAGGAAAGACCCTGAAATCGATGTAATCCGAAAAGTTAAAAACGTTAAGGCCCGGAGTGCCCAATCTCAAAACAGATATTATTCTCACCGCCCCCTAAAACACATAAGTCGACACTGATATCGATTTAAACCGAAAAGTTAAAACAAGTCGAGGCCCTGGGGGCAGAATCTCAAATTGGCAAACATTTTCATAAACAGCGCTCCCTAAAATATATTTAAAAAGATCTAATCTTAAAAGTTACAAAAAGTGGAGGCCCTCAGGCCCCATCTCAAATCGGATATCAATTTTATAAAAAGCGTTCCCCAAAACATATAAGGCGACCCTTATATCGATTTATTCCAAATGGTGGAGGCCCGGAGGCCCCATCTTAAATTGGATATTATTTACATAAACAGAGGCCCCTGAAATATATAAGTCGACCCTTATATCGATCTAATCCAAAAAATACAAAAAATGGAGGCACGGAGGTCCCATCTCACGTTGGATGTCATTTTCCTAAAGAGCGCCTCCCAAAACATTAGAGCCGACCTTGAAATAGATTTAATCCGAAAAGTTTAAAAAAGTGGAGGGCCAGAGTGTCCAATCACAAATTAGATATCATTCTCATAAACAGCGCCGCCTAAAACATATAATTCGACCCTGATATGTATTTAATCCAAAAAGTTAGATAAAGTCGAGGTCCGGGGGTCCCAATATCAAATTGGATATCATTTTCATAAACAGCGCCCCCTAAAACATGTAAGTGGACGATTATATCGATTTAATCCAAAAGTTACAAAAAATGGAGGCACGGATGCCCCATCTCAATTTGGATATGATTTTAATAAACAGCGCCCTCTAATACATATACATCGACCCTTATATCATCGATTTAATCCAAAAAGTTACATAAAGCGGAGGCCCGGAGCCCCATCTCAAATTGGATATCATTTTCATAAAAAGCGCCTTCCAAAACATTTGAGCCGATCCTGAAATCGATGTAATCCGAAAAGATAAAAAAACGTCGAGGCCCGGACTGCCCAATCTCAAATTAGATATTATTGTCATAAACAGCGCCCCCTAAACCATATAAGTCGACCCTGATATCGATCTAATCCAAAAAATACATAAAATTGAGGCACGGATGCCCCATCTCAATTTTTACATCATTTTCCTAAAAAGTGCCTCCCAAAAAATTTGAGCTGACCTTGAAATATATTAAATCCGAAAAGTTAAAAAAAGTGGAGGCCATCGCGACCCCATCTCAAATTGGATATCATTTTCATAAACAGACCTCTCTAATACATATAAGTCGACCGTTATATCATCGATTTAAACCAAAAACATACAAAAAGTAGAGGCCCGGATATCCCAATCTCAAATTGGGCAATGTTTACATAAAAAGGCGACTCTAAACATATTTGTCTACTCATATACCGATTTTAACCAAAAACATACAAAAAGTAGAGGCCCGGAGTCCCCATCTCAAATTGTATTTCATTTTCATTAACAGCGCCCCCATATACATATAAGTCGACCCTTATATCATCGATTTAAAAAAGTTACAATAAGAGGAGGCCCGTTGCGCCATCTCTAATTGGATATCGTTTTCTTAAAAGCACCTCCCAAAACATTAGAGCCGACCCTGAAATCGATTTATTCCGAAAAGTTAAAAAACGTTGAGGCCCGGAGTGCCCAATCTCAAAATAGATATTATTCTCATAAACAGCGCCATATAGAAATATAAGTTACCAAATGTTACAAAAAATGGAGGCGCGGTGGGCACACATCGACTTAGTTTGAGAGGTGGGTCCGTTAGCGCGCCGACCAACTATTTACTTGAGTGGCGTAAGGGTTTGTGTTCAGGTTGACATTTAGGTATTGGTTTGTGGTGGCGCGGTGGGACACATTGAGATTTTTTTTTGTGTTTTTGGTATGTGGTTGTGGTTGTGGGGTTGTGGGTTTGTTGTGTGTTTGGTTTTGTTCTTGTTTGTGGTGCTTTTTGTGGTGTGTGGTGGTGGTATTTGTTTTTTTGTTTTTTTTTTTTTTTTTTTTTGGTTTTTTTTTTTTGTTGTTTTTTTTGTTGTTTTTGTTTTTTTTGTTTTTTTTTTTTGTTGTGGTTTTTTTTTTGTTGGTTTTTTGTTTTTTTTTTTTTTGGTTTTTTTTTTTGGTTTTTTTGTGTTTTTTTGTTTTGTGGTTTTTTTTTTGTTTTTTTTTTTGTTTTTTTTTGCTGTGTTGATTGTTTTGTTTGGTTTTTTGTGGTGTTTTGTTGGTTTGTGGGTGTTTTTTTTTGGTTTTTGTGTTTTGTGTTTGTGTTTTTGTTGGTTGGTTGGGGGTTTGTTTGTTGGTTTTTGGGTTGTTTTGTTTTTCATGTTTTTGGTGTTTTTTGGTTTTGGGTTGGTGTGGTTTGTGTGTGGTTGTTGTGGTTTTGTTGCAAGCTGAGGAGGTATTTGTTATTTTTATGGTGGGGCTGGTCTAGGTTTTTTGGTGGTCTTTGCTTTTATAATTTAAAATTACAATCTGATTATGCATATTCCCCCGGGTGGATGGTCTTTTTTCGAAAATAAAATAAAAAAAAAAAAGTTAAATAATTAAATAATTAAAATAAAAATTATAAATATAATAAAAAAAAAAAAAAAAAAAAAAAACCAAAAATAAAAAAAATTTTATTAATTATTATTTAGAGCGTAGTCGCGTCGTGCGTTAACCGGATTTGGTAACGTGGACTTGATTTCGCAATTATTTAATAAAATTTAAAAAATTTAAAATATTTTGGGGAGAAATAAAAAAATAAAATAAAATTTAAACAATTTATTTAATTATTAAAATAAAATAAATTAATTAAAAAAACAAATAAATTTAAAAAAATTTAAAAATAAATTTATTATTTTAATATAAAATTAAATATCATTAAATAATAATTTAAAATTATTTTTAAAAATAAAATATAAATTAAAAAAAAAAAAATTCTATAAAATATATAATAAAATAAAAAATACTAAAATAATAAGTATTTTCATAATTAAAAACAAACTATATAAAATTAAATATAATTTAAAAATATATATAAAAAAATTTCTTCAAATTAAAATAATAAAAAAATATTTTAAATATAAAATAATTATTTTATATTAATTAAAAAAAAAATTATTTAATTTAAAAAAAAAAATATTTATATTATTAATTTAATTAATAAATTTATTATTATAATTAATTTATTAAGATATTTTCCCAATATAATTATATATATTTTTAAACTGAAATTAAAATATATTAAAAAAAAAATTAGATATCATTTCATAAACAGCTCCTCCTAAGACATGTAAGTGGACGATTATATCGATTTAATCCAAAAGTTACAAAAAATGGAGGCACGGATGCCCCATCTCAATTTGCATATCATTTTCCTAAAAAGGGACCACTTATACATATAAGTCGACACTTATATCATCGATTTAATTCTATAATTTACAAAAAGTGGAGGCCCGGAGTGCCCAATCTCAAATTGGATATCATTTTCATAAACAGCGCCCCCTAAAACATGTAAGTCGAAACTTATATCGATTTAATCCGAATAATTACCAAACGTTGGGACCCTGTCGACCCATCTCAAATTGGGCAATGTTTTCATAAAAAGGTCACTCTAAACATATTTGTCGACTCTTATACCGATTTTAACCAAAAACATACAAAAAGTAGAGACCCGGAGTCCCCATCTCAAATTGTATATCATTTTCATAAACAGCGCCCCCTTATACATATCAGTCGACCCTTATATCATCGAATTATTAGAAAAAGTTACTAAAAGTGGAGGCCCGGACGCCATCTCAAATTGGATATCATTTCCTTAAAAAGCGCCTCCCAAAACATTAGAGAAGACCCTTAAATCGATGTAATCCGAAAATAAAAAACGTCGATGCCCGGAGTGCCCAATATCTCAAATTAGATATTATTGTAAGAAACAGCGCCCCCTGAAATATATATGTCGACTCTTATATCAATTTAATCAAAAAATTCAATAAATGGAAGCACGGAGGTTCTGTCTCAAGGTGGATATCATTTTCCTAAAAAGCGCCTCCCAAAACATTAGAGCCGACCTTGAAATAGATTTAATCCGAAAAGTTAAAAAAAGTGGAGGCCCAGAGAGCCCAATCTCAAATTAGATATCATTCTCATAAACAGCGCTTTCTAAAACATATAAATTGACCCTGATATGTATTTAATCCAAAAAGATAGATAAAGTCGAGGTCCGGGGATACCAATATCAAATTGGATATCATTTTCATAAACAGTGCCCCCTAAAACATGTAAGTCGAACCTTATATCGATTTAACCCAAAATTTACAAAAAATGGAGGCACGGATGCCCCATCTCAATTTGGATATCATTTTCCTAAAAAGGGCATCCTAAACATATATGTCGACCCTTATATCGATTTAAACCAAAAACATACAAAAAGTAGAGGCCCGGAGTCACCATCTCCCCATCGAAACTTATATCGATTTAATTCCAATAATTACCAAACGTTGGGACCCTGTCGACCCATCTCAAATTGGGTAATGTTTTCATAAAAAGGTCACTCTAAACATATTTGTCGACTCTTATACCGATTTTAACCAAAAACATACAAAAAGTAGAGACCCGGAGTCCCCATCTCAAATTGTATATCATTTTCATAAATAGCGCCCCCTTATACATATCAGTCGACCCTTATATCATCGAATTAATCCAAAAAGTTACAATAACTGGAGGCAATTAGCGACATCTCAAATTGGATATGTTTTTCATAAAAAGAGCTTTAAAAAATATATAAGTTGACCCTTATATGGATTTTTTCCAAAAAGTGGAGGCCCGGAGGCCCCATCTCAAGTTGGATATCATTTTCATAAACAGCACCCCCTTATACATATAAGTCAACCCTTATAACATCGAATTAATCCAAAAAAATACAAAAAGTGGAGGCCCGGAGCCCCATCTAAAATTGGACATCATATCCTTAAAAGGCGCCTCCCAAAACATTAGAGCCGATCCTGAAATCGATTTATTCCGAAAAAAATAAAAAACGGTGAGGCCCGGAGTGCCCAATCTCAAAATAGATATTATTCTCATAAACAGCGCCCCCTAAACAAATAAGTCGACACTGATATCAATTTAATCCAAAAAGTTAGATAAAGTCGAGGTCCGGGGGTCCCAATCACAAATTGGATATCATATTCATAAAAAGCGCTCCCTACAATATAAGACTCGACCCTGACATCGATTTAAACCGAAAAGTTGAAACAAGTCGAGGCTTTGGGGGCAGAATCTCAAATCGGCTATCATTTTTATAAACAGCGCCCCCATATACATATAAGTCGACCCTTATATCATCGATTTAATCCAAAATGTTACAAAAAGAGGAGGCCCATCGCGCCATCTCAAATCGGATATCATTTTCTTAAAAAGCGTCTCCTAAAACATTAGAGCCGACCCAGAAATAGATTTATTCCGAAAATTTAAAACACGTTGAGGCCCGGAGTGCCCAATCTCAAATTATATATTATTCTCATAAACAGCGCCATATAAACATATAAGTTACCAAAAGTTACAAAAAATGGATGCGCGGATGCCCCATCTCAATTTGGATATCATTTTCCTAAAAAGCGCCTCCCAAAACATTAGAGTCGACTTTGAAATAGATTAAATCCCAAAAGTGAAAGAAATGGGAGGCTCGGAGTGCCCCATCTCAAATTAGATATCATTCTCATAAACAGCGCCGCCTAAAATATATAAGTCGACCCTTATATAGATCTAATCCAAAATGTTACAAAAAGTGGAGGCCCTCAGGCCCCATCTCAAATCGGATAGCAATTTTATAAAAAGCGCAACCCAAAACATAAGAGTCGACCCTCATATTGATTTAATCCAATATGATACATAAAGCCGAGTGCCGGGGGTCCCGATCTCAAATTGGATACCATTTTTATAAAAAGCGTCGCCTAAAATATATAAGTCGACCCTTATATCGATCTAATCCAAAAAGCTACAAAAAGTGGAGGCACGGATGCCCAATCTCAATTTGGATATCATTTTCCTAAAAAGCGCCTCCCAAAACATTAGAGCCGACCTTGAAATAGATTAAAACCGAAAAGGTTAAGAAAGTATAGGCCCGGAGTGCCCAATCTCAAATTGGATATCATTTTCATAAACTGTGCCCCCTAAAACATGTCAGTCGACCGTTATATCGATTTAATCCCAATAATTACCAAACGTTTTGACCCTTGGGACCCATTTCAAATTGGGTATCGTTCTCATTAAAAGGGCCCCCTAAACATATATGTCGACCCTTATATCGATTTAAACCAGAAACATACAAAAAATAGAGGCCCGGAGTCCCCATCTCAAATTGTATATCATTTTCATAAACTGCGCCCCGTTATACATATAAGTCGACCCTTATATTATCGATTTAATCATAAAAGTTACAAGAAGTGGAGGGGTGGACGCCATCTCAAATTGGATATCATTTCCTTAAAAAGCGCCTCAAAAAACATTAGGAAAGACCCTGAAATCGATGTAATCCGAAAAGTTAAAAACGTTAAGGCCCGGAGTGCCCAATCTCAAAACAGATATTATTCTCACCGCCCCCTAAAACACATAAGTCGACACTGATATCGATTTAAACCGAAAAGTTAAAACAAGTCGAGGCCCTGGGGGCAGAATCTCAAATTGGCAAACATTTTCATAAACAGCGCTCCCTAAAATATATTTAAAAAGATCTAATCTTAAAAGTTACAAAAAGTGGAGGCCCTCAGGCCCCATCTCAAATCGGATATCAATTTTATAAAAAGCGTTCCCCAAAACATATAAGGCGACCCTTATATCGATTTATTCCAAATGGTGGAGGCCCGGAGGCCCCATCTTAAATTGGATATTATTTACATAAACAGAGGCCCCTGAAATATATAAGTCGACCCTTATATCGATCTAATCCAAAAAATACAAAAAATGGAGGCACGGAGGTCCCATCTCACGTTGGATGTCATTTTCCTAAAGAGCGCCTCCCAAAACATTAGAGCCGACCTTGAAATAGATTTAATCCGAAAAGTTTAAAAAAGTGGAGGGCCAGAGTGTCCAATCACAAATTAGATATCATTCTCATAAACAGCGCCGCCTAAAACATATAATTCGACCCTGATATGTATTTAATCCAAAAAGTTAGATAAAGTCGAGGTCCGGGGGTCCCAATATCAAATTGGATATCATTTTCATAAACAGCGCCCCCTAAAACATGTAAGTGGACGATTATATCGATTTAATCCAAAAGTTACAAAAAATGGAGGCACGGATGCCCCATCTCAATTTGGATATGATTTTAATAAACAGCGCCCTCTAATACATATACATCGACCCTTATATCATCGATTTAATCCAAAAAGTTACATAAAGCGGAGGCCCGGAGCCCCATCTCAAATTGGATATCATTTTCATAAAAAGCGCCTTCCAAAACATTTGAGCCGATCCTGAAATCGATGTAATCCGAAAAGATAAAAAAACGTCGAGGCCCGGACTGCCCAATCTCAAATTAGATATTATTGTCATAAACAGCGCCCCCTAAACCATATAAGTCGACCCTGATATCGATCTAATCCAAAAAATACATAAAATTGAGGCACGGATGCCCCATCTCAATTTTTACATCATTTTCCTAAAAAGTGCCTCCCAAAAAATTTGAGCTGACCTTGAAATATATTAAATCCGAAAAGTTAAAAAAAGTGGAGGCCATCGCGACCCCATCTCAAATTGGATATCATTTTCATAAACAGACCTCTCTAATACATATAAGTCGACCGTTATATCATCGATTTAAACCAAAAACATACAAAAAGTAGAGGCCCGGATATCCCAATCTCAAATTGGGCAATGTTTACATAAAAAGGCGACTCTAAACATATTTGTCTACTCATATACCGATTTTAACCAAAAACATACAAAAAGTAGAGGCCCGGAGTCCCCATCTCAAATTGTATTTCATTTTCATTAACAGCGCCCCCATATACATATAAGTCGACCCTTATATCATCGATTTAAAAAAGTTACAATAAGAGGAGGCCCGTTGCGCCATCTCTAATTGGATATCGTTTTCTTAAAAAGCACCTCCCAAAACATTAGAGCCGACCCTGAAATCGATTTATTCCGAAAAGTTAAAAAACGTTGAGGCCCGGAGTGCCCAATCTCAAAATAGATATTATTCTCATAAACAGCGCCATATAGAAATATAAGTTACCAAATGTTACAAAAAATGGAGGCGCGGATGCCCCATCTCAATTTGGATATCATTTTCCTAAATCGCGCCTCCCAAAACATTAGAGTCGACCTTGAAATAGATTAAATCCCAAAAATGAAAGAAATTGGAGGCTCGGAGTGCCCAATCTCAAATTAGCCTGAAATAACGGCGTTGATGATTTGAAAAAAAATAACAAAATAAAATAAATAATAATAAAATAAAATAAATTATTTTTAAACCTGTAATCTGAATAATTTGTCAAAGTATTATTAATTATATTCTTATAACAATTATATGTATACTCCGTGGTACAGACCCATTTTTATCAAATTATTAACATCCGCCTGAAACTTCGTGAATAGTTTCATCTCATAGTAGCCTACAACTATTTTATTTACGAAAACTCTTGGAATAATGGCGTTTTTAATCTGGAGGTGGGCAAACTTTGTCTATTTAATTACGTACTAAAATCTCATTTGTTTTCTACTTGGATCGTAAGATAATTTGATCACAAAATAGAGAAAAAGGTGTCCTTCAAAAATATTGAGCAGTTTGGCGAGACCTACACTCCCAAATTTTCAAAATAACGAGGTTATAGAGTACAACTGGCACAATATTTTTGTAGGCCACCTTTTTTATCGATTTTGTGATCAAATTATCTTACGATCAATGTTGAAAGAAGCAAATGGGTATTTACGAGGTTTAGTACCTAATTAAATTGACAAAGTTTGTCCACCTCCAGATTGAAAATGCCCCAATTCCGAGATTTTTCGTAAAGAAAATAGTTGTAGGTTACGATGAGATGAAACTACTTACGAAGTTTCAGGCGGATGTTAATAATTCAATAAAAAGGGGTCTGTACAACGGACTACTACTTTGTATCTCATTTTTATCAAGTCTCAAGTTGTCTCTAAAATAATGTTTATAAAAAATCGTTTCCCATTATAAGGAATCAATTTAATAGTTTTATATTATTTAAAAATTTAATAAGTCTGATTTGTTTTCCTTTTAGGAAGATTGTTTTAATTATAAATCATTGATAAATATTATTACGTGTGTATAGTTGGCGGGAGCCACAAATATAACGAAAGAAGACATAATATTCTGCAAGTATCGCAACTGCGGCGTTTAAAATACATAACCCGCAAAGCTATTTGTAAATACATATTCATTAACTTCCGAAATATAACTTTTTAAATAACTAATTATTTTAACTTAATCTATTTCTGATATGCAAAACAAGAATAAACCTAAATACATTATACATTTAAAGTTAGTGCTTTAATTTAGTCCTATAGTACATTTGATCGGTTCTCTAAAGATTTCCTCGGTACAATATTCTGTGTTTCGAAAAGATAAAATTAGCTTAAATACTTTCCCAAGCCGGATTTACACATATTCAAAACACCAGAAACCCAAAAATCGTCAATAAAAACATAAAAAACAACAAACAGCAGTTGTTTTAAGCTAGCCATACCGAACTGATGGACGAACCTTCAGACCTTTCGAAATTTCGTTTATCTTCTTTATATCCTGTATAAAGGAAGGTTCTATTTTAAAATAAAATTAACTGGTTATTACCAAATGTTCACTTTAAACAATAAGCAATATAGGTTACGCTAGGCCTTTTGTTTAACAGAAGTTTTTCGCCCAGCACGCCTGCTAACACAAAGGTTTCCACTTTGGCGAAAAAGTTCCCTTTTGTGGGAGAAATTCTAATGTTAGGAGGGAAAAAAAGTGGAGGACACAATTTTAACAATCAAAGCCTACTTTGTTTAATCTATTTTTTTTTTAGTTCCATATAATATCACATATTATTTTGTATATATTTGGGCGGAAGTGATTTTAAACTAATTTTTATGTGCAAAAAAGAAAGAATCTGACTGAACAAAAGGGAAATTAAAAAAAAAAAAATATGGTGGAAACAAATGCTGCTATGCACAGAAAGTTTGTTATCTTCCCTTCCTCACTTTTTATGCTATATGATTTTTTTCCAGGAGGAAAGGATGGGAGAATTATGCCGAGTTAAAACTCCCAGGAGCACTCTCCAAACTGACCTATTGGACGATTAGTTGTATACCTACGCCTTTGTAGTTCCAAAGAAACAAAAGTGGCCAATGTGGATATTGTATTAGTGATTACTTTTGCCTGATTTCGTCAAATGAAAACAAAAGGAAGTAAGAGAAAAGGAAAGAAGACGTAAAATTCGTGAAAGAAAAGGCTGGATAAAGAAAATTAATCTAATTCGCAGCAGCTAACTATGAAATTTAACAGCACATCTCTAGCTCACTTGAAAATATGGAAAAACTTAGAGAAAAAGAAATGTGGAGTTTTCAAAACTTTTTTTTTCGTTTGTCCTCTACCTTGCCAATTCTGGCATACCTGAAAGTTGTTGTAGAGGTAGAACTAAAACCTATGGTAACCTTAGTGAAAAGATCGAGTTTCACTTCAATTCGGATATCATTTTCCTAAAAAGCGCCTCCCAAAACATTAGAGCCGACCTTGAAATAGATTAAAACCGAAAAGTTAAAGAAAGTATAGGCCCGGAGTGCCCAATCTCAAATTGGATATCATTTTCATAAACTGTGCCCCCTAAAACATGTCAGTCGACCGTTATATCGATTTAATCCCAATAATTACCAAACGTTTTGACCCTTGGGACCCATTTCAAATTGGGTATCGTTCTCATTAAAAGGGCCCCCTAAACATATATGTCGACCCTTATATCGATTTAAACCAGAAACATACAAAAAATGGAGGCCCGGAGTCCCCATCTCAAATTGTATATCATTTTCATAAACTGCGCCCCGTTATACATATAAGTCGACCCTTATATTATCGATTTAATCATAAAAGTTACAAGAAGTGGAGGGGTGGACGCCATCTCAAATTGGATATCATTTCCTTAAAAAGCGCCTCAAAAAACATTAGGAAAGACCCTGAAATCGATGTAATCCGAAAAGTTAAAAACGTTAAGGCCCGGAGTGCCCAATCTCAAAACAGATATTATTCTCACCGCCCCCTAAAAGACATAAGTCGACACTGATATCGATTTAAACCGAAAAGTTAAAACAAGTCGAGGCCCTGGGGGCAGAATCTCAAATTGGCAATCATTTTCATAAACAGCGCTCCCTAAAATATATTTTAAAAGATCTAATCTTAAAAGTTACAAAAAGTGGAGGCCCTCAGGCCCCATCTCAAATCGGATATCAATTTTATAAAAAGCGCTCCCCAAAACATATAAGGCGACCCTTATATCGATTTAAACCAGAAACATACAAAAAGTAGAGGCCCGGAGTCCCCATCTCAAATTGTATATCATTTTCATAAACTGCGCCCCGTTATACATATAAGCCGACCCTTATATTATCGATTTAATCATAAAAGTTACAAGAAGTGGAGGGGTGGACGCCATCTCAAATTGGATATCATTTCCTTAAAAAGCGCCTCAAAAAACATTAGGAAAGACCCTGAAATCGATGTAATCCGAAAAGTTAAAAACGTTAAGGCCCGGAGTGCCCAATCTCAAAACAGATATTATTCTCACCGCCCCCTAAAACACATAAGTCGACACTGATATCGATTTAAACCGAAAAGTTAAAACAAGTCGAGGCCCTGGGGGCAGAATCTCAAATTGGCAAACATTTTCATAAACAGCGCTCCCTAAAATATATTTAAAAAGATCTAATCTTAAAAGTTACAAAAAGTGGAGGCCCTCAGGCCCCATCTCAAATCGGATATCAATTTTATAAAAAGCGCTCCCCAAAACATATAAGGCGACCCTTATATCGATTTATTCCAAATGGTGGAGGCCCGGAGGCCCCATCTTAAATTGGATATTATTTACATAAACAGAGGCCCCTGAAATATATAAGTCGACCCTTATATCGATCTAATCCAAAAAATACAAAAAATGGAGGCACGGAGGTCCCATCTCACGTTGGATGTCATTTTCCTAAAGAGCGCCTCCCAAAACATTAGAGCCGACCTTGAAATAGATTTAATCCGAAAAGTTTAAAAAAGTGGAGGGCCAGAGTGTCCAATCACAAATTAGATATCATTCTCATAAACAGCGCCGCCTAAAACATATAATTCGACCCTGATATGTATTTAATCCAAAAAGTTAGATAAAGTCGAGGTCCGGGGGTCCCAATATCAAATTGGATATCATTTTCATAAACAGCGCCCCCTAAAACATGTAAGTGGACGATTATATCGATTTAATCCAAAAGTTACAAAAAATGGAGGCACGGATGCCCCATCTCAATTTGGATATGATTTTAATAAACAGCGCCCTCTTATACATATACATCGACCCTTATATCATCGATTTAATCCAAAAAGTTACATAAAGCGGAGGCCCGGAGCCCCATCTCAAATTGGATATCATTTTCATAAAAAGCGCCTTCCAAAACATTTGAGCCGATCCTGAAATCGATGTAATCCGAAAAGATAAAAAAACGTCGAGGCCCGGACTGCCCAATCTCAAATTAGATATTATTGTCATAAACAGCGCCCCCTAAACCATATAAGTCGACCCTGATATCGATCTAATCAAAAAAATACATAAAATTGAGGCACGGATGCCCCATCTCAATTTTTACATCATTTTCCTAAAAAGTGCCTCCCAAAAAATTTGAGCTGACCTTGAAATATATTAAATCCGAAAAGTTAAAAAAAGTGGAGGCCATCGGGACCCCATCTCAAATTGGATATCATTTACATAAACGGAGCTCTCTAATACATATAAGTCGACCGTTATATCATCGATTTAATCCAAAAAAAATACAAAAATTAGAGTTCCGGAGCACCATCTGAAATTGGATATCATTTTCGTAAAAACGCCTCAAAAAACATTAGAGCCGACTCTGAAATTGATTTAATCCGAAAAGATAAAAAACGTTGAGGCCCGGAGTGCCCAATCTCAAATTAGATATTATTCTCATAAACAGCGCCCCCTAAAACATATAAGTCGACCCTGACATCGATGTAATCCGAAAAGTGGAGACCCGGAGGCCCTGGGTTCCCAATTTCAAATTTGATATCATTTTAATAAACAGTGCCCCATAAAACATATAAGTAAACCTTAAATCAATTTAATACATAAAGTTACAAAAAGTCGATATAACCCTTATATCGATATAATCCAAAAAGTTACAAAAAGTGGAGGCCCGGAGCCCCATCTCCAATTGGATATCATTTTCATAAACAGCGCCGCCTAAAACATATAAGTCGACCCTTATATCGATTTAGTCCCAATAATTACCAAAGGTTGGGACCCTTGGGACCTATCTCAAATTGGGCATTGTTTTCTTAAAAGGGCCCCCTAAACATATATGTCGACCCTTATATCGATTTAAACCAAATACATAGAAAAAGTAGAGGCCCGGAGTCCCCATCTCAAATTGGATATCATTTGCTTAAAAAGCGCCTCCGAAAAGTAATCCGAAAAGTTAAAAAATGTTGAGGTCCGGAGTGCCCAATCTCAAAATAGATATTATTCTCATAAATAGCGCCGCCTAAAACACATAAGTCGACACTAATATCAATTTAATCCAAAAAGTTAGATAAAGTCGAGGTCCGGGGGTCCCAATCTCAAATTGGGTATCATTTTCATAAACTGCACCCCCTAACATATATAATTGGACCCTAATATCGATTTAAATAAAAAAGTTAAGGCCCAGATGCCTAACCACAAATTGGATATCATATTCATAAACAGCGCTCCCTAAAATATATAAGTCGACCCTGAAATCGATTTAATCCAAAAGTTACAAAAATTGGAGGTCCGGAGTACTCAATTTCAAATTAGATATTATTCTCATAAACAGCCCCCCATAAAACATATAAGTAAACCTTAAATCAATTTAATACATAAAGTTACAAAAAGTCGATATAACCCTTATATCGATATAATCCAAAAAGTTAGAAAAAGTCGAGGCCTGGAGTGCCCAATCTCAAATTGGATATCATTTTCATAAACAGCGCCGCCTAAAACATATAAGTCGACCCTGAAATCGATTTAATCCAAAAGTTACAAAAATTGGAGGCCCGGAGTACTCAATCTCAAATTAGATATTATTCTCATAAACAGCCCCCCCTAAAACATATAAGTAGACCCTGATATCGGTTTAATCCAATAAGTTACAAAAAGTCGAGGCCCGAGGGACAGAAATCAAATCGGCAATCATCTTCATAAAAAGCACCCCCTAAAATATATAAGTCGACCCTTATATCGATTTAATCCAATAAGTTACACAAAGCCGAGTGCCGGGGGTCCCAATCTTGAATTATATATAATTTTCATAAAAAGCGCCCCTCAAAACATATAAGTTGACCCTAATATCGACTTAATAGGAAATGTTAAAAAAATTCAATTTCCGGGTGGCCCTATCTCAAATTCGATATGTTTTTCATACAAAGCGCTCGACATAACGTATAAGTCGACCTTTATATCGATTTATTCCAAAAAGGGGAGGCCCGGAGGCCCCATCTCAAATTGGATATCATTTTAATAAACAGGGCCCCCTTATACATATAAATCGACCATTATATCATCGATTTAATCCAAAAAGTTACATAAAGCGGAGGCCCGGAGCCCCATCTCGAATTGGATATCATTTTCATAAAAAGCGGCTTCCATTTGAGCCGATCCTGAAATCGATTTAATCCGAAAATCTTAAAAACGTTGAGGCCCGGATAGTCCAGTCTCAAATTAGATATTATTCTCATGAACAGCGCTCCCTAAATCATATAAGTCAACCCTGATATCGATATAATCCAATACGTTACACAAAGTCGAGGCCCGGGGGTCCAAATCTCAAATTCGATATCATTATCATAAACAGCGCAACCTAAAACATACAAGTCGATCCATACATCGATCCAAAAAGTTAAAAAAAGTTGAGACCCAGTTGCCCAATCACAAATTGGATATCATTTTCATAAAAAGTGCTCTCTAAAATATATCGATCTAATATTAAATGTTACAAAAAGTGGAGGTCCGGAGGTCCCATTCCAAATCGGATATCAGTTTTGTAAAATGTGCAACCCAAAACATATAAGCCGACCCTGATATCGGTTTAGTCCAAAAAGTTACAAAAAGTGGTGGAACGATGGCCCCATCTCAAATTGGATATCATCTTCATAAAAAGCGCCCCATAAAATATATAAGTAGACCCTCATATCGATCTAATCTTAAAACTTACAAAAAGTGGAGGCCCGGAGGCACCATCTCAAATCGGATATCAATTTTATAAAAAGCGCAACCCAAACCATAGAAGTCCACGCTCATATCGATTAAATCCAAATAATTACAAAAAGTTGAGCCCTTTTTGACCCATCTCAAATTGGATATCATAAACAGCGCTCCTCAAAACAAACAAGTCGACCCTTATATCGATCTATTCCAAAATCGCAAAAATTTACAAAAATTCGAGGCCCGGAGGCCCCATCTCAAATTGGATATCATTTTCATAAACAGCTCCCCCTAAAATAAATGAGTCGAAACTTAAATTGATCTAATCGAAAATGTTACTAAAATTCGAGGCCCAGAGGCCACATCTCAAATTGGATATTATTTTCATAAAAAGCGCCTCCCAAAACATTAGAGCCAACCCTCATATCGATTTAATCTAAAAAGTTACAAAAAGTCGAGTCCCGGAGGACAGAATCCCAAATGTTATAAGATTTCAGAGTCGGCTCTAATGTTTTGGGAGGCCCTTTGTAAGGAAATGATATCCAATTTGAGAAGGGGCCTCCGGGCCTCCACTTTTTGGAAAAAATCCATATCCAATTTGAGACGGGGCCACCGGTCCTCCACTTTTTGTAACTATTTGGATTATATTGAAATAAGGGTCGACTTATATGTTTTAGGCGGCGCTGTTTATGAAAATGATATCCAATTTGAGATTGGGACCCCCGGCAATCGACTTTGTGTAACTTATTGGATTAAATCGATATGAGGTTCGACTCTTATGTTTTAGGTTGCGCTTTTTATAAAATTGATATCCGATTTGAGATGGGACCAACGGGCCTCCACTTTTTGTTACTTTTGGATTAAATCGATTTCAGGGTCGGCACAAATGTTTTGGGGGGCGCTGTTTATGAAAATGATATCAAATTTGAGATTGGGCACTCCGGGTCTCGACTTTTTCTAACTTTTTGGATTAATTTGATTTAAGGTTTACTTAAATGTTATATGGGGCACTGTTTTTTAAAATGATATCCAATTTGAGATTGGGCCCCCAGGGCCTCGACTTGTTTTAACTTTTCGGATTAAATCGATGTCAGGGTCGAGTCTTATATTTTAGGGAGCGCTTTTTATGAATATGATATCCAATTTGTGATTAGGCATCTGGGCTTTAACTTTTTTGTTTATATGAGGGTCCACTTATATGTGTTAGGGGGCGCTGTTTATGAAAATAATATCCAATTTGAAATTCTGACCCCAGGGCCTCCACTTTATCTAACTTTTTGGATTAAATTGATATCAGTGTCGACTTATGTGTTTTAGGGGGCGCTAATTATGAGAATAATATCTATTTTGAGATTGGGAATTTCGGGGCTCAACGGTTTTTAACTTTTCGGTTTACATCGATTTCAGGGTCTTCTCTAAGGTTTTGGGAGGCTCTTTTAAAGGAAATGATATCCAATTTGAGATGGGGACTTCGGGCCTCTCCTTTTTGTATGTTTTTGGTTTAAATCGATATAAGGGTCGCCATATATGTTTATGGGGCGCTGTTTATGAAAATGATATCCAATTTGAGATTGGGCACTCCGGGCCCCCACTTTTAAAAAAAAAGTGGTGTGCTGTTTTAGGAGGCGCTGTTTATGAAAATTATATCCTATTTGAGATTGGGCACTCCGGGCCTCAACGTTTTTTAATTTTTCGGATTAAATCGATTTTAGGGTCGGCTCTAATGTTTTGGGAGGCGCTTTTTATGAAAATGATATCCAATTTGAGATGGGGCTCCAGGCCTCCAATTTTGTATTTTTTTGGATTAAATCGATGATATAACGGTCGACTTATATGTATAAGGGGGCGCTGTTTATGAAAATGATATCCAATTTGAGATGGGGCTCCGGGTCTCCACTTCATGTAACTTTTTGGATTAAACCGATGATAAAAGGGTCGAATTTCTATGTAAAGGGGGCACTTTTTATGAAAAACATATCGAATTTGAGATTGGGCCACCCAGAAATCTAATTTTTTTAACATTTCCGATTAAATCGATATCAGGGTCGACTTCTATGTTTTGAGGGACGCTTTTTATGAAAATGATATCCAATTTGAGATTCTGTCCCCGGGCCTCGACTTTTCATAACATTTAGGATTAAATCGATATGAGGGTCGGCTCTAATAATTTAGGAGGAGCTTTTAATGAAATTGATATCCAATTTGACATAAGGCCTCCGGGCCTCGAATTTTTGTAACATTTTTGATTAGATCAATTTATGTTTCGACTTATATATTTTAGGGGGAGCTGTTTATGAAAATGATATCCAATTTGAGATGGGGCCTCCGGGCCTCCATTTTTTGGAATAAATCGATATAAGGGTCGACCTATATATTTTGTGGAGCGCTTTTTATGATATCCAATTTAGATGGGGTAAATTGGGATATTAGGGGGGGTTGGTTTGGGTGGTTTGAGTGTGATGGGGAGAAGTTGTGGTGGGTGGGTGAGGAGGGGATGTGGTTTTTGTGAGTTGGGGTGGTTTGAGGTTTAGAAGGAAGAATATGGTGGGTTGTTTGAGTGTGTTGGGGAGGTAGTTGTTTGGGGGGGGTGTTATGGGGTGTTTGAATAGAGGTGTGATTGATTTTTTAGGGGGGAATATGGGGGTTAGGTGGATGTGGTTTGAGTGGAATTGGGAGGAGATTTGGGGGGGGGGGGGTGGGGAGGGTGTGGTTTTGTGTGAATTATGTAGTTGGAAAAAAATGAAGAAATGGGGGGTTGAGGGTGGGGGGGGGATGGTTTGAGTGTTTTGGGGAGTAGGTTTGGGGTGGAGGAGATGGGGGTGGTTTTGGTTTGAATTGGGGTGTGGGTAGTAACAAAGGATATAGTTGGGGGGTTATGGGGGGGTGGGGTGGTTTAGGTGGGTAGTAGTTGTGTTGGGTGGGGGTGATGGGGTGTTTTGGAGTGAATTGGGGGGGGTGGGGGATAAGGAAGATATGGGTGGGTTGGGGTGGGTTTTAAATGATTGTGTTTTTTGGTAAGAAAGTTGTGGTTTTTGGGGGATAGGGGTTGTTTTATTGAGTTTGTGTGTGGGGTATAAAGTTTATGTTGTGGTGGTTTTATGGGTAAGTGGTTTGAGTTTGATGGGTAGTAGGAGTGGTGTGGTGGGTAGGGAGGTTTTATGAAAATGATATCCAATTTGAGATTGGGTTCCCCGGGCCTCGACTTTTCATAACATTTAGGATTAAATCGATATGAGGGTCGGCTCTAATAATTTGGGAGGAGCTTTTAATAAAATTGATATCCAATTTGAGATAAGGCCTTGCGGGCCTTGAATTTTTGTAACATTTTTGATTAGATCAATTTATGATTTGACTTATATATTTTAGGGGGAGCTGTTTATGAAAATGATATCCAATTTGAGATGGAGACTCCGGGCCTCTACTTTTTGTATGTTTTTGGTTTAAATCGATATTAGGGTCGCCATATATGTTTATGGGGCGCTGTTTATGAAAATTATATCCAATTTGAGATTGGGCACTCCGGGCCTCAACGTTTTTTAATTTTTCGGATTAAATCGATATGAGGGTCGACTCTAATGTTTTGGGTAGCAGTTTTTACAAAATTGATATCCGATTTGAGATGGGTCCTCCGGGCCACCACTTTTTTTAACTTTTAAGATTAGATCGATATAATTGTCGACTTATATATTTTAGGGGGCGCTATTTATGAAAATGATAACCAATTTGAGATTGGGCACTCCGGGGCTCAACGTTTTTTAATTTTTCGGATTAAATCGATTTTAGGGTCGGCTCTAATATTTTGGGAGGCGCTTTTTATGAAAATGATATCAAATTTAAGATGGTGCTCCAGGCCTCCAATTTTTGTATTTTTTTGGATTAAATCGATGATATAACGGTCGACTTATATGTATAAGGGGGCGCTGTTTTTGAAAATGATATCCAATTTGAGATGGGGCTCCGGGTCTCCACTTCATGTAACTTTTTGGATTAAACCGATGATAAAAGGGTCGAATTTATATGTATATAAGGGGCACTTTTTATAAAAAAACATATCGAATTTGGAGATTGGGCCACCCAGGAATCTAATTTTTTTAACATTTCCGATTAAATCGATATCAGGGTCGACTTTATGTTTTGAGGGACGCTTTTTATGAAAAATGTTTTGGGAGGTGCTTTTCAGGAAAAATATATCAAACTTGAGATGGGGCCCCCCTGCCTCAACTTTTTGTAACTTTTGCATTAAATCGATATAAGGGTCGACTTATATATTTTAGGGGGAGCTGTTTATGAAAATGATATCCAATTTTGAGATGGGGCTCCGGGCCTCCACTTTATGTAATTTTTTGAATTAAATCGATGATATAAGGGTCGACTTATATGTATAAGGGGGCGCTGTTTATAAAAATGACATACTATTTGAGATGGGGCCTCCGGGCCTCCACTTTTCGGAATAAATCGATATAAGGGTCGACTTAAATATTTTGTGGAGCACTTTTTATGATATCCAATTTGAGGTGGGTCCCAAGGTGCTCAACTTTTTGTAATTATTTGGATTAATTCGATATCAGGGTCGACTTATATGGTTTAGAGAGCGCTGTTCATGAGAATAATATCTAATTTGAGACTGGGCACTCCGGGCCTCCACACGTTGGAATAAATCGAAATAAGGGTCGACTTATATGTTTGGGGAGAAAAATTTTATGATATCCAATTCACATTTTTTAACTTTTCAGATTAAATCTATTTCAAGGTCGGCTCTAATGTTTTGGTAGGTGCTTTTTAGGAAAATTATATCCAACTTGAGATAGGGCCTCCCTGCCTATAATTTTTGTAACTTTTGAATTAAATCGATATAAAGGTCGACTTATATGTTTTAGGCGGCGCTGTTTCTGAAAATTATATCCAATTTGCGATTGAGACCCCGGCACTCGGCTTTTTGTAACTGATTGGATTAAATCGATATGAGGGCCGACTTATATATTTTGGGTTGCGCTTTTTATATCGGTTTAATCCAATAAGTTACAAAAAGTCGAATCCCGAAGGACAGAATCTCAAATCGGATATCAATTTTGTATAACGTGCAACCCAAAACATATAAGTTGACCCTGATATCGGTTTAGTCCAATAAGTTACAAAAAGTCGAGTCCCGGAGAACAAAATCTCAAATCGGCTAACATTATCATAAATAGCTCCCCCTAAAATATATAAGTCGAAACTTAAATTGATCTAATCGAAAATGTTCCAAAATTCGAGGCCCAGAGAGAGGCCCCATCTCAAATTGGATATCATTTTCATAAAAAGCACCTCCCAAAACATTAGAGCCGACCGTCATATCGATTTAATCCAATAAGTTAAACAAAGTCGATTGAAGGAGGTCCCAATCTCAAATTGGATATCATTTTCATAAACAGCGCCTTCTAAGACATATAAGTCGACCCTTATATCGATCTAATCTAAAAAGTTACAAAAAGTGGATTCCCGGAGACCCCATCTCAAATCAGATATCAATTTTATAAAAAGCGCAACCCAAAACATAACAGTCGACCCTCAGATCGATTTAATCCAAAAAGTTAGAAAAAGTGGAGGACCAGTGGCCCCATATCAAATTGGATATAATTTTCATAAAAAGAGCCCCCTAAAATATATAAGTCGACCCTTATATCGATCCAAAAAGTTAAAAAAAAATGAGGCCCGGAGTGCCCAATCTCAAATTGGATATCATTTTCATAAAAAGCGCCCCCCAAAACTAAAGTCGACCCTGATATCGATTTAATCCAAAAGTTAAAAAAGTCGAGGCCCGGGGCCCAATCTCAAATTCGATATTATTTTCATAAAAAGCGCCCCCAAAACTAAAGTCGACCTGATATCGATTTAATCCAAAATTAAAAAAGTCGAGGCCCGGGGGCCCAATCTCAAATTCGATATCATTTTCATAAAAAGCGCCCCCCAAAACATAAGAGTCGACCCTGATATCGATTTAATCCAAAAGTTAAAAAAGTCGAGGCCGGGGCCCAATCTCAATTCGATATCATTTTCATAAAAAGCGCCCCCAAAACATAAGAGTCGACCCTGATATCGATTTAATCCCAAAAAGTTAAAAAAGTCGAGGCCCGGGGCCCAATCTCAAATTCGGATATCATTTTCATAAAAAGCGCCCCCCAAAACATAAGAGTCGACCCTGATATCGATTTAATCCAAAAAGTTAAAAAAAGTCGAGGCCGGGGTCCCAATCTCAAATTCGATATCATTTTCATAAAAAGCGCCCCCAAAACATAAGAGTCGACCCTGATATCGATTTAATCCAAAAGTTAAAAAAAGTCGAGGCCCGGGGGCCCAATCTCAAATTCGATATCATTTTCATAAAAGCGCCCCCAAAACATAAAGTCGACCCTGATATCGATTTAATCCAAAAGTTAAAAAAAGTCGAGGCCCGGGGGCCCAATCTCAAATTCGATATCATTTTCATAAAAAGCGCCCCCAAAACATAATAGTCGACCCTGATATCGATTTAATCCAAAAGTTAAAAAAGTCGAGGCCCGGGGGCCCAATCTCAAATTCGATATCATTTTCATAAAAAGCGCCCCCCAAAACATAAGAGTCGACCCTGATATCGATTTAATCCAAAAAGTTAAAAAAAGTCGAGGCCCGGGGGCCCAATCTCAAATTCGATATCATTTTCATAAAAAGCGCCCCCAAAACATAAAGTCGACCCTGATATCGATTTAATCCAAAAAGTTAAAAAAGTCGAGGCCGGGGCCCAATCTCAAATTCGATATCATTTTCATAAAAAGCGCCCCCAAAACATAAGAGTCGACCCTGATATCGATTTAATCCAAAAGTTAAAAAAAGTCGAGGCCCGGGGGCCCAATCTCAAATTCGATATCATTTTCATAAAAAGCGCCCCCCAAAACATAAAGTCGACCCTGATATCGATTTAATCCAAAAAGTTAAAAAAGTCGAGGCCGGGCCCAATCTCAATTCGATATCATTTTCATAAAAGCGCCCAAAATAAGTCGACCTGAATCGATTTAATCAAATTAAAAGTCGGCCGGGGGCCAATCTCAATTCGATATTATTTTCATAAAAGCGCCCCCAAAACATAAAGTCGACCCTGATATCGATTTAATCCAAAAAGTTAAAAAAAGTCGAGGCCGGGGGCCCAATCTCAAATTCGATATCATTTTCATAAAAAGCGCCCCCAAAACATAATAGTCGACCCTGATATCGATTTAATCCAAAAAGTTAAAAAAAGTCGAGGCCCGGGGGCCCAATCTCAAATTCGATATCATTTTCATAAAAAGCGCCCCCAAAACATAAAGTCGACCCTGATATCGATTTAATCCAAAAAGTTAAAAAAAGTCGAGGCCCGGGGCCCAATCTCAAATTCGATATCATTTTCATAAAAAGCGCCCCCAAAACATAAAGTCGACCCTGATATCGATTTAATCCAAAAAGTTAAAAAAAGTCGAGGCCCGGGGGCCCAATCTCAAATTCGATATCATTTTCATAAAAAGCGCCCCCCAAAACATAAAGTCGACCCTGATATCGATTTAATCCAAAAAGTTAAAAAAGTCGAGGCCCGGGGCCCAATCTCAAATTCGATATCATTTTCATAAAAAGCGCCCCCAAAACATAATAGTCGACCCTGATATCGATTTAATCCAAAAAGTTAAAAAAGTCGAGGCCCGGGGCCCAATCTCAAATTCGATATCATTTTCATAAAAAGCGCCCCCAAAACATAAGAGTCGACCCTGATATCGATTTAATCCAAAAAGTTAAAAAAAGTCGAGGCCCGGGGGCCCAATCTCAAATTCGATATCATTTTCATAAAAAGCGCCCCCCAAAACATAAAGTCGACCCTGATATCGATTTAATCCAAAAAGTTAAAAAAAGTCGAGGCCCGGGGCCCAATCTCAAATTCGATATCATTTTCATAAAAAGCGCCCCCAAAACATAAGAGTCGACCCTGATATCGATTTAATCCAAAAAGTTAAAAAAGTCGAGGCCCGGGGCCCAATCTCAAATTCGATATCATTTTCATAAAAAGCGCCCCCAAAACATAATAGTCGACCCTGATATCGATTTAATCCAAAAAGTTAAAAAAAGTCGAGGCCCGGGGCCCAATCTCAAATTCGATATCATTTTCATAAAAAGCGCCCCCAAAACATAATAGTCGACCCTGATATCGATTTAATCCAAAAAGTTAAAAAAGTCGAGGCCCGGGGGCCCAATCTCAAATTCGATATCATTTTCATAAAAAGCGCCCCCAAAACATAAGAGTCGACCCTGATATCGATTTAATCCAAAAGTTAAAAAAGTCGAGGCCCGGGGCCCAATCTCAAATTCGATATCATTTTCATAAAAAGCGCCCCCAAAACATAAGAGTCGACCCTGATATCGATTTAATCCAAAAAGTTAAAAAAAGTCGAGGCCCGGGGCCCAATCTCAATTCGATATCATTTTCATAAAAAGCGCCCCCAAAACATAAAGTCGACCCTGATATCGATTTAATCCAAAAAGTTAAAAAAGTCGAGGCCCGGGGCCCAATCTCAAATTCGATATCATTTTCATAAAAAGCGCCCCCAAAACATAAGAGTCGACCCTGATATCGATTTAATCCAAAAAGTTAAAAAAAGTCGAGGCCCGGGGGCCCAATCTCAAATTCGATATCATTTTCATAAAAAGCGCCCCCAAAACATAATAGTCGACCCTGATATCGATTTAATCCAAAAGTTAAAAAAAGTCGAGGCCCGGGGGCCCAATCTCAAATTCGATATCATTTTCATAAAAAGCGCCCCCAAAACATAATAGTCGACCCTGATATCGATTTAATCCAAAAGTTAAAAAAGTCGAGGCCCGGGGCCCAATCTCAAATTCGATATCATTTTCATAAAAAGCGCCCCCCAAAACATAATAGTCGACCCTGATATCGATTTAATCCAAAAAGTTAAAAAAAGTCGAGGCCCGGGGGCCCAATCTCAAATTCGATATCATTTTCATAAAAAGCGCCCCCCAAAACATAAAGTCGACCCTGATATCGATTTAATCCAAAAAGTTAAAAAAGTCGAGGCCCGGGGGCCCAATCTCAAATTCGATATCATTTTCATAAAAAGCGCCCCCAAAACATAATAGTCGACCCTGATATCGATTTAATCCAAAAAGTTAAAAAAGTCGAGGCCCGGGGGCCCAATCTCAAATTCGATATCATTTTCATAAAAAGCGCCCCCAAAACATAAAGTCGACCCTGATATCGATTTAATCCAAAAAGTTAAAAAAGTCGAGGCCCGGGGCCCAATCTCAATTCGATATCATTTTCATAAAAGCGCCCCCAAAACATAAAGTCGACCCTGATATCGATTTAATCCAAAAGTTAAAAAAAGTCGAGGCCCGGGGGCCCAATCTCAAATTCGATATCATTTTCATAAAAAGCGCCCCCAAAACATAATAGTCGACCCTGATATCGATTTAATCCAAAAAGTTAAAAAAAGTCGAGGCCCGGGGGCCCAATCTCAAATTCGATATCATTTTCATAAAAAGCGCCCCCAAAACATAATAGTCGACCCTGATATCGATTTAATCCAAAAAGTTAAAAAAAGTCGAGGCCCGGGGGCCCAATCTCAAATTCGATATCATTTTCATAAAAAGCGCCCCCAAAACATAATAGTCGACCCTGATATCGATTTAATCCAAAAGTTAAAAAAGTCGAGGCCCGGGGGCCCAATCTCAAATTCGATATCATTTTCATAAAAAGCGCCCCCAAAACATAATAGTCGACCCTGATATCGATTTAATCCAAAAAGTTAAAAAAGTCGAGGCCCGGGGGCCCAATCTCAAATTCGATATCATTTTCATAAAAAGCGCCCCCAAAACATAATAGTCGACCCTGATATCGATTTAATCCAAAAGTTAAAAAAAGTCGAGGCCCGGGGCCCAATCTCAAATTCGATATCATTTTCATAAAAAGCGCCCCCCAAAACATAAAGTCGACCCTGATATCGATTTAATCCAAAAAGTTAAAAAAGTCGAGGCCCGGGGCCCAATCTCAAATTCGATATCATTTTCATAAAAAGCGCCCCCAAAACATAAGAGTCGACCCTGATATCGATTTAATCCAAAAAGTTAAAAAAAGTCGAGGCCCGGGGGCCCAATCTCAAATTCGATATCATTTTCATAAAAAGCGCCCCCCAAAACATAAAGTCGACCCTGATATCGATTTAATCCAAAAGTTAAAAAAGTCGAGGCCCGGGGCCCAATCTCAAATTCGATATCATTTTCATAAAAAGCGCCCCCAAAACATAAAGTCGACCCTGATATCGATTTAATCCAAAAAGTTAAAAAAAGTCGAGGCCCGGGGGCCCAATCTCAAATTCGATATCATTTTCATAAAAAGCGCCCCCAAAACATAATAGTCGACCCTGATATCGATTTAATCCAAAAAGTTAAAAAAAGTCGAGGCCGGGGGCCCAATCTCAAATTCGATATCATTTTCATAAAAAGCGCCCCCAAAACATAATAGTCGACCCTGATATCGATTTAATCCAAAAAGTTAAAAAAGTCGAGGCCCGGGGGCCCAATCTCAAATTCGATATCATTTTCATAAAAAGCGCCCCCAAAACATAATAGTCGACCCTGATATCGATTTAATCCAAAAAGTTAAAAAAGTCGAGGCCCGGAGGCCCAATCTCAAATTCGATATAATTTTCATAAAAAGCGCCCCCCAAAACATAAAGTCGACCCTTATATCGATTTAATCCAAAAAGTTAAAAAAAATCGAGGCCCGGGGGCCCAATCTCAAATTCGATATCATTTTCATAAAAAGCGCCCCCAAAACATAATAGTCGACCCTGATATCGATTTAATCCAAAAAGTTAAAAAAGTCGAGGCCCGGGGCCCAATCTCAAATTCGATATCATTTTCATAAAAAGCGCCCCCCAAAACATAAGAGTCGACCCTGATATCGATTTAATCCAAAAAGTTAAAAAAGTCGAGGCCCGGGGGCCCAATCTCAAATTCGATATCATTTTCATAAAAAGCGCCCCCAAAACATAATAGTCGACCCTGATATCGATTTAATCCAAAAGTTAAAAAAGTCGAGGCCCGGGGGCCCAATCTCAAATTCGATATCATTTTCATAAAAAGCGCCCCCCAAAACATAATAGTCGACCCTGATATCGATTTAATCCAAAAAGTTAAAAAAAGTCGAGGCCCGGGGGCCCAATCTCAAATTCGATATCATTTTCATAAAAAGCGCCCCCCAAAACATAAAGTCGACCCTGATATCGATTTAATCCAAAAAGTTAAAAAAAGTCGAGGCCCGGGGCCCAATCTCAAATTCGATATCATTTTCATAAAAAGCGCCCCCAAAACATAATAGTCGACCCTGATATCGATTTAATCCAAAAAGTTAAAAAAAGTCGAGGCCCGGGGGCCCAATCTCAAATTCGATATCATTTTCATAAAAAGTGCCCCCCAAAACATAATAGTCGACCCTGATATCGATTTAATCCAAAAAGTTAAAAAAGTCGAGGCCCGGGGGCCCAATCTCAAATTCGATATCATTTTCATAAAAAGCGCCCCCAAAACATATAAGTCGACCCTGATATCGATTTAATCCAAAAAGTTAAAAAAGTCGAGGCCCGGGGGCCCAATCTCAAATTCGATATCATTTTCATAAAAAGCGCCCCCAAAACATAATAGTCGACCCTGATATCGATTTAATCCAAAAAGTTAAAAAAAGTCGAGGCCCGGGGCCCAATCTCAAATTCGATATCATTTTCATAAAAAGCGCCCCCCAAAACATAATAGTCGACCCTGATATCGATTTAATCCAAAAAGTTAAAAAAGTCGAGGCCCGGGGCCCAATCTCAAATTCGATATCATTTTCATAAAAAGCGCCCCCAAAACATAATAGTCGACCCTGATATCGATTTAATCCAAAAGTTAAAAAAGTCGAGGCCCGGGGGCCCAATCTCAAATTCGATATCATTTTCATAAAAAGCGCCCCCAAAACATAATAGTCGACCCTGATATCGATTTAATCCAAAAGTTAAAAAAAGTCGAGGCCCGGGGGCCCAATCTCAAATTCGATATCATTTTCATAAAAAGCGCCCCCCAAAACATATAGTCGACCCTGATATCGATTTAATCCAAAAGTTAAAAAAGTCGAGGCCCGGGGCCCAATCTCAAATTCGATATCATTTTCATAAAAAGCGCCCCCCAAAACATAAGAGTCGACCCTGATATCGATTTAATCCAAAAAGTTAAAAAAAGTCGAGGCCGGGGGCCCAATCTCAAATTCGATATCATTTTCATAAAAAGCGCCCCCAAAACATAAAGTCGACCCTGATATCGATTTAATCCAAAAAGTTAAAAAAAGTCGAGGCCCGTGGGCCCAATCTCAAATTCGATATCATTTTCATAAAAAGCGCCCCCAAAACATAAAGTCGACCCTGATATCGATTTAATCCGGAAGGTACAAAAAGGAGAGGCCCGGGTGCCCAATCTCAAATTCGATATCATTTTCATAAAAAGCGCCCCCAAAACATAATAGTCGACCCTGATATCGATTTAATCCGAAAAATAAAAAAAGTCGAGGCCCGGGGGCCCAATCTCAAATTGATATTATTTTCATAAAAGCGCCCCCAAAACATATAAGTCGACTCTGATATCGATTTAATCCAAAAAGTTAAAAAAAGTCGAGGACTGGAGGGCCCAATCTCAAATTGATATCATTTTCATAAAAAGCGCCCCCAAAACTATATAAGTCGACCCTGATATCGATCTAATCCAAAATGTTACAAAAAGTCGAGGCCCGGTGGCCCAATCTCAAATTCGATATCATTTTCATAAAAAGTGCACCCCAAAACATAAGAGTCGACCCTGATATCGATTTAATCCAATAAGTTACAAAAAGTCGAGGACCGGTGGCCCAATCTCAAATTGGATATCATTTTCATAAAAAGCGCTCCCCAAAACATATAAGTCGACCCTGATATCGATTTAATCCAAAATGTTACATAAAGTGGAGGCCCGGTGGCCCAATCTCAAATTCGGATATCATTTTCATAAAAAGCGCACCCCAAAACATAAGAGTCGACCCTGATATCGATTTAATCTAATAAGTTACACAAAGTCGAGGCCCGGAGGTCCCAATCTCAAATTGGATATCATTTTCATAAACAGCGCCCCCTAAAACATACAAGTCGACCCTTATATCGATCCAAAATGTTAAAAAAGGTGATGCCCAGTTGCCCAATCACAAATTGGATATCATTTTCATAAAAAGCGATATCCTCCCTAAAATATAGGACTCGACCCTGATATCGATTTAATCCGAAAAATTAAAACAAGTCGAGGCCCGGGGGGCCCAATCTTAAATTGTATATTATTTTAATAAACAGCTCCCCATAAAACATATAAGTAAATCTTAAATCAATTTAATCCAAAAAGTTAGAAAAAATCGAGGATTGGAGGGCCCAATCTCAAAGTTGATATCATTTTCATAAAAAGCGCCCCCTAAAATATATAAGTCGACACTTATATCGATCTAATCCAAAATGTTACCAAAAGTGGAGGCCCGGTGGCCCCATCTCAAATCGGATATCATTTTCATAAACAGTGCAACCCAAAACATAAGAGTCGACCCTCATATCGATTTAATCCAATAAGTTACAAAAAGTGGAGGACCGGTGGCCCCATCTCAAATTGGATATCATTTTCATAAAAAGCGCCCCCTAAAATATATAAGTCGACACTTATATCGATCTAATCCAAAATGTTACCTAAAGTGGAGGCCCGGTGGCCCCATCTCAAATCGGATATCATTTTCATAAACAGTGCAACCCAAAACATAAGAGTCGACACTTATATCGATCTAATCCAAAATGTTACCAAAAGTGGAGGCCCGGTGGCCCCATCTCAAATCGGATATCAATTTTATAAAAAGCGCAACCCAAAACATAAGAGTCGACCCTGATATCGATCCAAAATGTTAAAAAAGGTGATGCCCAGTTGCCCAATCACAAATTGGATATCATTTTCATAAAAAGTGATATCCTCCCTAAAATATAAGAGTCGACCCTAATATCGATTTAATCCGAAAAGTTAAAACAAGTCGAGGCCCGGGGGACCCAATCTTAAATTGGAAATTATTTTAATAAACATCTCCCCATAAAACATATAAGTAAATCTTAAATCAATTTAATCCAAAAAGTTAGAAAAAGTCGAGGGCCCAATCTAAAATTAGATATCACTTTCATAAACAGCGCCCCTCAAAACAAAGGAGTCGACCTTTATATCGTTTTAATTTAAAAAGATGAGGCCCGAGGGACCCCATCTTAAATCAGATATCAATTTTATAAAAATCGCCCCCCAAATCATACGAGTCGATCATAATATCTATTTAATCTGAAATGTTGCGAAAAGTCGAGGCCCGGGGGACCCATTTTCAAATTAAATATAATTTTCATAAACAGCGCCCTCTAATACATAGTAGTCGACTCTTATATTGATTTAATCTAAAAAGTTGAGGCCTGCTGGCCCCATCTCATATTGGATATCATTTTCATAAAAAGTGCATCCCAAAACTTAAGAGTCGAAGCTTATATCTATTTAATCCAAGATTATACAAAAAGTGGAGGCCCGGAGGCCACATCTCAAATCGGGTATCACTTGTATAAAAAACGCTCCCCAATTTATATGAGCCGACCCTGAAATCGATTTAAACTGAAATGCTAAGAAAAGTCGAGGTTCGGGGGACCCCATCTTAAATCAGATATCAATTTTTTAAAGTCGACCGTTATATCGATTTAATCCAAAAAGTTACTAAACGTTGAGGCCCAGTTGCCCAATCACAAATTGGATATCATTTTCATAAAAAGCGCTCCCTAAAATATAAGACTCGACCATGATATCGATTTAATCAGAAAAGTTAAAACAAGTCGAGGCACGTTGGGGAAAATCTCAAATTGGATATCATTTTAATAAACAGCTCCTCCTAAAATATATAAGTCGAAACTTAAATTGATCTAATCCAAAATGTTACAAAAAGTCGAGGCCCGGAGGCTCCATCTCAAATTGGATATCATTTCCATAAAAAGCGCCTCCCAAAACATTAGAGCCGACCCTCATATCGCTTTAATCCTAAATGTTATGAAAAGTCGAGGCCCGGGGGACCCAATCTCAAATGTGAAATTATTTTCATTAACAGCTCCTAAAAAACATAAGAGTCGACCCTGATATCGATTTAATAATAGATGTTAAAAAAATTCGATTCCCGGGTGGCCCAATCTCAAATTCGATATGTTTTTCATAAAAAAGCGCTTCCCAAAACGTATAAGTCGACCCTTATATTGATTTATTCCAAAAAGTGGAGGCCCGGAGGCCCCATCTATATTGGATATCATTTTCATAAACAGCGCTCCCTTATACATATAAGTCGACCCTTATATCGTCGATTTAATCCAAATAGTTACATAAAGTGGAGGCCCGGAGCCCCATCTTAAATTGGATATCATTTTCATAAACAGCGCCCCCTAAAACATATGAGTCGACCCTGATACCGATTTAATCTGAAATGTGATGAAAAGTCGAGACCCGGGGGATCCAATCTCAAATTAAATATCATTTTCATAAACAGCGCCCCCGAAAACATATAAGTCGACTCTTGTATTGATTTAACCTAAAAAGTTGATGCCTGGGGAACCGATCTCATTTTGGATATTATTTTCATAGAAAGTTACCTCCAAAACATAAGAGTCGACCCTTATGTCGATTTAATCCAAAAAGTGGAGGCCCGGAGGCCCCTACTCAAATCTGGTGTCAATTTTTTAAAAAACGCCTGCCAAATTATATGAGTCGACCCCGATATCGTTTTAATCTGAAATTTTATGAAAAGTCGAGACCCGGGGGGCCCAATCACAAATTAAATATCATTTTCATAAACAGCCCCCCTAAAACATAGTAGTCGACCCTTATATCGAATAATAATAAAAGATGAGGACCGAGGGACCCCATCTTAAATTAGATATCAATTTTATAAAAATCGCCCTCCAAATTATACGAGTCGACCATAATATTTCTTAAAAAAAGTCGAGGCCCGGGGGACCCAATTTCAAATTAAATATAATTTTCATAAACAGCGCCCTCTAATACATAGTAGTCGACTCTTATATTGATTTAATCTAAAAAGTTGAGGCCTGCTGGCCCCATCTCATATTGGATATAATTTTCATAAAAAGTGCATCCCAATACTTAAGAGTCGAAGCTTATATCATCGATTTAATCCAAAAAGTTACATAAAGTGGAGGCCCGGAGCTCCATCACAAATTGGATATCATTTTCATAAACAGCGCCCCATAGAACATACAAGTCGACAATTATATCGATTTAGTCCAAAAAGTTACAAAAAGTGGAGGCTCGGAGGCCCCATCAAAAAACAGATATCAATTTTATAAAAAGCGCAACCCAAAACATCAGAGTCGACCCTGATATCGATTTAATCCAATAAGTTACACAAAGTCGAAGATCGAGCGCCCCATCTCATATTGGATATCATTTTCATAAAAAGTGCCACCCAAACCATAGGAGTCGACCCTGATATCGATCTAATCTGAAATGTTATGAAAAAGCGAGGCTCGGGGAACATAATCTCAAATTGGATATCATTTTCATAAACTGCGCCCCCGAAAAAATATTAGTCGACTCTTATATTGATTTAATCTAAATAGTTGAGGCCCGCTGGCCCCATCTCATATTGGATATCATTTTCATAAAAAGTGCATCCCAAAACTTAAGAGTCGACCCTTATATCGATTTAATCCAAAATGATACAAAAAGTGGAGGCCCGGAGGCCACATCTCAAATCGGTTATCACTTGTATAAAAAACGACCCCCAATTTATATGAGTCGACCCTGAAATCGATTTAAACTAAAATGTTATGAAAAGTCGAGGTTCGGGGGACCCCATCTTAAATCAGATATCAATTTTATAATGTCGACCCATATATCGATTTAATCAGAAAAGTTAAAACAAGTCGAGGCACGGGGGGCAGAATCTCAAATTGGATATCATTTTAATAAACAGCTCCCCCTAAAATATATAAGTCGAAACTTAAATTGATCTAATCCAAAATGTTAGAAGTTGAGGCCCGGAGGCTTTATCTCAAATTGGATATCATTTTCATAAAAAGCTACTCCCAAAACATTAGAGCCTACCCTCATATCGATTTAATCCTAAATGTTATGAAAAGTCGAATTCCGGGGGACCCAATCTCAAATTTGATATCATTTTCATAAAAAGCGACCCCAAATCATAAGAGTCGACACTGATATTAATTTAATAGGAAATGTTAAAAAAATTCCATTCCCGGGTGGCCCAATCTCAAATTCGATATGTTTTTCATAAAAAAAACGCTCCCCTAAACATATAAGTCGACCCTTATATTGATTTATTCCAAAAAGTGGAGGCCCGGAGGCCTTATCTCAAATTGGATATCATTTTCATAAACAGCTCCTCCCAAAACATTAGAGCCGACCCTCATATCGATTTAATCCTAAATGTTAAAAAAATTCGATTCCCGGGTGGCCCAATCTCAAATTCGATATGTTTTTTCATAAAAAAGCGCTCCCCAAAACATATAAGTCGACCCTTATATTGGTTTATTCCAAAAAGTGGAGGCCCGGAGGCCTTATCTCAAATTGGATATCATTTTCATAAACAGCGCCCCCTAGAACATACAAGTCGACAATTATATCGATTTAGTCCAAAAAGTTACAAAAAGTGGAGGCTCGGTGGCCCCATCAAAAAACGGATATCAATTTTATAAAAAGCGCCTCCCAAAACATCTGAGTCGACCCTGATATCGATTTAATCTGAAATGTTATGAAAAGTCGAGACCCGGGGGACCCAATCTCAAATTAAGTATAATTTTCATAATTAGCGCCCCCTAAAACATATAAGTCGACCTTTATATCGATTTAACCTAAAAAGTTGATTCCTGGGGCCCGATCTCATTTTGGATATTATTTTCATAGAAAGTGACCTCCAAAACATAAGAGTCGACCCTTATGTAAATTTAATCAGAAAAGTTAAAACAATTCGAGGCCCGGGGGGTCCCAATCTCAAATTGGAAATTATTTTATTAAAAAGCTCCCCATAAAACATATAAGTAAATCTTAAATCAATTTAATCCAAAAAGTTAGAAAAAGTCGAGGACTGGAGGGCCCAATCTAAAATTAGATATCATTTTCATAAACAGCGCCCCTCAAAACATATGAGTTTACATTCATATCGATTTAAACCAATAAGTTACACAAAGTCGAAGCTCGGGAGCCCCATCTCATATTTGATATCATTTTCATAAAAAGTCCCCCCCCCCCAAAAAAAAAACAAAGGAGTCGACCCTTATATCGATTTAATCTAAAAAGATAAGGCCCGAGGGACTCCATCTTAAATCAGATATCAGTTTTATAAAAATCGCCCCCCAAAACATATGAGTCGTTTATAATATCTATTTAATCTGAAATGTTGTGAAAAGTCGAGGCCCGGGGGACCTAATCTCAAATTAAATATAATTTTCATAATTAGCCCCCCCTAAAACATATAAGTCAACCCTTATATCGATTTAATCCAAAAAGTTAGAAAAAGTCGTGGACTGGAGGGCCCAATCTAAAATTGGATATCTTTTTTCAGAAACAGCGCCCCTCAAAATATAAGAGTTGACATTCATATCAATTTAATTTTAAAAGTAAAGGCTCGGGGGTCCCATCTCATATTGGATATCATTTTTATAAAAAGTTCCCCCAAAAACATAGGGTTCGACCCTTATATTGAGGTATTCCAAAAAGATACAAAAAGTACATACATTTTTAGAGTGTTACCTACCAGTGGGCATTTTCTCAACAAGTGATTTCATGTTATTATATTGTTTTGTTCACATTTACTGAATGTATTTTTACTTGTAATACAGTTGCAAATATCATCAATAAAAATAAATATTAGAGTCGACTATTTGGTTTTAGGAGGCGGTTTTTGACAATCTTATTGCATGACAAAAACATCGACATAACACTAATAACTGAAACTCGACTAACCAACAACGACAAATCAACGTTCCCGGATACAATATTTATCGAACCGAACATCCTGATGAAACAGCTAATGCTGGCACTGCCATAATTATCCATTGATCCGTTTCCCATCATTTGTTTCCCTAACTAAGCCATAATTTCCTACAACCCGCAGCCGTAATAATAACCCCTTTACCCAATAATACTAGTTGAGGCATATTCCCCGCCTAAACACCCATTTCCGAATCCCAAATAATTTCCTTCCTGAATTCCTTAGGACACCACTTTCTCCTAGGTGCAGATGTAAATGCAAAACATCAGCAATGGGGAGCGAGATCCACAAATTCCCGAGGGTGAACATTGCTATCTGCACTGAATTTTCATCGCAGTAACATCCTTTTACCTAATACTCCCACATACTGGCCAACAGATCCCAACCGCAATCCCGACCTTCATAGTCCTCTAGTCCTAACCGTTTCCACATCTCCCATTCCCAAATCATCCCCACCTTCATTTATCAGAGGGCCAGTTAAATGGAACCTTTTCCGTCAAATACTGGAAGATAATATAGACCTCAGAGTTTCCTTAAAAACACCTGAAGACCTCGACGATACAGTGCATTCCTTCACTACCCTGATCCAGCAAGCAGCTTGGACTGCATTATCACCTGACCGTCCCAAAAAATACCATAACATAAATCCTTTACCTCAAGACCTACTGGACCTTATCCATAGCAAACGTTGCTCTAGGACCCTTTGGCAAAGAACCAGGCATCCTTATGACGGATATCGTATAATTATAATTCAAACAGGTAAAAAAGAAACTGGATACATTTAGAACCCAATCCTACAATTCCTACCTCTCCTCATTATCCGCTATTGATAACTCCCTCTGGAATGTAACAAAAAAATCCTTAAATTTCAGTCCCATCCACTTCGCCGTAATGATGGTTCCTGGGCTTCGTCAGATGCGAATAGAGCAGAAGAGTTTGCTAAACATCTATTCTACACATTCACCCCTCATCCCGAACTCCGTCTCACCCACACTGCTGAAGTTGAAGAATTCCTCTCTTCACCAATTCCTCTCTCTCTACCTCCAAAACCTGTTAACCCCTCTGAGGTCAAATTCCTTATAAACAAATTAAAACCCCGAAAATCCCCTAAATATGATCTCCTCTCTTCACAAATCCCCAGACAACTTCCCAAAAAAGCAATCACATTCCTTACCTATCTATACAACTGCATCCTTCGTACAACCAACTTTCCTTTGGTGTGGAAACACTCCATAATCATCCTGTTTCCAAAACCAGGTATACCTGTTAATAACACATCATCCTATAGACCGATAAGCTTACTCCCGATCCTCTCAAAAATCTTTGAGAAAATCCTTCTCAAACGCATCCTACCCATACTCCACAACACCCCTTCTCATCAGTTTGGATTCCGCTCAAGACATTCCACTGTCCAACAAGGCCTTCGTGTTGTGGACCATATATCTTCTGCACTTGAAAATAAGCATTTTTGCACTGGTGCTTTCTGGATGTACCTCAAGCTTTCGACCACGTGTGGCACGATGGCTTGCTTTTCAAGCTCAAAACAAATTTACCCCAATCCTTATACCTAGTCCTCAAATCCTACCTCTCTAATCGTTCCTTTCAAGTCCGTTGTGGCACCGAATTTTCCACTTACTAACCAGTTGAAGCTGGTGTTGAACAAGGCAGTGACTTGGACCCAGTTCTCTACGTCCTCTTCACTGCCGATATCCCTTCAAATCCCGATACATTCCTAGCTACATTTTCTGATAATACTGCCATTCTATCCTCCCACTCAGATCCTCAAAAAGCATCTCTAAACCTACAATCCCACCTCTCCTTCATTGCGCAGTGGTAGCGTATCAAAATCAATTAATCAAAATGCATACATATCACTTTCACCCTGTGACGCAGATCCTGTCCGCCAATCCTTTTTAATTCAATCCCACTTCCCTACTGAGACACAGTCCGTTGCCTTGGCTTTCTTCTAGACAAAAGACTAAGTTGGAACCTACATACCAGACTTAAAAGATAAGAACTTAACCAACGATATGGCCAGCGGTATAGATTACTAAGTAGGACATTCCATCTTTCGATTGAAAAAAAACTTTTAATCTACAAGACCACACTGAAACCTATCTGGACCTATGGACTTGAACAGTGGGGAACTGCTAAACATTCGAATATCAATCGCATCCAATCCTTCCAGTGCAAAGTACTTAGAACAATAGTCAATGCCCCATATTATGTCACAAATAAGACCTTACACCACGACCTTAACATCCCATTTGTCCTCGACATCATCCCATCCAGATTCTCAAACTTTCACCAGAACCTTATACATCATCCAAATCCTCTAGCTCAATCCCTATCCAGCTCCCTTCATCGCTACAATCCTCCACGAAGGTTAAAACGGCAGTGGCCCAGAGATCACTTGTAAATATGCTTCTGGCAATAGCCAGCTTCTCCACTCATGTCCTGAGCGTCTGTGGCTCTAGTGCCCTCTTTCAGTCTCCACTGGCTTCTAATACTAGTGATGCGGCTGGAAAAGTGGCACTGAGATCTCCTGGAGAATTGCTTTGCCTTCCACATGTGGGGAAAAATGCCTGGCTCGGAGATTCCTGGATGAATGTATATATTGTATAATAGGTATGATTGTGTTTAGAAGTTTCTATTTTATGTTATTTGTTTATTTTTTTTTCTTTTATTTACTTTCTTCATCAGTATTATTTATTTACTTTTTATATTTATATTTATATTTATTTCTCTATTATTTGTATATATTGTATGAATGAGAACTCTTAGCCCTAATACTTATAGCCCACCAGCAGTGGCTGATTGTATTATTATTCAATAAATAGATTAAAAAAAAAAAAGAGGCTCTTTTAATGAAAATAATGTCGGATTTTAGATAGTGCTCCCTGGTACCGACTTTTTGTGACTTTTAGGATTTAATAAATATCAGAGTCGACTATTAGCTTTTGGGGAGAGCTTTTAATGAGAATAGTGTCGGATTTTAAATAGTGCCTCCGGAAACCTACTTTTTGTAACTTGGTGAAAAATAAATTCGTTTTTATTCATGTATAACTATTCTTGTGTCTATCTATATAAAAATGTGTATGTATTTATATATTAAAATTGTATTGTGTATTTATATTAGTGATATAGGCTTTGATATATTGTATTTCTGTATTTATTAGCATTAACATAGTATTTATCAATATTAACATATTAGGTTTTAGTTTATATTATTGCATCAATAATACTTGTTTTGCCGAGGCCAGCCTACGGCTAACGGTTTAAGAACCAATCCGTAAATATTTATTTTATTTTATTTATTTAACTTGGATACTTTTGTTGTTTGTTATTGAATAAATACTCAGTACAAATTCATTCGTTCATTCATCCATTGATATATACGATTTTTTCGTTAGATTTTTCGTTTTTGAGGTATGCTGTTCACATATATGTTACACAAACTATTTGGTGTTTTGTACTCAACTTTCAAAAAGTTTTCCATTTAATCCGATTTTTTTACGATCTCAAGCGATACTTTAGCTTACTATATATTCCATAAATCGGTAAATTACAGTAAATAGGTAGTAGCTCAGATATGTCCTCCTTCACTAAGTATAAATATATTACCGAGGACAAACAACAATAAAAAAAATGTAATATTTTATAACAGAATAAAAAAGAATTACATATCTAAAAATAGGCATTCCGCATCCGTAACCTTAACCCGGCCTCAGTTGGTTTGCCCTTCGTTCTTGCGGTATGGAATTTTTGTGAGAACGTTTTTCATAAATATGTATAGTTTATTTTTAATCTTTATGTTTTAATTTGCTTCATCTACATTATCACATAACCGTTTAATTAATAAATCCTTTTCATAAATGAATGCTTATTTCCATGCTATTATTATATCACCCTCATTTTATTTTACATTATTCTTTAATTTTGTCTCCTATGGTGAACATTCCAAGTATTGTTTTAGGTCCAGTTCTGTACTCTATTTACATTTCTGAAATTCCACAGAATACCCGCAACTTATCCTTTCGACACTGTAATTCTCTCTACAGATTTTAATCATTTCACAGGATCCCATAAAAACAACAAATATCTTAATAAAATAAAAAAAATTGCAAATATATCCAATCACGTATTCACATTAATCCTTATTAAATTAAATTAAGTTCATCAGTAAAGATCGCATTTAAAAATATGCCAAAAGGCATTTGTATAATTTTTCAATACTTTTTTTTATTTCTTAATGATATTTACAACTGTATTAAACAAAAACATTTAGTAAATTTGGACATTGATATAATGACGTGAAAACACTTGTTCAGAAACTACCCAATGGTAGCACTCTAATGATATGTCTACATTAGGAGATCACGGGGCCATCTTCTTTTCAGACGTTTCGTAGGGTTATCAGGAATTGGAGAGGAAGAAATGTTAGAAACGAGAGGATTGGGATGATTCTGAACTTTATTATGGAAGGATAGGTGTCTTGATTGGGACAGATCTGAAAGATAAAAAACATTAATGTCATTATGGATGGTTTTAATTGTAGGGAGCATTGAGGATTTTGGGTTGTAAGGATTGGAGAGAGGAACTCGATGGTTTAGTGGAGCCCCATAGCTAACTCCATAAGTCCATATAGGCCTTATTATAGTCATGTATATGAGTCTTTTGTGATTAATTGGAAGTTTAGAGTGTTTGTCTAGTAAGTGCTAAATTAATCGGAAACTTCGAGTTTCTTGTCGTTTCAGTCTGGTATGAGTTTCAATAAATAAATTTGTTATTATTAATATTTTTTCTTATAATGTAAATATAAAACTATTTATATATTTACTTTTTTTAATCAAAACTATTCTTGTTTTTATTTAATTTCATAATTTTTATTTTATTTTCTCGAGTTTTATAGCTTTATTTTGTCCATAATTCTTTGTACAATTTCCTAAATTTGTGTATCTTATAGATATATTTTAAAATTGAGAATAACCTATATTTTTGGATCGAACCAAGGCCCGCTAAAGGATTTCTTAAAACAAATTCCTTACACAGAACTCTGATTGATTGACATTTACTGATTCGAGCCGTGAAAG
Organism: Nezara viridula; assembly: GCA_928085145.1. Classification (NCBI taxonomy): domain Eukaryota; kingdom Metazoa; phylum Arthropoda; class Insecta; order Hemiptera; family Pentatomidae; genus Nezara; species Nezara viridula. The sequence goes on from OV725078.1 coordinate 209,104,328, forward strand.
AGAGATAGAGAAATTATAGGTCAAGCACCAGGCAGCCTTGAATTGTGCAATCTTTTTGCTTTCTCCGATATCGCTATCTAATAATTCTATATTTGCCTCATGCATATTTTGTTATTATGATATTTCGGTACTGGACCTAGTTTGGCCAACAAAAAATTTCATTAACACCGGAGATGTATATATAGAAGTAATAAAATTAAAATTAAAATTGATGGGATATAGGTTTTCGTCGTTGTATTTGACAATACATCCCACGTGGAGATAAGGTCGCCTGCAGCTTCGACCCCCCAGTCATTGCTATTACGCGCAGCTGTCTTTCAGTTTCGGACTCCAAGAATCGAGCAACTTTGGTCTTTCTCTTTTTCTTTATCCAAAGATTTCTTCCAAAATAAAGTTTTTGAAATCTGTTCTTTAGACATTTTGATAACATGTCTAGTCTATCTGAGGTGACTTTTAAAAAAGGTCACCACATCAGCGACCACATATAGTCGCAGTAATTTGGCATTAATCCCTCTTTCTCCATACTCCATTTAGGTATATGAAGGTGCCGAGATAATCTTCATGACCCACCTCTTAAATCTTAGAAAAGTTTAATTCTTGATTCCTGGTAATAGTTCCTGGTAGTAGGACACTAGATTAATGAATTTTAGAAAGTCCATAGAAACAGCGACTCACTTACATCACACCTATGTGTATATCGTTGTAATTGGTGACTAAGTTGTATTAACAATAAACTTTTGAATAAAAACGTCATACAAAAAGTAATAAAAATAAGTCAGAATCTTTAAATGTCAGGATTATTAGTGTAAACAATAAATATCAGATTATAATCTTTAAATTATTTAGATCATACTTATATATTACATATCGTCACATGTTACATTTAAAACTATTAGGGCTCGTTGGTCGATGACCCATCTGTTATGAATGTACTGAATACAACAAAAGTCACAGCAAGATCGGTGACAAAAAAGTTACAATATGCTGCAGAAGCTGAAAAGAATATTACTTTAATGAGGAATTCGTATAGAGAAGTAGCAAGGAGAGGGAGTATTTTATACTTTTTAATAGTTGAAATGTCGCTCGTAAATATCATGTACCAGACATCATTAGTACAATTCTTAGAACGTTTCGAATTAGCTATGTCAAGGTTTATAACAAATTAGACAGGTGAATGATTATTATTTCAAGTTGAATATTCGGAAAACCTAAAACAAATCATTGCTTAATAGTTTGCTATTTCTATCTGACTATTATTAGATATAACATATAAAAATCATGCCTTATTTTTTTTTAATCATGATTTGCTCTTATACAAAAGTTAAGATCGGCAAGTGCAACAGTATTATCCATAATAACGTTTCATAGTTGAAACTAATAAATAAACTTCAATAAATACTCATGTTTAATTAATTTTACTATTCATCATTGTATTTATTGTTTTCGAATAATGTAGATTTATTACTTTGATTAATTGACTACTTATTGCAGTGACAACTTGCAATAGTTTAATCCCACTGACACTTAACTCATGTCGAAAGACGGAACAAAGAGTGGTCCCTGGTCAGTTTTTTTTGTTCTCCAGTTGAAAACTAAAGAAGATGCACGAAGCAGTATTGAAACCCGAAGTTCTTAACGTACCTTTTCTTTTTTTTTTTTTTTTTTTTTTTTTTTTTTTTTTTTTTTTTTTTTTTTTTTTTTGTTCTTCACTACCTCGCCTTTTAGGATATACGGGATTTATAATCCCGTCCGGAATTTTTAAAGCGAACTCGTACTTTTTTAATCTCATAACTTCGGTTATCTGGTTGCCGGGTATCTCGAGGTGCTATGCAGACGCGTTAGCCCATTCGGCTACCCCTTCCCTTTACGACCCCAACGTATCGGACATCTCTCCATTATCCCAGTAGGGGGGAAATAGCGGTTCTGGGGCCAGGATTTGCGGCGGAGAATTGGACTTTGGACCCTGGGCTATTCTTACCTTAACCACCTGTACACCACGTGACCAATATAATTTATTTTGATTAATCTTAATCCCTACTCCTTATTTGTATTTTTTCATTTTCAAGTTCGACAAGTTTCAACTTGTCAAAACAAGTTCCAACTAGTCGAACTCAGATTCTAGGGTAGAACCGCCATTTCCCCCCTACTGCTTATAACCTAACAATAATTTCTCCATTTTTTTATTTCATCATAGGGATCCACGTGTTATTCTACAGACCTTCCCATATGTTATAACCTCATAGCAACCTTCCTACTCTTTGTATTACATTATTATATGTATTATTTTGATTATTATTTGAAAAAATATAGGTATTTTTTCTAGTAATAGTGTGTAGAAGCTTTAGAAATTTCGTATTTTTATACTTTTAAGTGATTGTACGTATGTAAATACCTTGAATAATTTTATTACGCACTTAGTGAATTTCTTAAAATTGTTATAATATCTTATATTTTAGTGAAGTTAGTGTTAGGGTGTTGAATTTTAGTTTTATAGCTGTATTAGACTCTACTTATAGGGAAATTATTACAACAATAGTGAATTTCTTTCATAAAGTATAAAGAATGTAGTATATTTTAGATAATATTTATAATAATACACTGCGATTTAGTGTTATATATCATGAATATTGTGTATATTTTAAAGAACATTACGTGAAAAGTGCTGGTGTTATTAAACAATGTTGCAATATCACAATGAAAAAATACATAAATTATAAGAAAGTTTACATACGTATAACATCAACAAATGTAGAAAATATATAAACAATAGCTAAACAAAGTGGAGAAAATAGTTAAATCAATGGATAAATTTAATTGAAAACTATAAGAAATATAGTAAAAATAGTAAATTTTGTTAAAAATGTCTTAAAATGGTGTGAAAATACGTTCATGTATGAAATAAATAAACAATAAAAATTGTATATGTAACTAATATAAATGTATTTGAAATATTTAAACTATAGTGTAAAAATGTGAATATGTGTTAAATTTGAGTAAAAATGGTAAATTTTGTTGAAAATTGCTGGAAATGGAGTAAATATACAACAAATGGACTATTGTCAATGAACACATATTGTAATATTATCAAATATGTTTTAAAATATCTAATACATGATAACTATAACATACATCGAATTGAAAGGAAATTCGTGGATATATGGTAAATATAGACCAAAATTATAAGAAATGTTGGTAAAAATGTTAAATATTATTGAAAATAGCAGAAAATAGAGTAAAAATACTATTGCTTAACATAAATTATGATAAATTTAATCAAAACATTATAGTTAACAATAGTCGATTTTATTGAAAATACGAAATAAATATAATATAAAAATGTTTATATTTAACTAATATAATATAAAAATGTTTTATATGTAACTAATGTAATATTTAAAACTGTAGCCTAAAAGCTTGAATATATGTTAAATTTTATCGAAAATTATAAGAATTAAATATAAACCTTATATATTTTATTAAAAATTACTGTAAATGAGGTAAATACAGAACAAACAGGTTCAAATATTATACAAATATGTTTTTATAAATTGTTTAAGCAACTGGTGTGAATCTTCATGTCTGTTGTTAATTTAGATGAAAAATTGGTAAAAATGGTAAATTTTATGGAAAATTGTTGGAAATGGAGTAAAAATACAAAAATATGATCTATTATAATATAAATACACTATCAAAATGTCTATGTAACCGATTGAAATATGATAAAAATACTTAAAATTGTAAAATAAACCATGAATATATGTTGTTTAAGTTACTATGACAATCCCTTCCAAGGCTGTCAGGGATATTGTCATAATAATTCTGCTTTAAGAGCTGTTGAAAATTTATTGCTGTGGACTGTAAATTAGAGAAGTTAATGGATTAAAAAAGTGAATATTTTAAATTGATTGCTTTATTTTATTACATGTGGTTTTATACGGAGGTTAAATATAGGTGGGTTGGGATACTTGCATTTTTCCTTTCTTGTTGTGCCAGTCTTCTTGTTCATCTTCCCTCTCTTCCTTTCTTGGCCCCTTGCCGGCTGCTAGTGTTTTACTCCATTTTTATTAAACCAGTGGAATCACAAGTTTTTTGGAAAATCACAATGGAACTCACAAACACGAAATTTGAACTGGCCAGTCTTGTCATTCTCTCAAGCTACGTGAGCGTCTACTTTTCAACTATGGCGGCGTCACAACAATGACTGAGGCATACATGCAGCATTTCCGAAATAACAGCTGTGATGTGATTACTTGATTTGATTCAAATATAAAGTTTGATGTGTTCCCTAAACATATGTTATAAATAGACGAAAATCATAAGAATTATGGGTGAAACTGAGAAATTTTATTGGAAATGGGGTGAAAACATAAAAAAAAAAGTTGAAATATTAGATAAATATAGTATCAAATTGTCTAAATGATGTATATGGTTTAAAACTGTAATGTAAAGAGTGAATTTGTTAAAAATAAGTAGAATGAGATTGAAAATGTAGTGTGAATGTTCTTGTTTGATGTTAATTTAGAAGAAAAATAATATAAATATAGGTGAAAATGGCAAATTTTATTGAAAATTGGGTAAAAATACAAAAAATAGGTTCACATATCAGAAAAATGTGGTATAAAACTGTCCAATAAAGCTGATGAAAATGGTTTTAAACTGTATTATAAAGCTTGAATATATGTTAAATGTTGACAAAAAGTATATGAAATTTTATTGAAAATAGCGGAAAATGGAGTAAAATATAAGATAAATATACTATAACAGTGCAGATGAAACTAATATAAATGGGTTCATAGTAATTAAAATTGTAGTATAAAGCGTGAATATATGCTAAATATAGACGAAAATGGTAAAAAATATGGGTAAAAATGGTATATGTTATTGAAAATTGCTGGATATGGTATAAAAATATGTGACATTGTACGTAAATGTTGGAAATTGTATATAAAATTAGCAATGAACGCAGGGATTTAACTAAAATAATTATGTTAGATTTATAAAATATATGAGAAAATATTGGAAAAAAAAAACAGAAAATACTTAATAAGATATATAGGTTAAACATGGGTGCAAATAACAAAAATATACTTCAGTATATAAAATCAAGGAGCCTGTGGACAATAGCTTAGAAATAGAAATAGAAAACAACTTTATTCTAAAATAACTAACTCCTTAGATGAACATCTGTCATTCTGATGGTAGTGACGTCACACCCCTAATATGTTGCATTATATTTAATTAATATTTAGGTTGTGTTAGTAGTATTGATAACTATGTAGGTTGTGTTGGTAGTACTGGGCATTCAAGAGTATATAAGAGATGTCAGTTTCGCGAGACCTCATTTGCGTCTTTGCTTTCGTAGTGTGAACATCGTCTTGCGGTCATATAAATCTTTGTTTGTTGTATAGATTATTTTGTTTGATTTAGTTTTTGTAGGTTATAGTATTTTGTTAAGGTTATCAATTGCATAGATCAGAGTTATTGTTATATTGTATAGGTTATTATTTATTTTTGTATTGTGGAGGTTATATATATATATATATATATATATATATATATTTTAAATTATAGAGGTTATATTTATTTTTTTTTACATTATAGAGGTTATATATTTTTTAAATTTTGTAGTTTATATTTATTGTTTGTTGTTATATTGTAAATATTATATTTATTGTTATATTGTATAGGTTATACCTACCTTTTTTTTTTTAAGTTCGTAAATCGTTCACACTCTTTATAAATCGTATAGGTTTTTTTGTAATATATTACAAAAATGGATCAGTTCAAATGTAACTTTTGTGGAAATTCTTATGAGTATTTGAAGAGTCTTCGTCGACATGAAAAATCTTGTAATGGTAATTCCGCTTATACTTGCAGTAGATGTAGAGAAGTTTTTTCAAATGATTATAACGGTAAGAGACATGAAGATGTTTGCACCCAGGAACCGTTCTTAAAAAATATAAATTATCTGAGCCACAAAAAAATTTATGGCTCACTCGTTCTAGATGAGCAGGGGATAAATATGTATGAAACAGCTTTTCAAAACAGATTAGCGTCATTCTTCATTAGATCGTCAGATTGTATGGATATTAATTGATTTTTGGAAAGTATTAAGAAGCTCTTAGCCGATAAAATTCAAGATTTACTAAATCAACATAACGCATTAAAAGTAAATTTTCTATTGGAATATATATTTACAAATTCTCTTGGTGAAATGACTGATAGAGCATTCAAAACCACCAAACAAAGCTGTATTTAAAAATGATGATCTTGAAAAATTTATTGAGAATAGTTTCATCAAGATTAAAACCGAAGCAGAGGAGTCTCAATTTCAAAAAAGTGGATGGTATAAATGGGAGTTTACGGTATCAGATTGAGAATCAACAAATATTTACCATTAAGAGGATCTATATATATATATATCCCTCTCCCTGCATTAATAGAATTGAAGAAATGTTGCATTAATGTACAGAATAACGACACGTACTGTTTTAAGTATTCTATTTTAGCGAAATTTGTGGAAAAGAATGCCCAAAGTGTTACCAAGTATAACAATTTAGAAAATTTTTATAATTTTAGTTGTATATCATTCCCAACTTCTCTCAACGAGATAACGAAATTCGAAAAGGTAGATAATATATCTATCAATGTTTATAGCTTGGATGAAAAAACAAAAATTTATCCTCTGAAAGTCTGCAAAACGGAATTGAATGACCATCGGGATCTTTTGCTCCTTTCTAATGACCAAACTTGTCATTATCTTTACATAAAGAATTTTGAAAGACTAGTCGGAAACCAAATTAGTCATCATGGACATAAAATAACAACTTGTAAGCGCTGTTTCAAACATTTCGATAACCAGTATGGGAAACGAGCTAGTGAAAAACATGAAGAACATAAAATTTATTGCTCTGAAAATAAACCTGTAAGAATAGAGCTACCGATGAAAGATCCTTTTATCAGATTCTCAAATGTGGAGCGACAAAGTAAAGTACCATTTGTTATCTGTGCTGACTTCGAATCCATATTAGTCCCTATAAATGAACCATGATTGAATAAAATCAAATATCAGAGGCATGATCCGATATCGTTTTGTATATACGTCAAAGGAATTGAAGGAGTAGATATTCCTATAACAGAACCATACGTTTATAGGGGGGGGGGAACGCCGCTTCTCACTTTATGGAATATATTACAAAAATAGCAAACAATATACAAGAAATTTATAAGATAAAGAAACCGATGCGGATCTCATCAGAAGAGGAAGATTGGGCTGAAGCTAAAACATGTTACATGTGCCAAGATGTATTCAATGAAAATAATTCAAAAGTTAAAGATCATTGCCACCTAACAGGAACTTATGAGGACCATCTTGTAATAATTGTGATTTAAAACGTGTAAATCCCTCGTTTATACCCGTTATAATGCATAACTTGAGTAATTATGACTCGCATTTCATTGTGAAGGAATTGGGGAATAATCCTGGAGAAGTAGAAGTAATACCAAATAACGAAGAAAAATACATATCATTCACAAAACATGTGGGTAAAATAAAATTGAGATTTATAGCTTCCTTGAGATTCATGCCATGAAGCTTAGATTGCCTTGTACAATCTTTATCTATGGATAAATTCAATGAAACTTCAAAATATTACAGAGATGACGAATTAGCATTGGTTACTAGGAAAGGTGTGTTCCCATATGATTATATACACGATGAAGACAAATTAAGTGAAACAGAGCTTCCACCCATTGAAGCTTTTTTCAATAAATTATCAAATACTAATATCAGTGTTGAAGATTATACACATGCTCAAAACATTTGGAAACAATTCAAATGTATATCTTTAGGGGAATATGCAGATATTTATGTTAAAACTGACGTCTTTTTACTCTGTGACGTCTTCGAATCTTTCCGGAGTGTTATGATGAAGACTCATAAACTGGATCCAGCTCATTATTTCACAGTTCCCTTGTTACCATGGGACGCCATGTTAAAATATACATAAATGAACATAGGGCTCTTACAAGATTACGACATGATTTTAATGATAGAGCATGAGATTCGAGGAGATTTGTTTCAGGTATCGCACCGGTATGCAGAAGCAAATAATAAATATATGAGCACCTTAAATTCAAACATAGAATCTAGTTACATAATTTATTCAGATGCAAACAATCTTTATGGCCAATCAATGAGTATGTATTTACCGTATGGAGGATTCGAGTGGGTTAAAAACCCAGAATCCATAATCATCTTCGAGCTGGAGGACAAATATGAAGTAGGATATATTTTCGAAATTGATATTAGCTATCCTAAAGAACTGCATCATATCCATAACGATTTGCCCATTTTACCTGAATCAATCGTACCACAACAAGCCAAATGTAATTTTAAAAAAATCATAACGCACTTCGGAAAAAGAACCCGCTACGTTTTTACATTATAAAAATTTGATACAAGCCTTAAAACATTTCTTAAAATTAGAAAAAAATCATCGTGCTTTAAAATTGAACCAATCACCATGGCTTCGCTCGTATATAGAATACAACACAGAGTTGAGAAAAAGAGCCTGCAACGACTTTGAAAAAGATTTTTATAAGTTACTGAACAATGCAGTTTTTGGCAAGACTATGGAAAACATTAGGAATCATCAAAATATTCAGCTAGTAACCAACAGTAAAAAATTAATGAAACTCATTACTAAGCCCAATTTTATAGACAGGACAATCTACAATGAAAATATAGTAGCTGTGCAAATGGGAAAATCGAAAGTATTGTTTAACAAACCCATATACATTGGAATGTGCATATTAGATTTATCCAAAACTGTAATGTATCAATTTCATTATGATACAATGTTGAAAAATATTCCAATAATAACTTAAAGATGATGTATAGAGACACAGATTGGTTTATTTATAGAGTTTTAACAGTTGATGTTTTTGAAGATATGAAAAAAATGCATCAGTATTTCGATTTCTCTAATTATCCTAAAACTCATTTCTGTTTCTCAGATGAAAATAAAAAAAGTTAGGAAAGTTTAAAGATGAATTAAATTTCAAAATAGTTTTAAAATATGTTGGGTTAGGAGCTAAAATGTACGCCGTCATGATGGAAGATGGAGTAAAGAAGCGTGCTAAGGGTGTAAAAGTGTCATCGTTAAAACAATATATCACTTTTGAAGACTATGAGCAAGTGTTATTAAACAATGAATCTATGCATACACCTATGAGATCAATACAATCAAAGTAGCACAATATTTTTAGTACCGAGATAAATAAAGTTTCACTTTCACCATTTGATGATAAAAGGCACATACTAGAAGATGGAGTCAATACTTTGGCATACGGTCATTATGAATTGACTGAGTTGAAAAAATAAAAAAAAATAAACTACAAGAAAATTTTAAAATTATTATGGCAACGTACTAGACACCCCACCGATCGCCAATCCTATAATTATTTTTGCAACAAATTAAAGATAGAATTGGCCACCTTCAGATCCCAATCCTTCAACTCCTACCTTACTTGCCCCTCTCTTCTCATAACAATTCCCTATGGAAGATCACTAAACATATCCTAAAACCTCATCATATATCACATCCTCTCCGTCGAGGTGATGGCTCTTGGGCAGCGTCTGACGAAGATAGAGCCAAGGAATTCGCCAAACACCTTTCCCTTACAAACACCTCTCATCCAGAATCCAATACCACCCACCCGTCAGCAGTACAGGAATTCCTTAATTCACCCATTCCACTCTCATTACTGCCTAAAGCAGTTAATCCTTCTGAGGTCGAATTCCACTTACAAAAACTACCTACCCGCAAATCACTTGGATACGACCTCCTTACTTCTTAGATCCTTAGACAACTCTCTCCTAAAGCCGTCATATTTCTTACATACATATACAATAGCATCCTACGAACCACCCACTTTCCTCTTTTGTGGAAACAATGCACTATTATCCTGTTTCCGAAACCAGGCAAACCTCCCAACACTTCAATGTCCTAGAGACCAATTAGCCTACTTCCGATTCTCTCAAAAATCTTTGAATAGATACTCCTGAAACTCATCCTACCCTTTATAGAATCCCCAAATCTTAATTCCCATCAGTTCGGATTTCGATCACAACACTCTACAGTCTAACAAGGACTCCGAGTGGTCGATCATATTTCCACAGCATTGGAAAGCAAGCAATATTGCTCGGGTGTATTTCTGGACATAGCTCAAGCTTTCAACCGGGCTTCTTTCCAAGCTGAAAACCCATCTTCCTCAGTCCTTATACCTTGTTATCCGTTCCTACCTCTCTGATCGTACCTTCCGAGTTCGTTGCTGTACTGAATTTTCGCATTGCTATCCAATTGAGACAGGTTTTCCTCAAGGTAGCGTATTGGGTCCCGTCCTTTACATCATCTTTACCGCCGATATCCCTGTCCATCCCGATAACTTCCTGGCAACTTTTGCTGATGACACCACCATTCTATCATTCGACTCAGATCCTGATATAGCATCCTTAAACCTACAAAGACACCTCTCTCTAATTGAGCACTGGTGTAATAAATGGCCTATTAAAGTAAACGAATTCAAATGCCAACACATCACCTTCACGCTCCGACGCAGTTCCTGTCCACCAGTACACTTTAATTCCATCCAGCTTCCTTTCTCAGACACAGTCCGGTACCTTGGCATTCTCTTAGACAGACGACTTACGTGAAACCTTCATACTAGACTTAAAAGAGAGGAATTAAACCGACGATACGGCCAACTATACCGACTACTAAATAGAAAATTTAAACTTTCCATTGAAAACAAGTTACTGATTTACAAGATAATACTGAAACCTATTTGGACTTACGGACTTGAACTATGGGGAACAGCGAAATTTTCTAACATCAAACGCATCCAATCCTTCCAATCCAAAGTCCTATGAACAATAGTCAATGCTCCTTTCTATGTAACCAACAAAACTCTACACCATGACCTTAATCTCCCATTTGTCCTAGACCTTATTCCAGCAAAATTCTCCAAATTCCACCAGAACCTTATCCATCATCCAAATATCTTTTCACAATCACTATCCAGCACCACCCATCCATGTAATCCTCCAAGTAGGTTAAAACGGCAGTGGCCCCGCGACCTATTATAGTTTGTAAATATTGGAGTTCTGGCAATGGCCAGATTCTCCACTCACGACATGAGTGTATGTGGCTTAAGCACTCTTGCTCAATCTCCACTGGGCTTAGCCCCAGTGACGCCGTGTAGAGAGAAGTGTATGGATCTCCTGGAGTCATGCTTTTCCCTCCACAGTTGGAGGGGCAAGTCTGGTTTGGAGTTCTCACGCCAGATTGTAAATATTGTATATAGGTTTGTATGTGTTCTTTTTAATCATTTATTTTTAGGTTATTTTATTCTTATTTATTGTTTATATATATTATTTTTCTGTATAATTCATTTTATTTACGGTACACAGAGTGTGAATGTGATCTGTGAACACTATTATAAATGTCCTTGGGACAGTAATAATTTCAATATAATTGTAATCTATTTCAATAAAGAAGCTTAAAGCGATTTATTCTGTTACTTCAAGTTTTATTTTATTTTGTTATAATCTTGTTTTTCTTTTACTGTATATATGGTATGTTTGTATTTCATTCATCCTAAATACTCAATGCCCTTAATTGAGGCAAAATGTTTTTTTTTCTAAATAAAAAAAAAAGTATTAGCTGTACAAGTGCTATTAAATATGTTTTCTCCAAAATTAAACAATGAATTTGTTTGAATGCCGATGTCTTTCTTTTTGATAGTATTAGGATTTTGTTTTGTAATTTCAGCAAAAGATCTAGTAAACTGGGTTGGATTCTGTTTTTTTTTTTTTGCTTCGTTTAAAGATATTTTATTTATGGTTTGGATAGTTTTTTTTTCTTTTTGCATAATAAAAATTGGACACCGACGATCTAATAAATTATGATTTTTGGCACAATTACTACAGCGGGTTGGACGCGTACATCTCAGGTTATCTGCATGTTTTGCTTCCCAACACTGAATGCATTTACTTTTTTGTTTGCAGACGTTCGAGGAGTGACCGAAAGATAAGCAAGCAGTTAAAACAGTGAAGCGCATTAGGAATATAATCTTGTACTTTGACCGTATGAAATCCTATCTTTATTTTTTCCGGAATTCTCGGTGTAGGAAAGGACACGATATAAGAATTTGTCAATATCTCATTTCCATAATTCTATTTTCTTCTATCCATAATAATTCTTCTGATTGTTTTCTATTTTTTGTTTCAATAAGTAATGTACCTTTTCTTAGTTTTTTTTTTTTTTTACATTTTTTAAGTCTCCTACTAAACCTGAAAGAAACTTATTTACTAAGAATGGGGATACATTTTGATCACCTGGTCTTTCTATTAATAAGAACGATGGGCTAATTGGGATCGCACCATCCGTATTTTCGGCTTCAAATTTAAGACGACCCCGAGGTCGTTTTCGTTTAATCTTTGGGCTATTTAAATCTATGGGATTCTCCATAGAAATATAAAATAAAACGTTATAAAGGAAAGCAAGTAATGAACAAAAAAAATTGATAAAATGGAATAAAATAAATATATCCTTATAGTTTATAAAAAAATATATATATCTTTATAGCAGATAACAAATAATAAGTAAAAAGTTATAAGAAAAATAAATTAATAAATGTATTTAATCTTATCTGAGAGCGACTACAGAGGCACGTATTATCTCTTCCAATGCTAACACTGAACTGACATTTCACTTTGTATTCAAACATAAGAAAATCTAAAGTTCATGGTTAACAAATTTTAGAACATCCCCCCACCTTGAGGAGTTTATAACTACTCAACAAACATTTCTAAAAATAATTACAAACAAATTATCAAAACATAACCAGCACGAAAACTCAAAGTCTCTTTAACTGATGTGGACTACTAAGGAATTCAAAGAAACCGTATAGGCATTCGCACATTTCTGCCACATCGTGTTTGTAATAAGCGATCGCCATTTTTTTTTTTTTTTTTTTTTTTTGCACGTGCTTCCATTACTTTCTTTATAGGTCTTGAATTAAATTTCTCGTATTTCACCAACAAGTTCCTGAAGAACAGGTGCTTCCTTCATCATGGGCATCTTCTCATATACCGCAAACCAATCAGGCAAGAACCTCACCTTTCATGTCACTCAACCTTTCATCACTAACAGTTTCAGCCTTCACTTTCGCCTAAGATTTGTTAGGATTCATCTTGGCCAAGCTATTCTGTCGTAGTTTTACTGATCAAACTCATACCTTTCTTTACAACATTTTTGGTCATTTCTTCCAACTAAAATTCTTCATCTTCGTCCTTCTCAAGATCTTTAAAAACATCCTTTTCAAACCACAATTGTACCTTGTGAACGCGCTTAGTCTCCTTATCCCTGGGATCCAAATCAGTTAGAAACGGATGAGTTTCTTTCAGATCATCTTCATCATTATTATCGACGTCTTCTGACTTTATATCAGATGAAAATCTAACTTTTTTCTATTCAGTTTTTATTTTCTTAATCGATCTTGCCTCGTCATCTGATGAAGAAAAATTAAGATTTTCTTTATCACTATCATCTCTAGATTTTTCAGATTCAGATTCATCTGATGAATCCTTGTAGAACATTCCCGACTTATCCAAAATTTTCTTGTCCTTTTCAAAAGGAACATAAAAAAATTAATGTTCATGGTTAAAAAGAATAGCTCGGAGTTCTCTCGCCATAATGTAAATATTGTATGTGTTCTTTTTATTTACTTATTTTATTCTTATGCCCTTTGAGACAGGTTGTAATATTTTTCAATAAATAAGTTAAATAGAAAAAAAATTTCTTAGAGTGGTAATAATAGAAACGGCGATCAGCAGGATGTTGGGTATATTACCACACTGATCTGGCACGTCGTTTCATATGGATAAGATCTAAGAGGTACTGAGGTAAGTTGTTTTTCATAGAATTTCTTGGGGAGTTTTTTGGGTAGGAGGCAGTCCAGGCGCCTTGTTGGATTGAGGCAGTGAAGGAATTTACAGCATTGTCAAGGTTGCCTGGAGTTTTGAGGGTTATATTGATATCTCTTTTGTCGGAAAGGAATTGGCGGAGAATAGGTTCCTGTTAACGGTTCCTTTTTTGAATGCCGGTAGAAAAGGTTTGAGAACGGGTTCTAGGGAAGCATTATGAATTAATGGACTACGGTCTGAGGAATGTTCGTTTGGGTGTGTAATGGAACAATAGGAGGGGACTTAAACCGCTGTGGATGTAGACATCTAAGAAATCAGGATCACAGTTAGGATCTGTGGGCCAGTTGGTAGGAGAGTTGGGGGAAAGAATATCCTCCCACCTTGAGGAGTTTATAACTACTCAACAAACATTTTAAAAATAATTACAAACAAATTACCGAAACATAACCAGCACGAAAACTCAAATTCTCTTTAACTGATGTGGACTACTAAGGGATTCAAAGAAACCGTACAGGCATTCGCACATTTCTGCCACATCGAGTTTGTAATAAGCGATCGCCCTTTTTTTTGTTTCTTGCACGTGCTTCAATTACTTTCTTTATAGGTCTTGAATTAAATTCCTCGTATTTATTTTTTTATTAACCAACAAGCTCCTGGAGAACGGTGCTTCCTTCATCATGGGCATCTTCTCATATTCCACAAACCAATCAGGCAAGAACATCACCTTTCATGCCACTCAACAGTCACTCAACCTTTCATCACTATCAGTTTCAGCCTTCACAGCTTTCACTGGAAACGTTGAGGATTGAGTGAAGAAAGCAATGTTCGTCCACGAGAATTAGTAGTTCTTGAACCCCATTGCTGGTGTTTGGCATTTAACTCTGCAACCAAGATGAAGTGATGTCCTAAGGAGCCGAGGAGAGAACTGAATTAGGCATTGGATATGGATCGGGTAGAAGGGCAATACGCTAATGAAAGGGTAATAGGAAAGGAGAAGGTTTTGATTACGATAGCGGTTGATTGTAGGATATCTTGTGTAGGTAATGAGAGTACGTGATAGGAGAGGGATTGGTGTACAATGACTGCAGGAATGGCATGGGCTCTTCCGTTAGGGTGGTCAGTATGATATGTCAAGTACTGTGGTATTTCGAAGAGCTCTTTAGTGGTTAGTCGAGTTTCAATAATCAATGCCAGGTCAATGTTCTTGTCAAGTAATAATGCAGATAGTTCTTCTGTATGATTTCTAACACGATTCGCATTTCAAAGAAGAATGGATATAGGTATATTGGAATACATTTAAGGATTTTTGGGAGGGGGGATAAAATGGGATACAAAATTGATGAGAAGGGATATCAAAGGAGTAACAAGAGTACTAAATTAGGAGAGGAAAGATGTAAGTAAACTGCTCAGATCTGCGGTATTGGATGGAGGAGGAATGTGAGGAATTTGGTGTTGATAGAATTGTTGAGGATTAGGTGAAGTTTGAGTAGTAGGGTGACGAGGGAGGGGTTGAAAATTTTGAAGTACATATCATTGTTGCTGCAGGTTCTTACTATAAGTAAGTTCGTTCTTAAATTTTAAGAGATTTGCAAAAGACACCTTCAAATCTTTGATTTTGGTTCTTTCTTAATCCGGACCTTTCATTTTCTTCTTGGTACCAGGCTTTCTGGTATCGGTATATGATACTCTTCTATAGCTGATAGCCTTTTAGTCTGTGGGCCAGAACCCCTTATAAATTGCATATCGTTGTGTTCCTTGTGACAATTTATTAAAAAAAAGCCAATGTTCCCACAAAAAAAGTGAACGAACTGAAGAGAGCTATTTTCCTTTATCGATAGACCTCTCTATAACCTGCTTCAAAGTGAAGATAGTCCCAATGTACAACTTCAATAGCAATCTAAAATAAAGTGGTTCACACCAATATAAACCCCGTTTACTTCCTTCAGACCTGCTTGCCAATTGCTCAGAACAAATCTTTCTTGCTGATAAAGTGGTCTTCACCATAATAAACCTGCTTAATATCATCCAAACTGATCAAGCATTTTGACCCTCTTTTAGCAGCATCTTGAAATATTCTGTTCATTTGTCTACTGTATATTCGTTTAGCCACATAATGGATACTGGTCCTTGTTTTCTTTTCCGAAATTTTGGCACTGTCGTTCGCTTAATGTATTATTCCAATGTTCGGGTTCAATTTCGCGGTTTCCCTCATTTTGAGACCAAATACTAACAATCAGTTCCAGTTACCTTTAAGAACTTATAGCTTCGCCCTTTCCATATTTCTTTTGTGCAGAAAGAATAATGCATTTAATATTAAAATTTCGTATTTATTGTGATATGTCCAACTTTCGAATAAAATATAGGAAATAAAAATGTTTTTTTTTTAATAGCGATATATGAATTTTACTAAACTATCATCACCTATTCATTAAATGTAGTTCAAATTAGGTATATATTATTTTAGTTTATAAAACAGGTATTAATATGACTCATTTCCGAGGAAGTATATACAATTTAAATTACTTCTAAGAATCAGTAAATATATAAAACAAAATATTAAATAAACAATTCAAGATATTCTGGAAAGTACTTTTGAATTAAGTTTTATTATCATAATTATATAATTTTTATAATAAAGGCCTACTTAAGCGACCTCCGTATAGAATAAATGAAGTTAAATTAAAAAAAAATTATAATGATAAATAAAAACAAAAATAATAAATTTAAAAAAAAATAGTTTAATTACGAACGACGCTTGATTTTTAACTTGAAAATTTTTTTGTAAAGAGAATTGACTTTACCGATTTTTTTTAATGTCTAAGCCAATTAGTTTTTAATATTTTTTCACGTTTTATTATTTTCTGACTATCCAGTTTTAATAAAAGACCAACTATAATGAAATTAAGCCAAATGCTGATTCTCAGTAACAAAAAAACTAAATAAAGTCAAAGTCGTCAAACCGCCATGTTTGGACGCCATTTTGGGGCAGTTCGTTCACTTTTTTTGTGGGAACATTGGCTTTTTTTTAATAAATTGTCACAAGGAACACAATGATATGCAATTTATAGGGATGTAGGGGGGTGCACGGTAAGGGGGTCTGGCCCACCGGGTATTATAGACTGCATGATATCCTTCGTGGCACAAAGCATAAATTGCAGGTTCCCTTTTAGGTTTTGTTTACTCACCAGGTTGTTGTTGTCCATCGCATTTTACACAACGCTGCAAATGATAGCAATAAGTCTTCAAGCCAATAACGGCATATGCCTCGAAAACATGTCATCAATGCATAACACCGAAAAAGGTTGTTATTAGTAGAGACAGCAACGTTCGTTAACGAGAATTAGTGGTTCTTGAACCCCAATGCTGGTGTTTGTTATGCCCCATTTGATGGAAGAGTAATGTTAGGAATTTGGTGTTATACAATTGTTGAGGATTAGACGAAATTTGAGTAATAGGATGCTGAGTGTTGGATTGAGGATCTTGGGGGTGAATATTGTTGTTGCGGCAAGGTCTTACTATTAGATATTTCATTCTTACCTCCTTGCAGGTGTGCCAAATACACCGTCGGATCTATGATCTCGAAAGGTTCTCTTCTTGACCTTTCTGTTTCTTCTTTGTTCCGGGTATTCTGATATCTCGGCTTGATATTTTTGTATACCTGGCTGCCTGGATGTCCTTTAAGGCGCAAAGCACTTACTATAAGATTTCGTTTCGGTTTTGTTCACTCAACAGATTTGTGCTGCACTCCACACTTCACACAACGCGGCAAATGATGACAATAAGTCTTGGTATGGCCATATGCCTGGCAATTGTGGCACTGGATGATTTCCCTCTTAGGGTATGGCATGGGTAATACATCCTTCTTATTTCGTATACTTTTTCGATGCATTGAGTTGGCTCCAAGTCTACGAAAAATAAGGGTTGAGAAACTTTTACGCCTGGCTGTTCTTACTCTCTTTCATAACACTAGTAACTTGGTGCGGTATGAAATCTAAAGTTATCAGCTCTGCTTCTATTGCTTCAGTTTGTGTTGAGGAGTGTAGGTTTCTTACAACTTAGAACTAGAACCAGGCTTGCAGATGACTACGAAGCGTTCAGGGTACTCCGTAACTTGACGCAAACAACGATCAGGCAAGCGAAAACCAATTACTTTCATGAAGCCTTCTCCTCAGCTCCTGATTCAAAATCCAAATGGCATTTACTCCGAAAGCTATCTCTTTGCAAATCATCTTCTTCCCTAGCTGTCCCAGTTTCTCCTGATGCCTTAAATTCCTACTTTTTGTCCTCCTCCTCTAGTAATATTTCTCCCGCCTCTTCTTATATTCCTGTATCATCTGCATTTAATAGTGATAATTTTTATTTTTCTTACATCACTCCTACGAACCTTATTTCCTCCATCATGAAATC
The DNA here is from genome assembly GCA_928085145.1 of Nezara viridula. NCBI lineage: Eukaryota > Metazoa > Arthropoda > Insecta > Hemiptera > Pentatomidae > Nezara > Nezara viridula. The sequence continues at coordinate 209,122,725 of OV725078.1, forward strand.
CCAATCCAACTCTACAGGAATTGACGGAATACCTGTCAAACTGTTAAAATTATGCCTCCCTGATATCCTTCCAGTTCTTCTATTCATTTATAACTTTTCCCTTCAAAATTCAGTTTTCCCTACATCCTGGAAAAAAGCCTTAGTCGGTCCTATTAACAAAATCCCTAACCCCACCTCTCCTAAAGACTATCGTCCAATCTCCATCCTCTCAAATCTGTCAAAACCCCTCGAAAGAATAGTCCAATCCCAAATTTCCAATTACCTCGAAGAGTTCAAACTTTTAGATCCTCTCCAATCTGGCTTTCGCCCAGGCTTCTCCACTCAATCCGCTTTAGCTAAAATCACAAATGACATACATACTGCAATTGACGAAAGAAAACTGACTGTATTAGTACTCCTGGACTTCTCCAAAGCATTCGACTCCTTAGACCATTCTTTTCTCTTCAATAAATTAAAATCTCTATCCTTTTCCAATAGTTCTATCCAATGGTTCCAATCCTTTCTTTTTGACAAGACTCAAGCCGTTAGTATTCCGAATCAACCCTTATCTTCTTTTCTCTCTTTGTCTCATGGAGTTGCCCAGGGTTCAAGCATTTCTCCTATCCTTTTTAATTCTTACATCAATGACCTTCCTAGTTCAATCCACCATTGTTCATACCATCTATATGCTGATGACTCCCAAATTTATTTTTCCTTTCCACCCAATGAGTTATTAGAAGCGTTTACGAATATTCAGAGAGACCTAGATAGGATAAGTGCCTGGGCAAGCTTGAATAAATTAAAGTTGAATGCAACGAAAACTCAGGCCATTCTTATAGGTTCCAACTCCCTCCTTAGATCCATTTCCACCCATCCTTCCTTGAATATTAATGACCAACCAATATCCTTCACCTCCTCTGTAAAAAACTTAGGAATTACCATTGATCAAAACCTATCATGGAAACCCCATATTGCTCAAATCTCCAGAAGGTCAATTGGTACTCTTAAATTATTTCATCGTTCTCGTCAGCATCTCCCACAACCTATCCGCAGGCTCCTCGTTTCCTCATTGATTTTCCTCTACTTTGACTATGGCTGTGTGGTATACGGTGGCCTCTCGTTGGAGCTTGAGGACGGACTGAAGAGAATCATGAACTGTTTTTTAAGATTCGTCTTCGGCACTTCGAGTTGGTCTCATGTGTCCCACCTATATGCCGAGTCAAGGTGGCTCTTCACCTCTTCCCGCCGCCTATACTTCCTTGGAAATTTCTTATACCAAACGATCAACTCCCAGCACCCTTCCTATATCTGTTGTCTCCTCCAGTCTAAACCCTTAGTCCACTCAATAAAAACGAGATCCCGTGTTTCTGACCTCTATATTCCATTCCACAGGACAAAAACCTATGAACGTTCCTTCTTAGCCCGTTCAGTCTCCTACTGGAATTCTTTGCCACATAACATCCGTCATGCCTCTTCCCTGTCAACTTTCAAATACCTCCTTTTCCAATATCTCCTTACATCCCAAACAGAAGATTTACCACCATAAATTTCATTTTATGAACTGAATTTGCGTGAAGTAAATAGTGGTGTTTAAGTTAATACTGTTTAAGTTTTAACATAAAACAGCTTTGTCACCTATCTTTGTCACATATCTTTGTCACCTAGTTTGACTATTATTTTTACTATTTATGTATTTTTCTCTTCTCCTTAGGTTGTGCTTTTTCTTGCGGGTATATATGCTTATATTTTATATTTTTGTCTTTTTGTGTGCCAATATGAGATTATACGTATAAATAGTTCCTTTTATTTATTTATTTTTTTCTTTTTTTCCATTACACCACCACTGATGTTTGACTCGATGTTTTAACAGACCAGATTTTTCTTTTGCTCGTGAGCAAGAGTGGATAGTCAAAGCGTTCCCAGCTACGGAAAGGAATAGAGAACGTACTTTCAGACCTGAGGTGTCGCATGAGAGCCAGTATTTGTTGCTCATTTACCGTAACATATGGCAACATAGTTTGAGTATCGCTATTTTACACGGTTCTTGAGCCACATCTTGAGTTACTGTTGTTTTGTTACTATTCTCATCATGCCGGCTTCTTATTAAAATCAATTCTTGCTTCACATTCAACATGATCTTTGGATAATCTTCGAACACTCCAAGCAACTTCACCAATGCAATTATCACATTAAACTCACCTTCGGACGATATTAAGTTTGTAATCTCATCATTTGAATAACACCATCCTTGATATGCCAAGGTATTAAATTGCCCTCTTCTAACAGAAACGAGATTTTTTTAAAGTAGACGTAATTCCGGAGTTTTTTACGCGATCAATTTCTACTCCGCTCATAGTATAATAAGTATCTATTATCTTTTATCTGGAAAACGACAAATTTCTTTTAAATCTTTCTCCATTTTGATTAATTTTTTTTTCATAATGTAGATTTCATCAAAAGGGGCTTGAAATAAGAGTCATTGTCTTTCAACTAAATTAAAATAATCTTCTACCTATATCAATTAATGAAAATAAAACTACATTCTAAATTCTTTAAAAATGTTTTAATTACTTTTTTTATTTAATTTTTTATTATTATTTTTTAACTACAAAACTATTAAAAATAAAATAAGTACAACCAAAATATTAGCTAATGAACTTGTTTAGGGAACACATCAAACTTGATATTTGAATTAAATCAAGTAAGCACAACACAGCTGTTATGCTGCATATATACCTCAGTCGTTGTTGTGACGCCGCCATTGTTGAAGTGTAGACGCTCACGTACCGTGATTTACTAGACTGGCCAGTTGAAAATTTTGTGATTCCACTGATTTATTAAACATGGAGTAAAACACTACAGCGGCCGGCAAGGGGCCAAGAAAGGAAGAGAGGGAAGATGAACGAGAAGACTGGCACAACAAGAAAAAGAAAAAATGCAAGTATCCTATATTTAACCTCCTTATAAAATACATGTAATAAAATATAGCAATCAATTTTACTCATTCACTTCTTTAATCCTTTAACTCCTCTAATTTTACAGTCCACAGCAATAAATTTTCACCAGCTCTTAAAGCAGAATTATTATGACAATATCCCTGACAGTCTTGGAAGGGATTGGCATAGTAAATTAAACAGAACTATTTAAATCAAAACTATTCACAATTTTTGCTATATATACTAGCCAGTATTGGGAGAGGGCTTTAGAGGTAGCAAGTATGCCATATTCTTAACATCTCATCTACGTGTCCGGTATGGAATAATGACCATGAGCCAAAGTACGAATTCCGTCGATATGGTGGCGTTTATCGTCGTGTGGCGAAAGGGAAGTCTTTGTCTGTATGACGGAAAAGAGTTTATCTTCTTTTGAAATAACTGATCGAAACGTCGTCTTCTGTAGTGCAGTGCAACTAGGTAATCATCGAAAGTTTTTCTATTTTCTACAGGTGATTTTTTTATCCCTTTCGCCTTTTTGATGACTTTATTGGCGGGAATTCGTATCGAGGACATTTTCGCACGAAGTCCGACAAACTCAGAGACAAGCTCTCCATTGGCTTCGTCCTTAAATTTTCCCAACACCTTTTTATTTTAAGACCTGTGTGTCAGATGTTCATTAGGATAGTCAGAGGTATCCAGTTCGTCCATAAATTCTGTCATGTCATTATATAAATCGTCCGTCTGTATAAGATACTGTAAACTGTCGGTGTCTGTGTACATTAGTTTTAGCCTGTTTGATCCGTAGTAAGGTAACATAGTATCGTAGTGGAATTCGTACTTTGGAAAGATCCAAAATGGCCATCCCTACCTAAATAGGTTTATTCATTTCGATCTTTTCAAAGTCAGATTGTCCTGTCTTTGAATGTTGGTTTAGCTGTAAGATTTGTTAGTCGTCGTTGATTTACTACAAGCTCAATCTTACACCGTTTTCGAACTTCCTCCATAAACTTTCCGAAAACAGCATTACTCATGAGCTTAAAGAAGACTTTGTCGAAGTCGTTCGTAGCTTGTTGTCAGTGTTTGGTGTTAAGTTCAATGTAACTACGAAGTCAATGAGATTGTCGGACTTTGAGCGCTCGATGTACTCGAACTAACTTTAGTCCTAAGCTCATGGCCTGTTGCAAGTTGACGAAATGCAAAACGTATTTTTCCCTGTTGTCCAGTGAAGCCAAAAGATTTTTGAATTTTCCACCGGGTGGAACTTTATTCTCTGGCAACAGCGGGAAATTGTTGTGCAAATCGTGCAGCAGTTCCGGATACTCTATATCAGCTTCAAAGATGTAGCCGAAAGGCCCGTCTTTCGGTAAATTGAGCCAATATAGAGATTCCGGATTCTTGACCCATGCGAAACCGCCAGAAGGAAGCGCTTTCGACATTGCCCATCCGTACAAGTTGTTTGCGTCCAGATAGGAGATATATGAAGATTCCTCCTGGGGATCTCGAATTGGGTTAAGATATTTATTGCTCGCTATTCCATTACAATGACTGCATTGGCACAAGCCACCCCTTATACCCCGCTCGATTATCAGGACCATATAATAATCAGCCAAGAGATCTGATTGTATCCCCGTATACTTCAGCATGGCATCCCAAGTGAGTCCGGGTGCCGTGTAATACCAAGCCGGGTCCAGCGAATATGCTCACAAACGGACATCTCTGAAATTTTCAAAGACACGGTAAAGGAGCATAACATCTACCTTGAGGTAGAGTTCGCTGTAAGCGGCCCGGGTTCCGATATTAAGCGTGTTCCATACCGCTTGAGCATGCTGATAGTCCTTTTCCGAGACGGGCATTTCATTCAATTGATTATAAAATGCTTCCTTCGGGGGCAGAACCGTCTCCCGAAGATTCACGAACGAGTCCACGTAATCATAGAGGTACACTCCTTTTCTGATCACGAGGTCCAAATGGTCAGCAGGGAAGAATTTACTCGTCTCCTTAAAGTTAGACATGGGTAAATTCTTGGACAACCTATCCAGACTGGAAGCCATAACGCGGAATGAGTCCACAATTCAACGGTTAAGGGACCCACTGTCATTGCGAAGGAGATGTATTTCTCCTCAGAGTTATGGATGACGTCAATTCGCATGTTTTTCTTTTCTTCTTCAGTCAAACCTTGTCCCAACTCTCGGACAATGAAGTGAGCATCGTAATCACCGTGGTTGTGAAACGTTTTAGGGCAGCCAATCAGAAGCCAGGATTTCGGTGACGTCATCATGGCGGGAAGTTTAAATTTGAATTTGAACTACGGCACGCTGCCTTTTGGACCTCCAACCAGCCTTAACCACCACGTGGTCGGCCGTCCTTCCACCCTTAACCACCACGTGGTCAGTCACGTGACCCTTAGGCCACGCCCACTTTTACCTTATCCCTATCTTAACCACCTATCCACGCCTATTTTTAGTCACGTGACCATTAGCCAAGCCCCTTTTTGATCGTGCTATCTCCATATTCCCCCCTCACTCTTCTCTCGGAGGCTGAATATGCCCAGCCGCAATCTTGCTTTCGGATACGAGATTTTCTTCTTGTATGACGTCATGAGACCCTTCTTGTTCGTGTACCTCCCACCTTTACTCGTCACTCCTCTCTCGGAGGCTGAGTGTGCCAGGCCGCCATCTTGTTTTCGGATACTTACGAGATTTTCTTCTTGTATGATGTCATGAGACCCTTTTCGGTCGTGCGACCTCCATATTTCCCCCCTCCCCCCACCCCCTCTTCCCTCGGAGGCTGAGTGTGCCCGGCCGCCATCTTGTTTTCTGATACGAGGTTTTCCTCTTGTATGACGTCATGAGACCCATTTTTATCGTGTACCTCCCACTTTTACTCCTCACCCCTCTCTCGAAGGCTGAGTGTGCCTGGCCGCCATCTTGTTTTCTGATATGAAGTTTTCTTCTTGTATGACGTCATCAGACCCTTTTCGGTCGTGCGACCTCCACATTTTCCCCCCACTCCTCTGTAAAAGACTGAATATGCCCGGCCGCCATCTTGTTTTACTGCAATTTGAGAGACATAGGGCGTTGTTCGCCATTTTAATATTATCTGTGATCAAATAAGATCAAAGTACCATAACATTAACAGTCAACTCATCATAAAATAGAACGATATAGAAAGATCTAATTAGGAATTACCGCTTCAAAAAGGAAAACAAGTTATTAGATTTCTCTAGAGCGTATGAAGAAATTTAAATATGCTTATTTATATATAAAATTATTATTTATTTAATGCGAGAAAGTTATGAACTAAGAAAAAAAAAAGTTAGATTAAATATGAATACTGTAAAACATGTAAACATTGTGAAGAATATGCTGCCGTTGGGGAGGTAAGTAGATACTCTTCATTGGATTAGTGAAATTATGTAACCATCAGAATGGTTACAAAAATTTAAACATTTAGAAGGTAACAGCCTATGGGGTGGACACCTTGCCCTTCAAATAGTAATGTAACTAAAACATTTTTGTAAAGTTAACAAGTGTAAAACACACACACACACACACACACAAACACACACACACACACACAAATGTAAATATCGAGTTTGATCAGCGAGACCATCGGATATAGCCGGGAAGAACTTCAAATTGTCTAAAATGTAAATATCGAATTTGATCAGCGAGATCATTGGACATAGCCGGGAAGAACTTCCATATGTGTAAGATGTAAACATTGGAAAATAAAGAGAAAAATGTGAAAAAATAAAGATAAATATATAAAATTGGAAGGTTACATCTAATAAAATGAGTTCCCGATCTCTCATATTGTTAGATAATAAACTCTAGAGAGACTATGCAGACAGAATGGCGATAAAGAAAATGCATGGATTCGAAGAATTCTTGTCAGAAACGTTCAGCTATTATGACATGGGCACTTGAGGCTTCAACGGATCGAAGTATAAACATGGTTAATGTTAAAAACTAATGCTTAGAAAAATATGTGAAGCAAGTATAATGTCGGTACCTGCTCCTTCAGAAGATGATGTAAACATTGGGAAATAAAATGTGAACAAGCTAGAGAGAGAAATCATAATATGCAGAAGTAAATAAGCTATAGAAATATCCAACTGGACTATGTATCGCAATCTAGTAACTTAGAACGTGACTAATTTTTTTTTTCAAATAGTTATAACGGTAAGAGACACGTAAAGGTTTGCATCCAGGAACCGTTTCTAAAAAGATTGCAATTATCTGAGCTACAAAATAATGAAGTGTTAACACTCGTTCCAGACGATCAGAGACTTAATATGTATGAAACAGCTTTTCAAAACCGATTGGTACCATTCTTCATTAGACCGCCGGATTGTATGGGTATTAACTCATTTCTGGAAAGTATTAAAAAACCTCTTAGCGGATAAAATTCGAGATTTACTTCATCAACATTGCGCATTAAAAGTAAATTTCCAATTATAATGTACTTTTACAAATTCTATAGGTGATAAGACTGATAGAGCTTTCAAAACATGAAACAAATGTGTATTTAAAAGTAGCGATTTATTGAGAAAAGTTTCATAAAAATTGTACCCAAAGCAGAGAAGTATCAATTAAAAAAAAAAAAAAACGGGTGGAAGCTAAGTAGCGTTGACGGGATCAGATTGAGAATCAACAAATATTTACCAGTGAGGGGATATGCATATCTTCCTCTCCCGCCATCTATAGTTTTGAAGAAGCTTGCACTAATGTGCGTGATAATGACATGTACTGTTTTATGACCAAAAAAAGGATAAAATAAACGATATAATAAAATAATTTTTAATAATTATAATTTTTCATAGGAATTTTTATTTGTTGGGTGCCTGGCTTTACTAGCCTTTCATCTCTAAAGAGATAAATTAGAAAACAGAAAGTACTTACCCTTTAATGGCCATCATTACATATTTACTCTACCATGCTAGCTCAGTTGAGAAGGGTTAGGTTGGATATTTTTTTATAAAGCAGCAAAAAGGTTAACAGATCTATTTACAGAAAGAAATATTTACAGGATTAATACTATGTACAATAAAAAGAAATAAAATACAAGGAAAAAGAGGGAACTCAAACATAATTACAGTACAACTAAAGTTAATAATATACAATTAAAGTTAAAAAAAGAAAGATATTTAAGATAATAAAGATAATGCAAATAACAAAAAAAGATACTTATTTTATATACAATATTATGGCATGCCACATCCAAAGATAGTCAAGATACAATAATGCTAACATATAATATATGTTAACATAACATACATGATAAAATATCAATTAGTCATCTGCTTAGGAAACAAAAGAGAGTAGAGTTTGTTTTGTTTGCAGTGCTTTCTTAATCTTGGTTACACCTCCCCTTCTTCGGGAGCTTGAGACCGCCCTCGCTGCAATTCAGGGTAATATACTTTTAGTTGAGCTGCATGTCCAAGTCCAGCTGGTGTTCCTTCGGGTGTCTCCAAGTGGTATACGTTAGTTGACCTTTTGTGAGAAATTCGAAATGGCCCTTCAAATTTCGGAGCTAGTTTGCTAGCGAATCCTCGTTCAGGAGATGAGAGAGGTTGAGCCCGTCGCAGTACTAGGTCTCCTTCACCGAATGTCGCTTCCTTCCGTTGATGGTTGTAGTAGTTACTTTGCCGTGCTGAAGCTCTGCTGAGTCTGGTTTCCGCTGTCTGCCGAAATTCCTTCAACTTATTTAAATGATCAGACCAAACACAATTATCAAGGGATGTCAGTACTTGGTCACTACTAGATTTACCAAAATATGAATTAGGAGGTAAAAGTTCGCGCCCAAAGTTTAAGTAGGCTGGTGTATATCCCGTCTCGCTATAAAGAGAACTGTTGAGGGAGAACATCAGCTCAGGTAGATACTTGTCCCATTTCTTGTGTTGATCAGAAACATATGAGGCGATCATGTTCTTTATGATTGGTTGGTTCTTTCCGACATCGATGTGATGTTCGTCGAGATTAGTAAGACGAACGGAATTGTAGGTGTTTGTAAATTCTCCATCCAATCTTCTGAGCTCTTCTGGCTCGAGTCTGCTGATTCCCGCTATTTGTTCAGGACCAATCAAAGATTCCTTAGAAAACCTAACTCGACTAGAAGGCATATCTTTAAACCACCAGGACCCTTCATTAGCATCAATTGCTATCCCTAGTGCTCTCATGGCGTCCATTCCTAAAAGACAAGGAACTGTTAGGTTGGGAAGGACATAAAAAGATATTTGAACCTGACGGCCGTTTACGCTGGCTAAGAAGGCAACAGCTTCGTTAACCGCCTCACACGCTCCGTTAGCCACCGCGACAAGATAAGAGGTAACAGATGTCAGCGTGATGTGTTCTTGGTGTACAGATGAGAGTCCTAAGGAACTGATATACGAATGATTGGCTCCTGTGTCAACAAGCGCTGGAAGATTGGTTTTTCCTACACTTAGTGTAATGTATAATCTGTCTTCAGCTAAAGATAAGGTAGAAAGGTTGTTGAGCACACGAGATTTGAGATCTCTAGTCGAGGAAACAGGGTCAGCAGCGACCTCCTTATACTGGTCCGTTCTCGGTTCCACCTTACAGTTTGGGCAATATTTCTTGGTGATACCACGAGTGCCGCAACTATAACAGAAAAGGGTTGTTCTAGGCTTAGAACACTCCGGATAACGATGTCTTGTTTGAAGACAGTTCCAGCAAAGGGACTGTACTGTTGCCAATTCTGTTTTTTTCTGATTCAAGATAGTGGATGATGAGGATTCAGGTTTCCTTTGAACTGATTCTGGAGAAGCTGCTTCCTTATCATCTTTACCGGTTTGCTTGGCTGTAGTCTCCACAGTGGCTATCTTATTAAAGAAGGAACTCAAACATAATTACAGTACAGCTAAAGTTAATAATATACAATTAAAGTTAAAAAAGGAAGATATTTAAGATAATAAAGATAATGCAAATAACAAAAAAAGATACTTATTTTATATACAATATTATGGCGTGCCACATCCAAAGATAGTCAAGATACAATAATGCTAACATATAATATATGTTAACATAACATACATGCTAAAATATCAATTAGTCATCTGCATAGGAAACAAAAGAGAGTAGAGTTTGTTTTGTTTGCAGTGCTTTCTTAATCTTGGTTACAGTTTTAAGTATTCTATTTTAGTGAAATGTGTGGAAAAGGATGCTCAACGTGTTACTAAGTATAACAATTTAGAACGTTTGAATAATTTTAATTGTATTTCATTCCCAACTTCTCTCAACGAAATAACTAAATTCGAAAAGATAAATGATATATCTATCAATGTTTATGGTCTGGATGAAAAAAAATATATATATATATATATATCCTATGAAAGTCTACAAAACAGAATCGAAAGACCATCGGGATCTTTTACTCCTATCTGATGACCAAACTTCCCATTATGTTCACAAAAAAGAATTTTGAAAAATTAGTCGGAAATCAAATTAATCATCATGGACATAAAATAACGATTTGCAAGCGCTGTTTCAAACATTTTGATAACCGGTATAAGAAACGAGCAAGTGAAAAAACTTGAAGAACATAAAATATATTGCTCTGAAAACGAAACCGATAAGAATAGAGTTACCGACGAAAGATCCTTTTATCAGATTCTCAAATGAGGAGCGGCAAGGTAAAGAACCGTTTGTCATCTATGCTGACTTCGAATCCGTATTAGTTCCTATAAATGAATCGTCAGTAAATACAATCAAAATATCAGAGGCGTGAGCCGATATCGTTTTGCATATATGTTATAGGAATTGAAGGAGTAGACATTCCGATAAAAGAAGCATACGTTTATAAGGGTCCAATGTCGATTCTCACTTTATGGAATGTATTACAGAGATAGCAAACAAAATTCACGAGATTTATATGATAAACAAACCGATGCGGATCTCATCAGAAGAAGAGCAAGATTACACAAGAAAAAAAACACCCAAAAAAAATTAATTGAAAGATTAAATGAAATTTACTTATGCGTTTCCAGAGATGTTGCAGTCATCCACTTTAGAACACTGATTGAGGCAGAGCTCCGAAAAGCATGTCTATTTATATACCGGCATGTGGATGTTTTAGGGATTAAAGGTTCAAAGTCTATTGTTTATAATTAGATAAGTAAGGAATAAAAACTTTGTTTATATGTTTAGGAGAAGAATAAGCGATAAGGGATTAAAATAACAAAGTCCACGTTTATGTTTAAAGGCGATCAATAAGAAATAATGATTTCATAAAAGGACTAATGAAAATACTATATAGAATAACAAATTAGCTACAGTGACGTTACTGATCACGTGACACTGAAAAGGTAAACATTAAAAAGGTTATATAAAACATAAACATTAGGAAGGTGGCAGGAAATCAAAATGGCTGATAAAGCCCTAAGCCTCTCACATTGCATTAACACAAAATAGTAGCCGGGTACACTCAGCCTCTTAGGGAGGGGCTAAATCTGGAAGCCACTAATTTATTGAAATCCTTTATACATGTATAGTTACTTCGCCCCTCTTCATCTGACAGGAGGAAATGATCACGATGATCTGTCTTTTCCTGTTTAACAACTTTTAGCGGAAACACGTCTTGCGACTCACCAACAGCGAAAATATTGATGCTAATATTATTATATCGCTCAAATGTTTTCACCTGGCGGAGAGGAGTGGGAAAGGAAATGCAGTCAAAGTTGCATATATGCTGTAAGTCCCTATATTTGCTCACTCGTTCTGAGTGATCACCATCGACGAGGGGCAGAGAATGGAATATTTAAAACACTGTTCATCATTATTTTTGACATTAATAATGGTTTTTTTGGCGGCTATTTTAAGTGGAAGCTCAATATAGCTGGAGGTGCCTAGATGCCTAAATCGGTTAATCTTTAGGGGAAGACCATCAAGACCTTTTAAAAACCAGCCGCTCCCCTTGGTCGTCATCTCTTCCATCTCGGTAGCCATCTTCGCGTACATTTAACTTATAGTATCCAAAATGGAAGATATGTCGTATATTGCCTTATTTTTGCTTTTGAAGGCACGATCACGCATTTATCCTTTAACGTTTTCATCGGTTGCATCAAAAACCAAGTTGAATTTTAGGAGAGCGTCAGATTCTGCTAAAAATTCCGAAATCAATCGATGTAGTGTGTCTGTCTGATTGCACAAAAATTCCACTTCATCGATTGATTCCGAGCACGGTATTGAAAAGTCTTGAGATTTCCTCCGAACGAGGCCTCAATCTCATATAACGATCCCATAGACGCCTGCAACCGCCTCCGCTTTTTCATAATTAGTGATTTTCCTCCCTGACAACGACGCACATGCTCCATACACAGCTTTGCAGAACTAAAGAGTTCGTTGGAAGAACGGCATGTACGTCGTGCCAGAGGGTTCAGGCACGTACCTTCACATCGAACTTTATGAAACTCCCTACTAAAAGGTCTGTCGCACTACTGACACTTAATATTTAATGATGACAATATGAAAAATAAAAAAAATGGAAAATTCTATTTAAAAAAAATATTAACTATTTAAAACGATTATAACTTTTGAAAATAATAAACAATGAAAAATTATCAAATTAATTGAAACTAAGATAACTAATTCTAACCTCAAAAGAATTTGAACTTGAAAAAAAATTAACTTGAAAAATCAATAACTTTTATGGAGGGCAGGAATGCAAAACTACACAACAAAAGATCAAAATGAAGAAAAAGGATAAATGAAATTGACTTAAACTTTTTCCAGAGATGTTGCAGCCACTTTACAACACAGAATGAGGTAGAGCTCTGGAAAGCGCTCCTATTTATAGATTGATTTATTTATGTGTTAGGGATTAAAGAGCCAAGGTCCATGTACGTCAGAGGATTAGGAGTAATAGGATTAATGGCCATTGTTTATATTTGACTTAGACAGGATGGAAAAAGTGCGACATAATTAAACCTGTTTAAAAATTAAAAGATCAAAGTCCATATTTATAATTAGATAAGAAAGGATTAAAAAGTTTGTTTACATGTGTTGGAGAAAGAATAAGCAATAAGGGATTAAAGTTTCAATGTCCATTTACGTCAAGAGGATTAAGAGTAAGACGCTGAAAGGCCATTGTTTAGATATAATCTAGACAGGATTGAACCTATCCGCAACATGATCAGACGTGTTAGTAAGGATTTCATAAAAGGATTACTGAAAATTCTATATAAATAATAAATTAGGTACGGTTACATGACTGATTACGTGACACTGAAATGGTAAACATTGAGAAGGTTATATAAAATATAACCACTAGGAGGGTGACAGGGAAAATGAATGTGGCCACGTGACCCAGAAAATGGAAACAATAAGAAGGTTATACAAAAGATAAACATTAGGAAGGTTATAGAAAACAAAATGGCGAACAACGCACTAAGTCTCTCAAATTGCAGTAAAACAAAATGGAGCCGGGAACACTCACCCAGCCTCTTATAGAGGAGTGGGAGGAAAATGTGGAGGTCACACGACCGGAAAGGATCTCTTGATGTTATACAAGAAGAAAATCTCGTAAGTATCCGAAAACAAGATAGCGGCCCGGCACACTCAGCCTCCGTGGGTAGAGGGGGGGAATGTGGAGGTCGCGCGATCGATAAGGGTCGTTGTTAATGGTCACGTGACTGATCACGTGACTAAAAGGGGCGTGGCCAGGCGGTTAAGAAAAGGATAAAATAAAAGGGGGCTTGGCCTAATGGTCACGTGACCGGCCACTTGGTGGTTAAGGCTGGCCGGACGGCCGACCATGTGGTGGTTAAGGCTGGCCGGACGGCCGAAAAGACAGCGTGCCGTAGTTTAAATTCAAATTCAAACTTCCCGCCATGATGACGTCACTGAAATCCTGGCTTCTGATTGGCTGCCCTTAAAAGTGTCCCAGCTACCGCAATTCTTATCTACTAAGGACATTAAGTATTTGAGATATAAGAAGCTCATTCGTACAATATATACAATTACAGAAATAAATAGAAATTATAACAAAAATAAGAAAAATAAATCTTAGTAAAACAGATGAAATGAAATATAATATAACACGAATAAGAAACAAAACAATTTTTTTTTATTTTTTATTATTTTAATGGAATTTACAACTGTATTACATAGAGAATACAATAAGTAAATGTGAAATTGGTAACATGGCATGTACAACATGAAGAGAAACTACCCATTGGTAGAAATCAATAAAACAAAAATAAATAAGAAAAATGAATAAATAAAACATTAATGCTTATTTACAATATTTACAGTCAGCCGAGAGAGCTTCAATTCGGGCCCTTTCACCCACGTGTGGAAGATAAGGCAAGATTCTAAGAGATCCCAACGCTTCTCTCTCAGCGGCATCACTGAGATGAAGATCTAGTGGCGACTGAGAAAGGGCGCTAAAGCCACATACGCGCATGACTTGAGTGGAGAAGCTGGCCACTGCCAGGACTCCAATGACGTATTTACAAAAGATCTCGAGGCCACTGCCTTTTTAACCTTCAAGGAGGATTGTAGAGATGGCTGGAGCTGGATAAGGAGTGTGCTAAGGGATTATGATGATGGATTAGGTTTTGATGAAAATTTGTGAAACGGGATGGAATAACGTCAAGGACATAAGGGATGTAAAGGTCATGATGTAGAGTTTTGTTCGTAACATAATAAGGAGCATTTACTATTGTAAGAAGGACTTTGGACTGGAAGGATTGGATGCGTTTGATGTTCGAAAATTTAGTTGTCCCCCACAGTTCTAGTCTGTAGGTCCAGGTGGGTTTCAGTATAGTCTTGTATATTATTAGTTTTTTTTTCAATTGAGAGGTTAGATTTTCTGTTAATAAGTCTATATAACTGACCAAATCGTCGGTTAAGTTCTTGTCTTTTTAGTCTGGTATGTGGGTTCCATGGTAATCTTTTGAAGGAGAATTAGGATAGTGAGTTTCTGCTGGTCCATGGCTGTATGAATGTCTTGGGAATGGATGGATACAAGGGAAAAAAATACTATATCTATGAAATATTAAATTATAAATATATACTTAAACATATAAAACAGAATTAAGAAATTATAGAAAAGAGTAAAATGTGAATAAAAACAAAAATGGAAGAAGTAAAACGTACATAGAAGTAAAATATTAATATAGAAATAAGATACCATACATTGCAGAACTAACTTAGAAGTATAGAGAGGGGAAAAATGAATAATTATAATTATATTTGATTGTAAGAAAATTACATTTAAATATTAGATAATATTGATACGTGGTTAAAAAGTACAATTAATAAAAAGTGAAAACGGATGATCATACATTGATGTAGATTGTAAATATAAAATAAAAATAAAATAAAAGAGAGATCATACAAAGCGGAAATAATTAGAATAATGAACAATTAAATTTAATTAATCAATAAAAATTGAAAGTAGATAAAAATAAAAATAATAGGATGTAATATATAAGTTATTTTTCACTTATAAGATTTAAAATGTGTCTATATGTTAAAGAAATACAGTTTTTATCTACGTTATGATTAACAGGAATCTGTTCCATGTGAATGTGGATGGATTCGGAAATGAGTCTTTTTTCATGGTTTGGAACCGTGGCAAGAATTGAGGTTTTTCAATATCAGAGAACAATACATCCTAATTGTAGATTAAATAAAACTTAGCTTAGTTGTATATTAAAATAAAGAAAAAATTATAAAGGAGACGTTTGAAATTTAAGAACTGAAAAAGTCTCGGTTCCAGAACATCGCGTAGAAATAATTATTGAGTTCCTAACTTATGATGTATATAAATATAAATCCAGAGGGTTATATGAAGAACACAAAAATTTATTTACACTATTATTGGCTTTAAAAATTGATGTTAACAGAAACAAGATATCATACAAAGATTTCCTATCATTTATCAAAGGTATATAAGAGCAATCCGAAATTAATATTTCATTTATGTAATAATGCATATGCCGTTTGATGTAAGAAGTTCAATTGCTTGATAAAACAACAATCTCTTGAATAAACACTTCTCCTTTGGATCATGCGTTAAATGATTGGTAGTTTATAGATTATAGAACCTGTACATTTAAATAATAAAAATGGCTCAAAACTGTTGATCATATGGCGCTATCTTTAGTAGAAGTATAGAAACTTTTAGTTTCGTATTTCTGAAATTATATTGTTTGGCATTATGTAGAGTTTGTTAGAAAGGTTGATTAGTGATGGTTAGGTAATAAAATCTCTATATTGCTTGCTAATGGCTCAGTTATACAGAATGTTTCAGGATTAACTGGCCAACCTGAAAATATGAATTAAGGACCTCAAAATAAGTAAAAAAATTCCTACGAAGGTATCAGGCTTTGTTTAGGAGGTATTCACACCGAAAGATTTTCATTGTTATGAATTATTTACGTTAAACAACTTATTTATTTTTCCAATTATTTTATGAATTAAACGTAAACATTAAATTCATATTAAATGTTGTTCAAAGTGATTTCCTTGAGCATTAAGACAGGCTCGGTACCTTTCTTCAACATCAGTAGTGGCAGAACGGCACTGGATATGTATTATTGTTTCACAAGTTTCAATTATCCTTCTTAATTAAAGAATTAAGGTCAATGACCAGACTTGCATTGAATTTTTACTTAATGTCACCCAAAACAAAAACAAAAAAACAGTGGCGTGTCAGGTATGGAGAGCGTGCAGGGCAAGCCACTGGTCCTCCACGGCCAATCCATTGATTGCGATAATTAATACTGAACTATTGCCGTGGACCTCTTCTGTAATGTGTAGTACAACCATCTAATTGAAGCAGCGTGACCCTTCCAGTTGTAGTGGAATATGTTACACTAAATCATAGTAATCATTATTAAGAAATTCCAGAAATGCGGAAAGAAATGCGGACCTATTAAAATATTGTCTACTGTCCCCAAAAACACACTGCACTGGAACTGGTGCTGAAAATGATTCTCACGAATCGTATGGGGATTTTCCTAGGGCCAGAGATGATTATTATTCTGATTGAAAATACCTTTTCTTGTAAAGGTAGCTTCATCTGTCGAGAGAATATTTCCAGAAAATATTATTTAATTAATATTTAATTCTGCTCCAGCTCTTCGTACACTTCCAGATGGATCACCATCAAAATATTGTAATATGGTCATATTCCTTTCTGCATTTCGTAAAGGGACAAAAATACTATCAGCAGGTGGTATTATAGCAAATTTACCATTTTAGCTAAGACGTTGAAACGTGGAGCTAAAGACAGATTTGTTTGGTAATCTTCTATTCGGAAATCGCCTGCAATCGCATATTCACGACGGCAGCATTGACATTACAATTGCAAAAACTGTATACACACACCATATCGGCATATTCATCATTAATATAAATGGAAGGTGTAATAAAGCCTCTGCTAAAGCCTCTTACAAACTGATAAATGTTATTGAGAGTCCCCAATGCTAATTCCAAAAAGTATTACTCCTAATGTTATATATTAATAAAGAAGAGAAGAATAGTTGGGGTGGTCAGTCGAAAAAGAATGAAGGCCTGAACTTCAGATCCAAACGTCGGCATATGTAAAAATAAATATTATAATTTATTTTTGCCTTCTTTTTTGACTGACCACCCCAACTATTCTTCTCTTCATTAACCACGACAGTCAACCATTTACCAATTATTTATATATTAATAGTTTTTATACAGTTAGCGACAAAAGGCCATATTAGTATTCTATCAAATCTATCTCCTAAATAAAGCGTTTGCGGACATACCTAGAGAGGAAATTTGTTTCTTGTTTTGAATTTGTTCCTTAGTTAATTTTTACAGTTTGGTCACTTAACACTGAAACACGCTGTATAGGGGACTTAGCGGTAGTAATATCAACTTAATAAAGCGGGTAAGTTAGGAACTGCTTCATCCTTTAAGAGGAGATTCAAACGACTACAGTTCAATGTTTCAAGATGAAAGTTATATACAAGTTATTATGTATATGATTTTTGAGAAAGCTGATGTTTAGGGTTGGAGATCATAAAAAGACTCAAAATAGTGAAAACAATTATTTTCTTTCCAGGCGACGTTTCGTCATGAATATGCATGTCTTATCCAGAGCTAGGACAAGTTACAAAAGTACAAAGAGAATTGTAGGAGTTACATGAAAATTATAATAGAAAGTATATAAAAACATTAAATGGATTTAATTACAAAGTAAAAAGATTAAATAAAGTATAGCTAAGAAAGGAGGTGGATTGAAGTATGCAGATATACAGATAAATAGTCACTGTCATCCATAGTATGGATTAATGGCTTTTATTTTTCTTCTTATGGATTAATCCATACTATGGATTAATGGCTTTTCTTCCAGTAAGAGGACCAGAGTTGACCAGAACTCACAGAGTAACACGGCTAGCTTTTGCTCGAGGAGGAACCACGTTTGAAAGGTTGGCTCTGGGAAAAATTACAGACCGCATATTTTCCTTTTTTTCTTCTCCATACCCTTTCAGGCCCGTCTGGAGATCGAAGAGTGAATCTTGACTCATCTGTAAAAAGTACAGCATTCCATTCGTCCATAGCCCAATGACAGTGTTCTCAAGCAAAATCCAGCCGTGTTCAAGCGATTCATAAGCTCGAAGAAGTTCGATGTGTGAAAATTTCTGAACGTACCGCTCGGAGTAGACGGAGAATATAGGCCGTCCAGAATCGGGCCTTCTATTGTAAGAACCAGTTTTTCGAAAACGCCTGACGGCGTCTCGTATAGTTTGATATGAAACTCCGATGGCATTAGCTGCATATCTAATGGAACGTCCATCATCAATAGGTGCCACACCTCAGCCCTAAGAGGCATTTTTAAACTTAATATTGAAAAAATTAAAAGCCGGAGACTAAGAAATGTGCTGCAAGAAACAGTACTGAACTAATGATACTGAATAAACATTTTGATTCCGTAGAAAGTAAACATTGGAATCTAGAATCATTTCATTGAATTTAGGATTAAGGGTTAATTTTCCTCTATATTAACATTCCTAAATTAAAACAAACAAAAAGATTACCTATTTATTCATTAAAAATAATAGATCAATCCAAAGCAGAAATATTTTTAGATGGAAACATGAAAAAATCAAGTGCGTGGAATTTTTTGCCTGTTAGTGAATATCAATTTTATGTATTTCATTTTATTTTATTGTAAATATGGTATGAATGTACCTTACAGCTTTAATACTCAATACCCTTAAGTGTTGTAAAATGTATTATACTTCAATAAAATTATTAAATTTCAAATTCCAGTTTTTGTAGCAATAATAATAGGAACTGCGGTCAGTGAAATGCCTAGTGCGTTGCCATAATAATCTGGTACGGCGTTTGATGTGAATTAGGTCCAGCAGGTATTGAGGAAAATATTTTTTCTAAGGAATTTTTGAGGAGAGATTTGGGAAGGAAGCAGTCCGGATTGCTTTCTGAATAGTGTTAGGATGTTAAAGGAATGTACAGGGTGTTAAAGGAATGTACGGCATTATCGAGATCTTCTGGGCTTTTAGGAATTCTTGAGGAGTCTTTTGGGGAGGAAGCAGTCCAGGAAGATTGTTGGATTGTGGTACTAAAGGAATTGACACCACTATCTAGGTCATCAGGAGTTTTTAGGGATATATTGAAATCAATTTTATCGGAGAGGATTTGACGAAAAAGGTCCCAGTTAACTGGTCCCCTGATAAATGACGGTGGAGAAGGTTTGGGAACGGGTTCAAGTGAAACATTAAGAATTGGAGAACTAAGGTAAGAGGAATGTTCATTTAGATGTGTAATAGAACAATTGAGGAGACCTAAGCCGCTGTGGAAAAAGAATTCAAGGATATCAGGATCACAGTTAGGATCTGTGGGCCAGTAGGGAGGGAAAGAAGGTGAAAACGTTGAGGATTGAGTGCAGACAGCAATGTTCATCCACGAGAATTAGTGGTTCTTGAACCCCATTACTGGTGTTTGGCATTTAAGTCTGCACCAAAGATGAAGTAATGTCCTAAGGAGCCGAGGAGAGAACTGAATTGGGCATTGGATATGCATCGGTTAGGAGGGCAGTACGCTGATGCAAGTGTGACCGGAAAGGCGAAGGTTTTTATTAAGATAGCAGCTGATTGTAGGAAATCTTGTGTAGGTAATGGGATTAGGTGAAGAAACAAGGATTGTTGAACAATGACCGTAGTACCTGGCATGTCCTCTTCCGTTAGGGTGGTCAGTACGATATATGAAGTACTGTGTTATTTTGAAGAGCTGTTTAGTGGTTTGTCGAGTTTCAATAATCAATGCCAGGTCAATGTTCTTGTCAAGTTATAATGTAGATAGTTCTTCTGTATGATTTGTAGCACCATTCGCATTCCAAAGGATAATGGAATTAGGTTTATTGGAGGTCATTTAATGGTTTTTCGGTGGAGGAATAAAATGTGATATAAGATTGGTGCCGCTGAAGGTGCCGGTTTCGTAAAATTCTCAAAGTCTAAAACCGGTCATCCCGTGGTTCTGTTACCATAAGTGGTCCAGAACCGGGCCTTCTGTTGTATGAACCAGTTTTCCGAAAACGCCTGACGGCGTCTCGTAGTGTTTCATATGGAACTCCGATGGCATTAGCTGCATATCTAATGGAACGCCCATCATCAATAAGTGCCACACCTCACGCAACATCCTCAGCCCTAAGAGGCATTTTTAAACTTAATATTGAAAAAATTAAAAGCCGGAGACTAAGAAATGTGCTGCAAGAAACGGCACTGAAATAATGATACTGAATAAACATTTTGATTCCTTAGAAAGTAAACATTGGAATCTAGAATCATTTCATTGAATTGAGGATTAAGGTTTAATTGTCCTCTATATTAACATTCCTAATTGAAAACAAACAAAAAGATTAGCTATTTATTCATTTAAAACAATAGACCAATCCAAAGCAGAAATATATTTAGATGAAAACATGAAAAAATCAAGTTGGTGGAATTTTTTGCCTGTTAGTGTATAAAAGATAATAATGTAGAGAGAAATACTTTATTAAAAGTAATGCTGCCCTACTACATAGGGTTGCTTCGTACACAGCATACCTATCAATCCACAAGGACATTAATTTTATATTTAATTTTTCTATTTTTTTATACATATATATGTCATATCTTTCCTTTCTTTCTCTCTTCTTCCTCTTTCCTCTCATAACAAATTCTCATAAGCAATTCCCAGAGTGCAGACAAAAGGACAGGACGACAGCGGATCAATTCAAAATTTAATAAACAATTATTACCAGATGTCCTCAATCGGTATAAATATGATAGTGGATGATTCCCAGGGAGTCCAAAATAATATTTTCGGCCAATACCGCGAGCTCCCCAACATCAACTCCTAGTTCTTCGAGAAAGCTCCTTGTTCTTTCCGGGATCGTTCCGCGAGACCCAAACCAGAGGCCTCTCACGGTGAACTCTCTCTCTCCGAAGGTCTCGCGGAATTTCTCTTTTAGGAAAGGGATGCATTTTTCGTATATATTCCTCTTTTCCCTTTCCACTTCACCCGCCTGATCGAGGTCGTTGCTCTCAAAGCGGACAGTTGGATCCAAGATTAGCGCTGTCCTTCCTGTTCTGGGAAACGCGACAATATCCGCATATCTTGTAGAGCCTTCACTGTCTATGCAATAGACCTCGTCAAAGCAGGTGAATTCCTTTTCTCTAAGGAGCCTCATCACCTCGAACTTTACCCTATGGTGCCGGCGTGTTATGAGGAGGGAATTGTTGGGGCATTTTCCCAGCACATGGGCTGGTGTTTCCGACTCTCTGCCGCATTTACGACAGAGGGACCCACCTTCCTTCGACTGTCCACTGGCTCCTGGGACTCCGCGTAAAGGTGCGTAATTGATGTTTAGTTTTAATGCGTTGGACCATTCCGACCCCGAAAGCACTTTTTTCTGGCATATGTATTTATTGGCTTTCGGGGTCTCTTTAAAGTGTCGAACTCCAACGCCTTGCCACCTGCAGCTGGCCCACTCTTCAAAAGAATTTTCTCTCAGCGACTGTCGTAGAGCTCTCACGCTTCGGTGGCCCTGATCCACTCCCAGTCTTTCCGCACATTCCGCGATTTCCGCATTATAATCAAATGTGGACTGGAACAGGGAATCCGGCACATTAGACAGCCGCTGGGCAATGGACCAATGCTGCAAAGGAGCCTCCCATTGACAGCGGATCAGTCCCAATCCACGAAACCTCCTCGGTGCATAAAACATCGCCGTTGATGCATTAGCAGGGAGCCCGATAATGGCCTTGACACTCCTGCGGATATTTGTATCAATTCCTTCCAATATCGCAGGACGTATCTTTGTGAGGGGCGCCGTCTGAAGAGGGTAAGTAAGTCCCGGGAACACGTACTGGTTCACAACGTTGATCTTCTGCTCCGGCTTAAGAAGGCAAGAGCTAACCAATTTGTCCAAGTTGTTGTTTAATTTTGTCACCATTTCCTCATTTAATACCAGCTCTCCCGAGAACGCACATCCTAAATACTTTATAGTTTCACCTGGCTTTGTTGATGCTATCACTTTTCCGTTCTCTAGGGAGAGCTTTGTTTGTTGCAGCTCTCCTTTTTCGACTATCAAGCCCACGCTTTTCTGCGGATTTATTGCTAGACCTATCTCGGCAAGGATCCTCTGCACACCATTAACAATCCTCTCTGCAGCACCCTTGTCACACGCTGTAACAGCCTGGTCATCCGCGAAGCCTGTGAGGACCACACATTCTTGGTCGCTGCTTAATTTATATCCATAGCGGTTGGCAAATACTTGCTCACACAGGTCGCGGTACAGATGATCTATAGCCAGGTTGAACAGCGAGGGCGACAAGGGTCCGCCTTGGGGTACTCCTCGCCGCACCTTGATCCAGCTAGTCGAGTGGGCTCCGATCCCAATCTTGATTTGGTTTGAACCTAGGAGAGCCGCAATTACGTTCTTCAGGTCTGGTGACACTCCTCTTGCCTCTAGTGAGCCGATTATATGTTCGTGACCAACGTTGTCGAAAGCGCCAATGACATCCAAAAACACTACCGCGCAATCTTTCTTTTTATTCTTGGCGTCTTTTATGATTGCGTCGATAATTCTGGCGCTTACGTGTGCTCCCGGTAGGCCTCTGATGAAGCCTCTCTGATTTTTGCTGAAGGTGATCTGTTTTCTCAGTTCATGGTCCAGAACCTTCTCAATAATTCGGCGCACAATTGAATAAATGGTAATGGGTCGCCATGATGATATGCTGTTGCTATTTCCTTTACCCTTGTATACCAAGATTGTGCGCCCCTGACGTAAAGGCTCCGGTACATATGCCACCCTCAGCATGATCTCCGCAATGGTCTTTATGATATATGAAACATCAAAGAATTTAATCGTCCGGACCAAAACTCCGTCCGGCCCCGGTGATGTGTCCAATGACGTTGATTTGATCGCCTTTTTTACTACTTGGACATCGATGGATGTAAGATTTGGCGTCGGGGCGCAATTCTCGTAGTCCGCACGTTTGCAGAGATTTTCTTTCTCAAAGAGGCTTCTGAAGTGGCCTTCAATCTCGGCTACCTTCAGAGGGCATTGCTTAGGAGCGTCGGCGTTCATAATATTCTGCACCACTTTCTTTCTTCTGTTATAATAATTGTACTGGGCTACCTCATATTGATATTGTTCTTGCCGACGACTCCTATCTGCCTTGTTGGCCCTCTGTGGATTGGACACTTTTCCAGCACCTTTGCCAACCATATCAATCTTGTTTTTCCGTCTTAGCTTATAGAACTTGACGGCAGGGTGCTGTGGGCCGGGCAATTCTTCATTGATTGTTTTTAGAAATTTTAGAAAATTGCCCACTGCCTCATCGAATTCCATATTATCCACATTGTTTTGCCGACCAAATTTCTGGAAGGTAGCCGACCATTTTGCTATTTGATTCTTTACTCCCTCTTCCTCATCCTCTACATTTTTTCCCCTTTCTATATTACCAATCAAGCCCCTCATTCTAGCGTCATTTGCCTCCCTGGGATGCTTTTTAGCTATATGGGTTCTGAGACCTCTATCACCCTTGAAACTCAGCCCACAAATGGGGCATACTTTGTCATTAACCTCTGAGGAAGGGTCTTCTTTCCTCACTTTTATTTCCCCACTAGGCTCTCCGGATGTCTGTGCTGTTTCGTGCAAACTAGGAAACACTTCATCAATTGGTACTGTTTTGCCCAATGTTTGGCCATCTTCACCCTGCCACTCTACCTTGATGAACTTTTTATCAGACATCACGGAGGCCACTACTGCTTCCTGGGCTGTGCCTCCTGATCTCAGAACCCATACTCTCTACCCTAGATCGGCCCTCTTGGAATTATTTAGACTTGCATCCATATCCTTTTTATCTTTACAATAAAGTTACCATCCACACCATATAATACATAATGGTTACATAATACACACCATATATTATTTACAATCGAATAACGGGCTGACTACAAAGCAATTAACGAAATTGACTCACGCAAAAACAAAGCTATCAGTGGAGAAACTTTTTGCTGGGGATTCGGGAAGAGATTCCGTCTGTAATGGATTGGCTTTCGGAAGTTCATCAAACTCTTTATAAAATGTTTCAATCCATCTATCAGGAATTTCAATTATTTTCAAATTAATAGATTAATTAAATTCAATGAAAATAATTTCATGGAAGTATAAAACATAACAAAAATAAAACTGTAGTAAAAACAAAGAAATATAGCTTATAGTGAAATAACACAGAAAATTAAAAAAAAAAAGAAAACAAAACTAACAGTCATACCTATTTACAATATTTACTATCAGCCAAGGGAGCTCCGAGTTCAGCCCTTTAACTCCTACCTCTCCTTCATCTCTGCTAGTGACAATTACCTTTGAAAAACTTTCAACACTCACCAGATTTCCCACCCCCTCCGAGGAGATGACGGCATCTGACGAAGATAAACCAGAGCAGTTCACCAGACACATATCCTATACATCTATTTTACTTTCGGAATCACATCCCACCCACATCATAAAGTAGAAGAAATCCTTACATCACCTTTCCCTCTTT
The DNA here is from genome assembly GCA_928085145.1 of Nezara viridula. NCBI lineage: Eukaryota > Metazoa > Arthropoda > Insecta > Hemiptera > Pentatomidae > Nezara > Nezara viridula. Next base: position 209,147,700 of record OV725078.1, read on the forward strand.
CCTTGCCCCCTACACCAATTCATTCTTCTGAAGTGAAATTTCAATTACAAAAACTAATCCCCAGTAAATCTTCTGGATATGATCTCCTTACTCCTCTGATTCCTTACATATATCTACAATTGCGCCCTTCGTACCACCCACTTTTCTCTATTATGGAAATATAGCACTATATCTCTTTTCTCAAAAACAAGTTAAACTTCCCAACAGCTTGACGTCCTATAGACCAATTAGCCTACACACAATAATTTAAAAAATCATTGAAAAGATCCTTATTAAAGGAATCCTACACCTCATAGAATCCTAAAATCTTCCTTCCTATAAGTTTTGTTTTCACTCAACACACTCCACTGTTTGACAAAGAATCCGAGTCGTTGTTGATCATATATCAGCAGCTCTGGAAAACAAGCAATCTAATCTGTTCGGGTGCATTTCAGGACATAGCACAGGCTTTTGACCGGGTATCTTATTCTGGGCTGCTCTTCAAGCTTGAAATCTGCCTCCCTCAGTCTTTCCACCTAATCTTTCGATCCTACGTATCTGACCGCTCCTTTCGAGTACGCTGTGGAACAGGATTTTCCGATATCTATAAAATTAAAGCCTGTGTTCCCCAGGGCAGCGTCTTGTATTCCCCTGCTTTACATCCATTTTACCGCTGATATCCCTGCTCATTCCGATACCTTCCTTGCAACATTTGTTGATGACACCGCAATCCTATCCTCCAACTCAGATCCTGAAATAGCATCCTTAAATCTACAAGTTTTGGCGGTCTTGTTTAATAGGCACTGATCATAAACTATTGGAAAACTTAAGGACTAAGGCCAGATCAGATGAAATCCTTGGGGACCTGATTCATTATTTGTCACAATTCAATTTCAAATGCATTATAAAAAAGGCAGATAAAATATCCTAGCCGACTTACTATCACGGAATCCGGTTTCAAAATATTTTCACAATGAAGTTACCATCAATATTGTGAAATTAATCGATTTATCACAGATTTTTAAAGACCAAGCTAAACATCTCCAGTTTTTAAAAATAGTAAACCAGACTGATTATAAGCAAGGGATGATACTGAACAACTTAAAAGACAAACTGAGAATATTCGTTTCTCCAAAATTAGATAACCAAAAGCATTAAGCTTATTCATATAATGCTCATGAATAAGCTGAATGATTTCGCTTAACAGCGAAACGAATAAAGATTAGCCGGTTCGCGCATAGGAGTGTGTCAGTGAACATGGTACAATTCATAGTTATACACACTTTGCACCATCTTACATACGGTTAGGAAAGAAACAAGATATTTCCCATATTATCGAAGAAAATCCGTCTTCCTTTGAAGAATATCGTAAAATAACTCTTCAGAATTCAAAAAGAAGCTTTCAAATAAAAAAGAATCCTGTAGATAAGAATCGAAGCCATCATAATTTTAGCATTGAAGATTTAATCTATATCGCAGATGATAACAAAATTAATCGCAACGAACTCCATCTCATATGAATTGATCCACTAAACTCCTTCCTTATTGTTCATATGAATAATCTTCGGGGAGGGAGGGGGAGAGGAAATGTAAGTTTGCTACAGTGTACTACAACACTGTTGCAACCTTCAGTGTATTATCATTTGTGTTATCTAATGACATATGGTTGAAATAGTGATTATTAATTTATAGTAGTGAAAATTCGTGTAATTTAATTCTTTATACAATATAATAATATCTCGTTAAAATAATCTTCCACATCTTCACACTAACAACATAGTACTGGTACTGGTACTGGCATTGCTGGGGGGACTTAGTCCAGCAAGTGGGGCTATTGGTCCTTTTTGCCAACCCCAAAAATTGATACTACCAGTAGTTGTCTATTGTACCTCTATTCTGTCTCAAACCTTTTTGTTCGAAAGGTTGGGCCATTTTATGGAGGCAGCTTTGCATACTTAGATTCTGTCTGCTCCCTGAAGTTTATATCTGAGTGACGCAAATCGGTCACATTCCTTTATGAAGTGAAGGGCAGTTTCAAAGTTAATCATCCACAGATCTTTAAATGCCTTTTAAATCTGCAGTGGCCTGTTAGTACTGTGATGATGAGTCGGATTTCTTTCCTAGTTAGGCCCAGTAGCCACTTTGTTTTGAAGTGAGAGGGGGGGCTTTTGATAAATTACTTCGTTTGTCTAAGCCCCGTACATTAACTCCATTCTTTATCTGCTTTTTTTCAAGACCAATCAAGGACTTCTTTCCTCTGATGCTTTTTGGATATTCCTATGGCAGGTTCCAGACCTGCAATATCAAATTTCATTCCTTTCCTTGAAGGACATCGGATTTTTCATTGCCTTTAATTCCCTTGTGACCAGGCGCCCACACAAATTCCACCCTCTTGGAGCAGGCCAGTATCTCCAACGCCTGTTTACACTCCTGCACTAGTGTGGAGAGTCCAATGCTTGTAGTGCCGACTGACTATCCGAATAGATAGTGATGCCAGTATTCCCGTGATTGGTAACTTCTAAACAGATGGCTGCAGAAAGTATAGCAAACACCTATGCTTGTAATACTGTAGCATGTTTACCTAATGGTATGTTTAGTTCTATAGTTAGGTTCTCTATATAGACTCCTGCGCCCATTAAACTAGTTGAGTCTTTCATTGAATCCAAAAAGGGCAGGTAGTCCTTTTGAGGTTCTATAGAACCTTCGGCCCAATCTACTATGTTAGGGTACAGGTAGCTAACCTTACTGTCTAAAGTAAGGTTTTCATCAAGCGGCGGAGAGAGGTACCGTAGGATAGGTGACTCTTTTCCCACCTTCTTGGCTATTTCTAAGTGGCCGGTGTGTGTGCCAGTTAATTTCCACTGTATATTGTCCTTCATTCTTAAAAATGCCATAGCCGTCTCACCTATTATCCATAGGTGTAGCGGAGTCAATTAAAATTAGATTTCCAGATCCTTTTTAGGTGAAGTGCGGAATGCCCCAGTAATGCTAATGCAGACCAATATTTAAATGCGCCATAGCATTCGCATATGAGTGGCCTTATTTAATCTTACCCATCACACCACGCTTCCGTACTGTATACTTGGTCTAATTATTGACGTATATATCCAATGCATGACTTTAGGTTTTTTGTTTTTTTTTTGGATTGAGAAAAAGTACATTTTACCTCAATCAAGGGCATTGAGTATTTGAGATATAAGAAACTCATTCGTACAATATATACAATTACAAAAATAATAGAAATTATAACAAAAATAAGAAAAAGAAACCTTAGTAAAACAGATGAAATAAAATATGATATAACACAAGTTAAAACAAAACAGAAATAAATGTGAAAAATAAATAAATAAAACATTCATGCTTATTTACAATATTTACAGTCAGGAACTCCAATTCGGGCCCTTTCACCCACGTGTGGAAGATAAGGCAAGACTCTAAGAGATCCCAGCGCTTCTCTCTCAGCGGCATCACTGAGATGAAGATCCAGTGGCGACTGAGAAAGGGCGCTAAAGCCACATACGCGCATGACTTGAGTGGAGAAGCTGGCCACTGCCAGGACTCCAATGACGTATTTACAAAATATCTCGAGGCCACTGCATTTTTAACCTTCGAGGAGAAATGTAGGGATGGCTGAAGCTAAATAAGGATTGTGCTAAGGGATTATCATGATGGATTAGGTTTTGATGAAAATTTGAGAAACGGGATGGAATAACGTCAAGAACATAAGGGATGTAAAGGTCATGATGTAGAGTTTTGTTTGTAACATAATAAGGAGCATTTACTATTGTACGAAGGACTTCGGACTGGAAGGATTGAATGCGTTTGATGTTCGAAAATTTAGTTATTTAAGTTCTTGTCTTTTAAATCTGGTATGTGGGTTCCATATTATTCATTTGTCTAAAAAAAATCCAAGATACCAAACTGTGTTTCAGATGGGTGCAGATTTGTGAAACGGAGTGCAACGGAGTGAAAAGGATAGGTGGACAGGATCTGCTTACATTTAGATTCATTGATTTTGATGCTCCAATTGTTGCACCACTTCTCTATTAGGGAAATGCGTCTTGGTAGGTTTAGGGATGCTCCTTCAGGATCTGCGTGGGATGATATAATGGCGGTATCGTCAGCAAATGTTGCTAGAAGGGAATCAGGATAGATTGCTATGTCAGCTGTGAAAAGAATGTAGAGAACTGGGCCTTGGGGAACACCAGCCTCAACTGGATAATAATTGGAGAATTCGGTGCCGCAGCGGACTTAAAAGGAACGATTTGAAAGGTAGGATTTGATTAATAGGTACAAGGATTGGGGTAGGTGAGTTTTGACCTCACTGCTTTAGGAGGCAAAGAGGGAGGAATCGGAGAAGAAAGAATTTTTTTAACTTTAGCAGTGTGGGTGGGATGAAATTTAGGGTGAGGAGTGAATGTGTTGGATAGATGTTTGGCAAACACTTCAGCTCTAGTCTCATCTGACGAAGCCCAGGTTCCATCATCACATCGGAGGGAATGGGAAATAGAGTGATATTTAAGGATCTTTTTGGTCAATCTCCAGAGGGAGTTGTCCTCTGTGGAGAGGGAAGAAAGGTAGAAATTGTAGGATAGGGATCTAAAGAAAACCAGTTCTTTGTTAACCTGTTTGGAATAATAATGGTATAATTTCCGATCATCAGGATGCCTGGTTCTTTGCCAGAGAGTCATAGATTGGCGTTTGGATTTATTGAGGTCAGTAAGGTTTTGGAGTGAAGGATTATTTTTAAGCGTTTCTTTGGAGGGGAATGGTGAGGATGCAGTCCAGACTGCTTGTTGAATCAAAGTGGTGAAGCAACTCACTGCATTATCTAGGTTTTGAGGGGATTTTAGTTGCTGTCCGAACTTCACACATCGAGGTAAGCGGTGGAAATAACTTCTAGTGTGGTCATAAGATTGACAATTATGGCATTTTACTATTTCACTTTTTGTGTATGGTTTTTCAACCGCTACACTGGTATAGTACATACGGGTTAAATTATAAATTTTTTCTACTCCTAGAGTGCGTTCCGGGTCTTCAAAAAATAGTAGTAACGCTATTCTGTTACTTGTACTTGGTTGCTCTTTATTTCCTTTATAGGCGTTGACGATTTGGAGGACATTGAAACCTAAAGCCATCAATTCTTCTTTTATTTCAATGGGTGGAGTTGAACGGTGGAGGCCTCTTATTACTACTCTTAGTGCTCTCTTTTCGTAAAGCTGGTACGTGTTGTGACGAAAAATAAAACCCCCTTAAAAAAAAATTAGTTCGTAAAACAATCGTTAGTTTTTTATTACCTCGAAGAGGGTTAAATATAAAAATAAGTATTTAGTATTAGTTTTAATAATAAGCATTACTTTATAATAAGTACTACTTTTAAGTATTCATTTTATTTCGGATTGGATAACCAACAGCTAATTGGGAGGGAAAAGAAAGACATTTGAGAGAGAGATGGCGGGATCTCTCGAGTATTGAGGCTCACTAAGGATTTGGTTGTGTGAAATACTTTAGTTTTACGGTGTACATCGGATTTTCTTTTCCTATCCACGAACCTGTGATTATCAGTGACGAGTGCCGTTTGATTTTACAAGTTGGTGAATGAACATTTTCACAGTTTTAAAGAGGTGGATTGGAGAAACTCTGACAACGCTAAGTCGAAAAAGTTCCCGCTTCCTCAGATAACTCAATGTGCCAATTGGACAGAGTTCAACCATTGATGTTTGTAAATATGTACATATAAGTTTTTTTCTTATCTATTTTTTTTTGTATTATATTGTAAGGTATATTGTATATTTGTAGGTTAATGTTTAGTTCTATGATAATTTTATATTATTTTCTTTGATAATTAAAGTTAATTGTATTTTCTTTGTTTTCTTATGAATCTAATTTCTTATTCATAATTTTCATTTTCTTTAACAATAATTTAAATGAATAGAAATAAGTAAATTCATCATTAGTATTAATAATTAGTATTTTAATTAGTAATATAATCATTAGTATTTTATTTTCTTTTTTTTTTTTTTGTTCTGTTTGTTTTCACGTTTTATGTATATTATATTACTTTTTTTTAAGGTTTAATAAGGAATTGTAAAACCCTATTCGAGGGATTAGGAAAAGTAATTATTGACCAAGGAAGAAGGTACGAGGTTAACTAAAGTAGGTTATGAGGTTAATTAACGTACTTTTTTTTTAAACCCGAAGGTTCCGAGTTCGTAGCTCACTCCGCGTCCTAATCTTTTTTTTAAATTAAATTTATATATATATATATATATATATATATATATATATATATATATATATATATGGTTTTCGCTATTTTCCAAATTCAGCAAATTAAATAGCGTGGCGCCTGTTAGATAGTTATTAATATTTAATTGACTCTTGATATTTTTATTTTTTTTTTGCAACCCTGCCTTGTTCACTGAGCATCCGGCAAGTTTGTTGCGGAAACGATTTTTCCAAATTAAAGACCGCAACAGTGTGAAATTCAGCATTTGACGCTGATAAGTATTTTACAATTTTTCTGGAGAATCCGGCATTAATTTGGTGTCATTGGTTCTACCGTGGCACAAATATTTACCGTTTTCAATGATTTTATTGAGGTGCTTTCAGGATAATGGAAAATTATTAATATCTCTGACAAATATCAGAGGTGGTTTTGGCTCTCTGGGAGTTGGTGCTGCTTCCATTGTTTCTTCTGATGATAGTAATTGGTATGTGTTGGGAGTGAAAAATGGAGATTCATCTGTTGTTTGGGTCGAATAACCAGGTTGTGGATCATTATTAATTTCAGTTTGTCTATCAGGTGTTGATGGTGATGTTTTTCTATTGGAATGCATTGGCCTTTGTTTTACAGGAGAGTTTTGAAAGCTATTATTACCTCAGCTTCTCGATCTTTCGACTTTGCTTGACATTATCATGTGATAATATAGCATTTATGAGATCTGACTGAAAAAATATTTTAATAGTTTGATGCGTATATAAAAAAAAAAATACGTAGACCGGTGGAGTGACGACTAACGTGCACCCACTTCAGCAGTCAGTCAGGTACTGGTTGCAGGCTGAGTGGGGATAGATAACCTGTCTAGCTATATCTATTGTTGTTAGGACTGTTCTATAAACTTGATAAAAAATGATTACTCACCGTGTTTATGTTCATTTGATGAACGAATTGTTAATTGTTCAATATCACTGTTTTGTAAAATCTCCAAGTTATACCAACAGCACGTCTTACTTGCCATTAGGCTATTATAGTTTTCCTTTTAACTTCTGTTAAATGTGAGCCCCCATTCAGTTTTGAATCTATGGTAATACCAAGGTATTTGACATTCTGTCTTAGTTGAAGTTGCTTACCAAAGAATTTTGGAGCCTTGAAGGTGTTCAGTTTGCGTTTCTTGGTAAATAGAATCAACTCAGTCTTTAATGGGTTGACTGATAAGTTCATATCAATATATCATGACTGAACAATGTTGCAAGCGACTTGTATTCTTTCAAAAATGGTACTCATAAACTTTCCATTGATGAGGATAGAGCCGTCATCCGCGAATGCCTAGGCATAGATCCCAGCTTCCTCCAGTCTATTTATAAGTCATTCATTACTAGGCACCACAGCAGTGGTGAGGTGCAGCTCCCCTGGGGGCACCCCCTCTCCACCCGCGCCAGCGTCCTGACTGCTTCTTCTGAAACAACAATAATTCTATTTTTTAGTACAAATCTCACCCAACTGATAAGTCCAGTTGGGGCAGATATGTTTACTAAGACTTTACAAACTGCTTCCGGTTCATTCTTACCAAATGCACCTTCTATGTCCAAAAAGAGTCCTAGCGCAGACTCCTTAAAGTGCAGGGCATTTTCTATTTTTCCTATAAGAGAGTGCAGGGCTGTATCCGTAGATTTTAATTGGAGATAAGCATGTAAGCATGTTGGTTTGGATGTGTAGATTATATATATATGCAGAGGCAGTATGCAAGTTACCAGAAGGCCTCGACAGTGCGTGTTCAGTGTTGAAGGTAAGATAAAATGGTAAGAGTGACTGAGTGGATGAAGGAAGACGAATAGAAGGATGACCTTAAGTGACAGGCACACAGGCGGATCAGCACCCAATTACTCTTAGTTTGCGTGGTGTAAGAGATCAAGCTTAACACTCCGCAAGGATGGTAACCACAACCAGAGGGATCAATCTTCGGACTTGTAGGAGGATGAGATATCAACGGAGAGATCAATCTCCTGACTTAGTATATAGGAATACAAGCGAACGGATCAGCGTCCAACGCTGGAATAAGGAATATGATATGGAATAAGAGAAGATGATAGGTTAGTGGATGTTGTGAAATAAAAAGCAGTTTCTTGCCGACCAAAACGAATGTACGATTCATAAACTGATCAACTGCGTTAATATCTACACTCTGAAGGGGTGGAGATCCTAAGACCTAACAATTTGAGTTTTGATTGCAGTAATCATTCCGCCAGGACTAAATTGGCTTTCAATCTCCGTTGCTATAACAGTTATTTTTAAGCTTTGATCAGTATATGTTATCTCCGTTAAACTTTATTAATAAAAAGTATTTACAATGTATATACATATTCCTTCTTACAATTTGAGTATTTTATAATACACAAGGTACAATGCTGCATGGGCGAGCTTGTAAGGCGCTGTCTGGTAGTGGGAAGACGAACTATTTGTACCCTGTGGCAAGAGCGAGAACCGCTAAAGATGTGGGTAATAAGGCAGCACTTTATTAGTTAAGTGAACTGCCACCAACTTCTCCAGTATTTTAAATACAAAGGAGGTTAGACTTATAGGTCGATAGGCTTTAGCAACACTATGATACTCCTTACAGTTCTTAGGGTTAAAGGCTATTAATGATTTCCTCCAGGACTCCAGTATATATCCAGGTGCAAGTGAAGATCTGAATAATGCTTTGATTTTATAAAGAAGTACATTAAGACCTTCTTTGAACATACAACGAAATACACCATCCGTACCTGGGGCCTTATATGATTTGAGCTCTCCCACAGCCCCATTCAATGGCCCCTTCGGTAATTGCTGCCTCAGCCCATGTCCATGTCCTCTTTAGTAAGGACTTCTTCATTTGGGTCTATGATAGGAGGATTGTCTTTATTTATTTCCTTACTATCCGGAAAGTGGGTCTCCAGTAAATGAGTCTCAATGATGGAGGTCCACTTGTTGTTGGTTTCTTTAAAGCTCCTAATGATAGGTGATTGTTATTACCTATGAACTTTATTAACCGGAAGGCTTCAGGCGTTTTTTCCACTTTACTGCATAAATTTCGCCAACCCTCCCGTTTGTGCCTTCTTAGAGCTCTATTATAAATATTAGAAGTGGCTTGATAGTGATCCCAATTTTCTTTTTGTCTTGTTTTATAGGCTTCATTATAGGCTCTCCTGGTGACTTTTTGTCGCTTGGTCAGTTCATTAGTCCACAACCTAACTTTTTTCCGTGGTTCTGTTCTCAAAAGTCAAGCCTCCTCGTATACAGCCAAAATGGCAGTCTCGAAGAGGTTAGCCTCTTTGTCTATATAGTTTCTTGAATAAAGCCATGGGGTATGAGGCTTTTCAATTGCTCCCTGTAAAGTTTCCAATCAGTATTTCTTGGATTTCTTTTCAGCGGAGGGACGGACTGGACTGACTCAATCTCAAATGTGATCATCCTGTGGTATGATGATAGAAATTTATATCCCCACCTATTAGGAGTGGAAGGTCCTCTTTTTTGGCATAATTAAGGAACAACTAAATTATGAGGAATATAAATGGATCCAATTATCATTTTAATGTTATTATTAATTGTGTGGGTAAATGGTTGATTGTTGTGAATAATGAAGAGAAGATTAGTTGAGGTGATCAGTCAAATAAGAAGGAACAAATAAATGATAATATTTATTTTGACATTTGCCGACGTTTCGACGTTGCCCTGATGAAGTTCAGGACTTCATCAGGGCTAAGAAAATTTATTTCGACAAAATATCCATCCTTGCCACAGCTCTCAACCATGACAACTCATTTCTGAAACCCCCCACATCCACCTTAAACCAAAGACAGTGAATCTAAAAACAGACAAGCTAAACTTATCCTTAGCCTACTCCCAAATTCTGAATTTATTAAAACATACATAGTTATATTACTTCCCTTTTCGCTGACAACTTCCTTATATACACTGACAGGCAAAACATTCCACCCACTTGATTTTTTCATGTTTTTATCTAAAAATATTCTGCTTTGGATTGTTTTCATTACTGGTTTGGATTAGTCTATTGTTTTCAATGAATAAATTGGTAATATTTTTGTTTGTTTTCAATTTGTTCATATTTTTTTTTATCTGTTTATTGAGAAATAATACATTTTGCCACACTTAAGGGCACTGAGTACTAATACTGAGTGAGGCACATTCATACCATATATACAATACAATAAAAAATAAATAAAATAAATAATATACATCTATATAACAAAAGTAAAAACTATAATAAACCAAGGAAATGTAACTTAGAGTTAAAATTAAATGAAATATAGAAATTTGTAGTAAAATTAAATAAATTATAAGTAATAGAAAAACATCCATACTTAAACACAATATTTACAATCAGGCAAGAGATCTCAGAGTCCAGCCCTTTCCCCCAAGTGTGAAGGACAAAGCGAGACTCCCAGAGATTCCCAGCGCTTCTCTCTCAACCGCGTCGCCGGCATTAACAGTCCGGTGGAGACTGCGAGAGGGCACTAAAACCACAAATACTCATGACTTGAGTGGAGAAGCTGGCCATTGCCAGAACTCCAGTGACGTCTTTACAAGAGATCTCGAGGCCACTGCCGTTTCAACCTTCGAGGAGTATTGTAGGGATGACTGGAGCTAGATAAGGATTGTGCTAAAGGGTTAGGATGGTGGATTAGGTTCATGTAAAATTTGAGAATCGGGATGGAATAACATCAACGACATAAGGGATGTAAAGGTCATGATGTAGGGTTTTGTTTGCAACGTAATAAGGAGCATTGACAATCCGTACGGAGGACTTTAGACTGAAAGGATGGATGCGTTTGATGTTCGAAAAATTAGCTGTCCCCCACAGCTCAAGTCCGTAGGTCCAGATCGGTTTGAGTATGGTCTTGCATATTAATAGTTTGTTTTCGATTGAGAGTTTGGATTTTCTGTTAATTACTCTGTATAGCTGGCCAAATCGTTGGTTAAGTTCTTGTCTTTTAAGTCTGTATGTGGTTTCCAAGTTAGTCTTTTGTCTAAAAGAAATCCAAGTTACCGAACTGTATCTGAGACGGGGAGAGGTACAGAGTTGAAAAGGATACCTGGACAGGATCTGCGTCGGAGGGTAAAGGTGACATGTTTGCATTTAGATTCATTGATCTTAATGCGCCAATTGTTGCACCATTGCTCAATTAGGGAGATGTACCTTTGTAGATTTAAGGATGCTGTTTCAGGATCTAAGTGGGATGACAGGATGGCGGTATCGTCAGCGAAAGTCGCTAGAAGGGTATCGGGATTGGTTGGAATATCAGCGGTCTTAATATCTTTAAATTTTAGATACTGTAATATTCCAGGTTTTGTTTTACTTTTATTACATACCCCTTCACCATTCCCCAACCAAGTCAGCTAATTTCCCCAATGTTATTTACCCAGGTTTTCCAATTCTAAGTGAAACTCCTTGCTGAACACACCTGTGAGTCACTATTTATATTTATTTATTTTTTGTTTTTCTTTCTCCACATCCCTTATTTCATATTATATCCTTTTTCCTTTTCTTCTAATCTTTCCTGTATATCTGTATGAGCATATTTACAATTGCATATATTATATTAGATATTATACTACAACAATTGTTACCATCTATTTACTTCAGTTTAGGATCTTTTTACTTAGCTTACTCTGTTTACATAACTTATTGTTCTTAATATTTCAATGTACTTCCTGTTTATAATTTTTTATCTAAATAATATGTAAATTCCACAATTCTCTATATCCTTTTGTATCTTGTCCGTTCTAGCCCTGAAAGAGACCTGCAAAGTCGTGTCGAAAGGTTGGCTTTTAATAAAATAGTTTAGCAACTATATAAGGACCATCTCCTTCCTGAATAATACAATCGTCAACTATTAAGTATTCAATATGAATTTAAAACTTTAGCGGCGAGCTTTGTGATAGAGTTTTCAAAGTATAAAAGTAAATAACTTCAATAAGAAACTAAAAATAAATAACTGCATATTTACAGCGATTTAGATCAGTTCATTTATAACGTCACGGCAAAGGTTAGCAATGAATTTAAAGAATCAGAATTAGAAAAATCCAGGTGATCTTTAAACGTATAGGCGAGCATTGAATTAATAAATATTCACCGTTATCAGCATCATCCGGATGTTGTATTATTTTATCAAACTTAAAAAACATATTTTGTTTTATAAAAAACAAAAAATGCATACATTTTAATAATAATGAAAATTTTTATATATGCAATATTAGCTAAATTTGTAACAAAAGATCTCCAAATAGTGACAAAATATCGTTATTAGATAACCAAATATGTGAGTAAAGAGACAGTCCGGGGTGGTGGTCATATAAAGATCAAAATAGGTTTTTCACCACTCAATAATAAACAAAGGTCAACCATCAAATATCCCATAACCAAAAATGATTTTTAAGTTATCCAGTTAGCAAGTGTCATGGCCGCAAGTGCAGTTGAAGATTCACATCGCTCTGTATTTGTTACTATGTAATGTGGTTATTATTTAAAATTCTGGTGTAAGACTATATCAACAGTGACTATATAAACAGTTTTACATTTTATGTCACATATGTCCAGGTTAGTAACTATTGATTAACAATGAAGCAGTAATAAATTATCGCTCGTTCGGCAAGCCCAAGTGGCCCGTAATCCCTTACGCGTTTACCTTATCTGTAATAAGTTACGGTCAAGACTCGGCTCTGTGTATACTAACATTCTTCGGCTTTGTTCACAGTTCGAATACAAGACATTTAGGTTTTTTTTTTTTCTTTTTTTTCTCTTTATATTTTTAATATTTTTCAGGAGACTTTTATTTTATTTTCTCATTAATTAATTCTGAAATGAATTATTTTATACTATATCTGTATATAGTTTGTAAATAGTTTAGTTCTTGAGAAGCTATCTTATAATTTTCATTTTAATATTTAGGTTTAAAAAACATTTTTTTTTCTCTTTCTCTCACACTCATTTATCCATCATGGATAAATCCATGGATTTGGATAAAAACACTTCTTGTGAAGACTCGGAGAACGAGAAACCCTTTTCAGAAATTAGCGAGACTGACTCGCAATACTTGAAAAGACGTACGCTCCAAAAGCGTGTCCGAAACTCCGCTCCCGGTTCGGGAAGCAACTCACCAAATAAGAAAAAAATAAATCAAACAAATCAAATAAGCCAGCAGAACAAGAAAAATCTCCACCTAAAACGAGGAGTAAATCTAATGCCACACAATCAGAGCCAACTGCACCAAGCACCTCAGCCAGCAAGAATACTATTCTCGATAACAATTTATCAAGAAAGATTCCGAAGCCTCAAGATTTTTCTGACCCCGAACCGCCACCTGTTTTTGTTTCAAAAATTGAGAACTTCGTGTCGTTTGGTCAAGAAACTGCAAAACTAATCGGACAGCCAAATTTTCACTGCTTCTCTCGAATCAATGACATTAAAATAAACACGAACTCTAGAGAAAACTATAAAAAATTGATTAGCCATTTAACTTCCAAAAACTACAACTTCCATTGTTACCAATTGAAACAGGACAAGGCGTATCGAGTAGTCCTGAGAGGTCTACATCCAACCACTCCTATATCTGTCATCAAAACTGGCCTGGAAGAAATCGGTCATAACGTCAGGCACATAGCACCCGTACTACATCCTAGGGAAAGATATCCGCTTCCATTATTCTTTATAGATTTGGAACCAGCAAACACGAATAATGAAATATTTCAGGTTCAACGTTTAGTATACTCGACAGTACGATTTGAAGAACCAAGGCAGAAGCCCCTAATAGTACAATGCACTAAGTGTCAAAACTTAGGGCATACGAAGACATATTGCCATCACGAGGCCAGATGTGTTAAATGCGACGGTTTTCACGCTTCAGGCAATTGCCAGAGGCCAAAAGATGAGCCCGCTACATGTGCTCTTTGTGGTGTAGCCCACCCTGCAAGCTATAGAGGTTGTAAGGTGTATAAAAATCTTCACAAACAGAGATCACGCAACTTACACTCAACCCTTGGACCTGCTTAAAAAACTTGTCCTGAGCCACCTGAAATTGAAAATCAGGAAACTTTCCCAGCTTCGCCGACTTCACCTTCCATCGCCGTCCAACAGCAACCATCCATCTCTACACTTAAGGATTATCCTCAACCGAATTCAAGAAATTCTCAATGGCAGCCTTGCATCATTAAGAAGCAGCCTCAAAGTCAGGCGCCTCAAACCTCCCAATCCAAGCCCATTAGCACTAATAATCAACCTCAACAGCCTCGTCAGCCAATCCCTCCCCATCAGCTACCCTTAAGGGTCAAACTCCCTCCAGAGCACCCACACCCAGCTCCACTCGTTCCTACTCCCAAGATGAACCTCCCATCACAAGTCCAACAGAATTTAGATCCTACTCCTCGTACCCCACGTCGGACCCACCTTCCACCCAGCAATCCTATTCGCATAGATTACTCATCACAACCTCACGACCTAAATCCACTTCTCAGCCAAACATCATCCGACATCAACTCTATCCTATCATCATTCCTGATAGATCTTCAACAGACTATCAAACCGCTTATAACTCTTCTCACAAGACTCCTTTCCGAAATCCCGTTTAACTTCCGATGAATACAAAGTCCCTAGCTATCTTCTTATGGAACGCTAACGGACTACAAAACCACCGTGACGAACTAGACATATTTCTCCATGACAATTATATTGACATTGCTCTCCTGACAGATACTCACTTCACTCAACGGACACAATTCTACATACGTGACTACATCACTTATAGATCTGACCATCCAGACAACACTTCCCACGCTGGCTCTTGCAGCCTTATACATAAATCTCAATCGCATTCCCTTATCCCTTCTACTCCAACTGATGCCATTCAATCAACTTCTGTAATCCTTTCAACTCGTCCTTTCCATCTAACACTTTCACCTGTATACTGTCCTCCTGGTAATTCCCTCTCTTATAGCCTACTTGATTCCTTATTTCAATCCCTCGGAGCGCGCTTTATTGCTGGAGGAGACTACAATGCTAAACACCAACGATGGGATTGTCGAATATCCAACTCCCGCGGTAGCATCCTATCACGTGTTTCTTCTTCCAACAGTTATTCAATCCTCTCACCCATGAATCCTACATATTGGCCTACATCTCTGAAAAAACGTCCCGATATCCAGGATATATTTATCACCTCCCAGATTTCCTCCTCCCAATCCATTACCAAATCCCTGGATGACCTTTCGTCAGATTATAGTCCAGTTTTGCTTTTACTACATTCGAACTTTGCTCCTAAACCTACACCTCCTAAACTAATTACAGGACGAGTGAACTGGGACAAATTTCGTCATGATCTGGAAGATAAACTGGTCTTAAAAATTCCCCTTAAGACAAAACAACATATTGATAATGCCATAGAAAACCTTAATACAACTATAACAACGAGTATAAATAATAACACATTTGTTAATAATAAAAGCAATAATTTAAGACATATTAACTTGCCACAGCATATTCGAATCTTATTAAGGGATAAACGCAGAGCATGATCGAAATGGCACAGGACTAGATATCCTTCAGACAAAACGTACTATACCGAATTGACTAACAAACTAAAATCAGAAATCAGAAAATATAGAACTCAACAATTACTGAACCTAACTGAAAATATTACAACTGACAAATCACTATGGACTACAACCAAAAAACTTCTGAAGTTTAAAGACTTTAATCACCCACTTCTTACTGAATCCCAAACCTGTTCCAAATCCGACGAAGAAAAAGCCCAGTTATTAGGTCAACATCTATTCCAAATTTTCAACCCACATCCTGATATCCTTAATCCAACCCACATCGAATGTATTGGATCAGAACTGGATACTCCTCTCCAAATGTCCATTCCACCTAATTTCATTTCATATTTATATTTCATATTCATATTTCATCCCACAGAAATATCCAACATCATAATGTTGAACAGAAACATCTTTCTCGAAAAGCCATCCTATTCCATACTTTCATATATAATGCTGTACTTCGATCCACATATTTCCCTGATCCTTGGAAAATATCTATTGTCAAAATGATCCACAAACCCAAAAAGCCACCAGAATATCCATCCTCTTACCGTTCCATCTCTCTGTTACCCATCATGGGAAAAATCCTGGAAAAACTAATCTTAAAACGCCTGTACCCAATCCTAGATTCTAATCACATAATCCCAGATCACCAATTTGGATTCCCATTCCACTATACAGCAGTGCCATCGTGTGGTAGACGTAGTATTCTCTGCATTGGAGCGCGATATGTACTGTACGGGAGCCTTTTTCGATGTTGAACAGGCGTTTGATAGAGTTTGGCACCCGGGACTGCTGTACAAACTCCGAAAAATTGTACGACAACGTACATGCTTCATACACTGTTTTTGAGTTTGGAAAATCTCACTGCAGTAAACGAATTTGCGCTTTGGAAGCTTAGTCTGGCATGACTTTTCATGACGAAGTTTAGCAATCATCCTACTAAATTGTTTATCGCAATACTAACATGTGTTCATTGATGACATTATAAAATAGTAGGGTATAAATGCCGGTTCTGGCACCTCAATTTGGGGAGCACTTTTGGATATTGGACCCTGGGCTATTCTTACCTTAACCACCTGTACACCACGTGACCAATATAATTTATTTTAATTGTTATTGTCGCTAATCCTAATCCCTAATCTCTAATCCTAATTTGTTTGTTTTTCATTTTCAAGTTCGACAGGTCCGAACCTGTCTCAACTGGTCCCATCTTGTCTACCTCAAGTAAATATAAATTGTAACTACAAAAAAAAAGACATATATTGTGACATTCTACGATATCATGTCTCAACTGGTCCCATTTTCCAGATCCACCTCAAGTAAATATAAATTGTAACGACAAAACTATATACATATATGGTGACATCCTTCAAGTTCAAACTTGTATCATCTTGTCTACTTCTAATAAATATAAATAGTAATGACGAAAATATTTATTATTGCAAACGAATATAAATTATAACGATGAAATATAAACAAATATTATTACAAAGGGATATATATATATATATATATATATATATATATATATATATATATATATATATATATATAAACGATGAAATATATATTAATTATTACAAAATGAATATAAATATAAGTTGTAAAGAAGAAAATGTTTATTATTGCAAACAAATATATGACAACGATGAAATATATACATATATTATTACAAAGGAATATATACATATATGACAACGATGAAATATATTTTTTTTTTATTTTAATGAAATTTACAACTGTATTACATAAAAAATACAACACGTAAATGTAACATTGGTAAAATGACATGTACAACATGAAGTGAAACTACCCATTGGTATAAATCAAATAAATATATATCTCAACTACAAAAATATATATTATTGCAAAGGAATATAAATTATAACAATGAAATATATACATATATTCTAATAATTTTAAGATACTATATCATAAAATACTGTTAACAACTACGTCACCAACCATCCTCCCTCCCCTTTTCTTCTCATCAACTTTTATATATTACTTTTCCATAAATATCAAAACGCATTTAATAATCTAAGAATATATATATACCTCTAATACCAATAAAATTATGTATATTGTAATAAATCGGAAATTAATGAATCGAACTTAATTTCGATTTCATTTTCGAATTCGATAATCTAATAGTACACTCTAATATCGAAAAATTTCATAAATTTAATATACGTAATATTATTTTTATAACATATATTTATCAATGATATAGAAGACTGTGGAGAGTATCTGATAACTCAGATGATCTTAGACTCAAATATCAAAGAATTTTTATTAAATCGAAAATCAATGAATCGATCTTAAAACTAATATAATTTTCTAATTTTACACATATAACAACATAATAGTACACTCTAATATCGAAGAAATTGATAAAGTTCATATACGTAATATTATTTTTATAATATATGATTATTAATAATAAAGAAGACCGTGGAGAGTACAGCTGCGTTAGGAGACAAGTTTTTCACGTTTGAACATGCATAGACATGTAGGGAGACAAGGTCCACTGCGAAGGAAGCCGTAGGGTCGAAGAGAGTGGTGGGGGAAACCATCAATCAATCATATTCGAGGATTCTTGTCACGTGACGCTAGGTTGATATAATTTGTTTCATACCCCACTTGGTTTGTCAAAAGAAAAACATGTTTTGACATAAGCCTCCTCACCACGTCAAGGTGGGGATATTTCGAGGAGGGTTTTTTTTTTTTTTTTTTTTTTTTTTTACATATTTTCAAACACACATACATTGGTTTACGGGTAAATCAATACCTCGCCAGTGACCAAATTATACATACTTTTGGTTTAGAGTTATGGAAACGAACTATGCTGACTTGACATTCTGAGCAGCCTCCCTCTCCTCTACCTATATATACCCCCATTAAATAATAGGCTAGTCAGTAAGTAAGAGATCTGTAGCAGTAGTACTTAGCATGTCATAATGTTCATTGTTTGATTTGTTTTCTCAATAAAGTTTTTTTTCACTTTTCGACGGTTGAGTTTCGTAATTGGCGCCCAAACAGGGACCGCATGGATATTTCATCGCGGTTCTAGACTCGAACTCTGCAGTACCAGAAATCAAGATTTGATCTACCTTTCGAGGATATCACACCTGTAAGAGGCTGGCACCCCGCTCTGACTCTTAGATCTTGAAGAAGGACCTGGTGCTGACATCGAACAACTTTATTTGAAATCATCAAAATTCATTAAATTTTTTTTTATTTTATTATTTTCTGGTTTATTAATATTTAATTATATAAATTTTTTTTTATTATATATAAAATTAACATTTATATTATTATATTGTTATAAACATATATGTACTAACAATTTTATGAGTAAATTAGCTGAAAGGTTGGAACAAATTAGAGGAATTCGCATTAACGATTTTAATAATTTAGACGAAATGGCAACCACTTTTGCAATTAAATCCGCTGATTATGACCATATTCCAGCATTCAATGGGGACCCACATAATTTACTTAAATTTGTAACCGTTTGCCGCCAAGTTTACAATATAGACTGCAAACCCGATAACAACCTCCGCGAACTGAATGACCAACGCTTACTCAGTAAAATCCTAGCTAGACTTACAGGAGACGCTGACTACATTAATCGACGTGTGAATTCACTGGGGTCATTGAACTTTTACAATATTGAGAAAATACTTTTAGGGATTCTCGTTCTATTGAACAACTAACATTTGAACTCTTTAATTTAAGAATTCGTCATAAAGAACACCCTCTAGATTTCCTTCAACGATTAGACAGAAGTCGAACACTAATTATTTCCGAATTCTGCGCATGCGCTTGATTTAATTGCCACGTTTCTACATCGTCTCTCACAGTTTCTCTTTTTTTAAGTGTAAAAAGTTTACTTTTTTTACTCAAAAACTATTAACGCCGAGATCAACACAGCAGCAACAACAATGGACTAATACCACAGTGAGTAGTGTTAATATTTACTGTGTATTCTATAGACAGTGAAACCAGTGTCCGAGGTGCTTTATTGCTAACCTTATCTGTAATAGCTAGGTCTGATACTGCCCACTATCAGTAGTGGCTCTGCCACGGATGAAGACGGACGGAGCTGTGCTCGTCGTTTCTCCGAGCTCAAGGACACGCAGACGAAGTTTTATTTTATTTTTTTTATTTTATTTTTATTTTTTTTAGATGCGATATTTTCATCAAGTAATGTCCACTAAAAGGTCTTGTTCTGCTGACTCCACCCCTCGTAATTCACCACCTAAACAAAAAACTCGTCCCAGTAAGCGATCGACACCCCCCGGAACTCCTACAGCGAAAATTCACGATTCCACACCACAACCTCAAGCAGATACCTCTTCACAACAAATGGTCTCTGAATCTCCATTTTTACACCCAATCCATACTAGGTGCTTCAAAATGACAGAGAGGAGATGGATTCTGCACCGATACCTAGAGAACCACGGCCTCCTCCGATCTTTATCAAACATATTAGAAATTTTCAATTATTATGCACCCAATTAAATACAATCTGTCCTGATAGCTTTTCATGCCTTAACAGGACTAGCGACACAAAAATAACACCGGCCACACCTGAAGCCTATCGAAAAATAATCAAGTATTTGACCGAAACAGGTGCGGATTTTCACACATACCTGCTGAGGGAGGAGAGATCATTAAGAGTAGTGATAAGAAACTTCCACTCCTCAACCCCAACTGAGGTTATCAAGGATGAGCTAACGGCGTTAGGGTTCAATGTTCGCCAAATAACAAACGTTCTGAAAGAAAATAGAGACCAACCAGGAGTAAAAACTAAAATTCCACTGCCCTTATTTTTTGTGGATCTGGAGCCAACACCAGGGGTGGAAAAAATATACGACATACATCGATTATACTATACCATCGTAAAGGTTGAAAAACCATACCCGAAAAAAGAAATCGTCCAGTGCCACAATTGTCAGGCATACGGCCACACTGAGTCATATTGCCACCACATGCCGCGCTGCGTGAGGTGCGGCGAATCACACAAATCTGGAGAATGTACCAAACCAATAAAAGATCCTGCAGTCTGCGCCCTATGCTTGGCGGGTAATCCGGCCAACTATAAAGGTTGTGAAATCTATAAAAACCTCAAAGCGAGATACAAGCCCCGGAACCACGATGCTAAACCTAAACAAAGAAGAGGACCTGCTAAAATCGTGGACTATACAGTTTCCTTTGCTAAGTTACTCGGAGGTAGAGACCCGACTAATGAATGTGAGACCCTGCCGGTACAACCAACTCAATCCCTACCTCAATATCATATCCCTCCTAATTTACCTAAACCTCAACAACCTAACCGATATCAAATCCCTCACACTCCCCCACCGTCCAATGCCACAGATCTTACTAGTTTATTGATATCCTTCCTTACCGAATTTAAATCCCTTGTCACCCCACTGATATCACTTCTTACAAACCTGGTATCTCATCTCATTTCTCCTTTAAAAAATCCTTAAATGACTTTCATCAAACCCATATCCATTCTCCTATGGAATGCGAATGGTGTTAGAAATCACACAGACGAACTAACAGCCTTACTATTAGACAAGAACATTGATGTAGCCCTAATTACAGAAACTTGACTGACAAAAAAACAGCTTTTGAAAATACCACAATACTTAACGTATCGGACAGACCACCCTGACGGTAGAGTACATGCCGGTACTGCTGTCATCGTACATCAATCCCTCTCTCATCACATACTCCCATTGCCTAATCACGATTTCCTACAATCCACTGCAGTTGTTATCAAAACCTTTTCCTTTTTTGTCACCATTGTATCAGCATATTGCCCTCCTAACCGATCCATATCCAATGTCCACTTCACCTCTCTCCTAAATTCCTTAGGAAACCACTTCATCCTGGGTGCAGACTTAAACGCCAAGCATCAACAATGGGGTTCAAGAACCACGAATTCTCGTGGTCGAACGTTGCTGTCTGCACTCAATTCCCAATGTTTTACCCTCCTTCCTCCCAATTCACCTACCTACTGGCCCACTGCCCCTAACCTTAATCCCGATAGCCTCGATTTCTTTATCCACAAAGGTTTAGGTACCCTCCACCATTCCCTTGCCCATCTTGATGAGCTTTCCTCAGACCACAGCCCATTAATATTCCAAGTATCATTAGCTCCTATTCCTAAACCCCCTCTACCATTCTTCATCAGAGGCCCAGTTAACTGGAAACTCTTTCATCAAATCCTCTCCGATAAAATTGACCTCAGAGTAACCCTGAAAACTCCCGAAGACCTGGACAATGCAGTACATTCCTTCACTACCAAAATTCAAGAAGCAGTCTGGACTGCTTCCTCCCCTGATCACTCCTCAAAAATCCTTAAGAAACATAATTTACCTCAACACCTCCTTGACCTAATCCACATAAAACGCCGTGCCAGATTATTATGGCAACGTACCAGACATCCAGCCGACTGCCACTCCTACAATTATCACTGTAAAAAATTAAAACAAGAATTAGCCACCTTCAGATCCCAATCATTCAATTCCTACCTCACCACACTCTCTGCTCATGATAATTCCCTTTGGAATATCACCAAAAAAATCCTCAAATCCCATCATATTTCCCACCCTCTTCGACGAGGTGATGGCTCCTGGGCAGCATCTGATGAAGATAAAGCCGAGGAGTTTGCCAAACACCTTTCCTATACTTTCGCTCCTCATCCGGAATCTCATACTACCCACACAGTAAAAGTAGAAGAATTCCTTTCTTCACCTATCTCACTCTCCTTACCACCTAAAGCAGTTAATCCCTCTGAGGTCAAATACCTATTACGCAAAATCGCTCCTCGTAAATCTCCTGGATACGACCTTCTAACCCCGCTGATCCTACGACAACTACCATCCAAAGCCATCATATTTCTAAGCTATATATACAATTGTATCCTCCGAACTACCCACTTCCCTCTCCTATGGAAACATTCCACCATAATCCTTTTCCAGAAACCAAGCAAGCCTCCCAATAATACATCATCCTATAGACCAATTAGCCTACTCCCAATTCTTTCAAAAATTTTTGAAAAGATCCTCCTGAAAAGAATCCCTACCCATCAATTCGGATTCCGTTCCCAACATTCTAGTGTCCAACAAGGACTCCGAGTTGTTGACCACATATCCTCAGCCCTAGAAAACAAGCAGTTTTGCTCGAGTGCATTTCTGGACATAGCGCAAGCTTTTGACCGGGTGTGGCACGCCGGACTGTTCTTCAAGCTCAAATCCCATCTACCACAGTCCTTATACCTAATACTCCAATCCTACCTCTCCGACCGCTCCTTTCGAGTTCGCTGTGGTACAGAATTTTCCGACTGTTATTCAATTGAGGCTGGAGTTTCTCAAGGCAGCGTCTTGGGTCCCATCCTTTACATCATCTATACCGCTGACATTCCCGTCCATCCCGATACACTCCTGGCAACTTTCGCTGATGACACTGCGATCCTATCTTCTAACTCAGATCCTGAAACAGCGTCCAGAAACCTGCAACGGCACCTATCCTTGATTGAACACTGGTGCAAGAAATGGCGCATCAAAGTCAATGAATCCAAATGTAAACATATAAGCTTCACTCTTCGTCGCAATTCCTGTCCACCAGTTTCCTTTAATACCATCCAGCTTCCCTTCACAGTCCGTTACCTTGGTTTTCTCTTAGACAGACGACTAACGTGGAATCCGCATACTAGACTGAAAAGACAGGAACTTAACCGACGTTATGGCCAGCTATATAGACTACTTAATAGAAAATCTAAACTTTCTATTGAAAACAAACTACTGATCTACAAGACAATATTAAAACCCAAGTGGACCTACGGACTAGAACTGTGGGGCACAACCTAATTTTATAACATCAAACGCATTCAATCCTTCCAGTCCGAAGTCCTCCGTACAATAGTCGATGCTCAGTTTTATGTCTCTAATAAAACCCTGCACAATGACCTTAATATTCCATTTATTCTTGATCTTATCCCAGACAAATTCTCCAAATTTCATCAGAACCTTACCCATCACCCTAATCCCGTAGCACAATCCCTATCTAGCACCACTCATCCCTACAATCCTCCTCGCAGGCTGAATCGGCAGTGGTACCTTTTGTAACATGCATATACTGGAGTTCTGGCAATGGCCAGATTCTCCACTAAAGTCATGAGTGTCCGTGGTTGTAGCGCCCTTACTCAATCTCCGCTAGCTTTCAATGCCAGTGAAATGGTTGAGGAAGAAGCGCAGGGATCTCCTAAAACCTTGCTTTCCCTCCACGTGTAGGGGATAAGTATGGTTCGGAGTTCCTATGGCCGACTGTAAATAGTGCAATAGGTATGCCTGCGTCTAAGATGTTTATTTTCATTATTTTTTTTTTTTTTCTCACTATATGATATTTTATTATTTTGTTCTTTTGTAGCTTTATATTATTTGAAGTTAGCTTATTTTTTTATTTATTTTTTTAATTTGTAAATATGGTGTGAATGTGCTCTCAGAACTCTACTATAAATGTCCTTTATTGAGACAGATTGTAATATTTATCAAAAAACCAAAAAAAATAAAATAAATTAAATAAATTATTTTCAAATACCGAATTCAGAACACTCCGGAAAGAGCAACTATAGTATCCGCGTTAAATGGGAACAGAAACTATCACCACCGAAATCAAAAACACGTTTTTAAAATGTCCAACTAAAGTTAAATTTTATTTACTAAATTTTAGTCCAAACCATGACGTTCTGATTGGTTCCGTACTCATGGATGACCTTAACTTTAAAACAGATTTTGAATATAATAATAATAATAATAAGGCTTAGCGAAAACGGAGGTTCGATGCCGACCCCACCAATCGCTTGTTACACACCTCCCTCCACCGTTCGCCGTCCAAACCCAGTCCCTTCAGATCGGCTTTAATGCAATCTTCCCACCTTCGCTTCGGTCTACCCCTCGGACGCTTACCATTCACGCTTACCAGATTTTGAAAATAGACACATTAAATCAGACTATAGTGAATTTAACTTCATATTGAATAGGGACTCCCTCCTGATTGAACTCAAGAAAGGAGAAAATATAGCAGAAATACCTAAGGGAAAGAATTTTTATATAGATTATAAAACGGACGGACTGGAAATACCCCCAGGAATATATAGGGATAAAATAAAAATTATTAGTGATAAAAGCGTCTCAGTCAAACTTATGCATTTCCAAGAAGTGGAAATAGTGAACCTTCCAATAGATAAAGAAGACAAAAATATAAATGAGCTGGTTAGAATTGAACATATTCCTCCGCAACATAGATCTGAATTATTAAAACTCTTGGAACAATATCCTGCCATATTTAAAACAGAAAAAGATGCCTTATCAGCGGCGGATCTAGTGGAACACCAAATAAAAACTAAAACGGATGATCCAATTTATTCTAGAAATTATAGATACCCACAGCAATTTAGGGAACAAATAAGAGAAGAAATAAATAAAATGCTAGAAAACAAAATAACTACTCCCAGTAACTCACCCTATAATTCACCCGTTTGGGTAGTTCCTAAAAAAGCCGATGCATCAGGGCAGAAGAAAATAAGAATGGTGATCGATTACAGAAAACTCAACAGTGAAACGATCCCAGACCGATACCCCCTGCCGAATATTGAAGACTTACTCGGAAAATTAGGTAAAGCCACTATTTTTACAGCCATGGATCTTTGCTCTGGTTTTCACCAAATTAAAGTTGATAAGGATTCAGTTCATAAAACTGCATTCAGTACTGACCAAGGACATTTCGAATTCTTAAGAAAGCCATTTGGGTTATGCAACGCCCCTGCAACATTCCAAAGGGCGATGAATATTATATTTTCGGATATGCCTCATGTATTGGTAAACATGGATGATATTATTATATTTTCTGAAACCTTCAATGACTACTTAAAACACCTAAAATCTGTTTTAGAAAAATTGAAAAAACATAATCTTAAAATCCAACTTGACAAAACGGAATTTTGTAAAAGAGAACTATTGTTTTTGGGCCATATAATAAGTGAAAAAGGAATAGAACCTAATCCAGATAAAATAAGAGCAGTCAAGGAATTCAAATTACCTAAAACAGAAAAAGAAATAAAAAGTTTTCTAGGTGGGGGTATTTCGAGGAGGGTTTTTTTTTTTTTTTTTTTACATATTTTCAAACACACATACATTGGTTTACGGGTAAATCAATACCTCGCCAGTGACCAAATTATACATACTTTTGGTTTAGAGTTATGGAAACGAACTATGCTGACTTGACATTCTGAGCAGCCTCCCTCTCCTCTACCTATATATACCTCCATAAAATCCTAGGCTAGTCAGTAAGTAAGAGATCTGTAACAGTAGTAGTTAGCATGTCACAATGTTCATTGTTTGATTTGTTTTCTCAATAAAGTTTTTTTTCACTTTTCGACGGTTGAGTTTCGTAATTTAGGAGTAAATCAATACCTCGCCAGTGACCAAATCAAACACACACGTACACAAACACACACACACACACACACACACACACACACACACACATACACACACACACACACACACACACACACACACACTTTTGGTTTACAGTTAAATCTATATCGCGCCATTGACCAAAATGCAAAAACAAAAAAAATCTGTTGAAAATAAGAAATTTATTAATAATATTAACATAGAATAAATAACTAATTGAAACTTTTTTTAAAATATTTTTTTAATTTTTTATATATATTTTTTTTATTATTAAATTATAGAAAAACTGAACACAAGTTACAAAAATTTGAAAATCAAATCGTAATTCGAATATACCCACTCTGCTAGTATATGCGAACGATAATATGAACACATTAATTTCAAGTCTCTATGAGTAATACATGGGGCTATTTGTATACTTTGCATATTATCAATTTGAGGACATTTATATTCCTCAAGATTGATAACACACGAATGCAAAAATTTTAACCAAAAATTCTTTTTTTTTTGCTGTCCTTTAACAAAAATATATTTATAATTTAAAACGATATTATGAAAACTCGATAGTAAATTGTGATCGGGAACATCTCCTTCATCCCAAATTAGGAAATGATAATTTTTCGAAAGCCAGCGGTTCGTTTTCATGCTTTTAGCACTGGTAACAACCGGATGAGATGGTGGTTTGAAAATCCAATTGCTGGTTACATAATATTTTAAATCAAAAGTTGATAATTCTTTAACTATATAATTATTTGCATCATCTACGAAGCATTGAAGTTCCACAACCGCACCGTTTGATGACATGATGAACACTGAGAATTAATTACAATGAACGCCTTTACTTATACCCTTTTTCTTATAATACTCGTTAAAGGGTTGTACTTTACAACATTATCGTGTACGATGAGGCAGAAAGCAGTAGTTTCAGGCGAAAAAGGTTTGGAAGAATCGAATTCTAACCTCACATCGGAGTTCTGCGCATGCGTTGGCCCTAGTTAAACGTACGTCAGGTCGTCTCTTATAAAAATCTCATTTATCAGTGGCAGTATACAAGTTTAATGTAAAAAATTAGTTATTATCAGTTACATTAACAATTAAGTTTGATACTGGGCAACAAAATAAGGTGAGTAATCACTTATTTACAACACAAGAGTGAACAGTGTAAATAGACCTTAGGATAGTTAGATAACGGCCAGCCATAAGCTGTACGAGTCGTTAATCCTACTAGTGGGCTAGATCCCTCCGTCGGAGGCAGATCTGTGCTCTCCAAGAGCGCGTCTATATTTTCGTGTTCAATAAATTATTTTTTTTTTCCTCTCTTCACTTTTATCAATTTTTCTTTTAAAATTAAATATGAAATGCGATATTATCACATGCTAATGTCGAGTAAGGGCAAAAACACTAGGTCCAGGAGCCTCGATACTACAATTAATTCTAACATTAAAAAAAAGACAAGGCATTCGAAAATAAACACTCCACCAGCCATACCAGGGAGCTCCATAGAAGAAGTGGAACCCCAACCTGGCTCCTCACAACAACCCAACAATTATGAGACAACTCAAGCTATGGGTGAAGAATCGCCGTTTTTTACTTCGAATCCATTTGAAGTGCTTTCAAATATAAATAACGAACAAATGGAAGCAGCATCCATCCCCAAAGAACCCAAACCCCCACCAATATTTGTTAGAAATATTAAAAATTTTCAATTGATGTGTCATCAATTGAATAATCTGGTAGGTTCAGGAAAATATTTATGCCAAAGCCGCACCAATGACACTAAGTTAATGCCCGACACTCCAGAAATCTATAGAAAAATCATAAAATATTTATCTGATACCAAGGCTGATTACCACACGTACCAACTGCATCAAGAGAGGGCGCTCAGAGTCGTTATCAGAAGACTGCACCCATCAACGCCAACGGATGCTATAGAAGAAGAGCTCACGGGTATGGGATTCCATGTTCGCCAGATAGTAAACATATTTAAGAAGGATAGGGAACAGCCTGGAATAAAAAATAAAATACTGTTCTTCGTTGACCTTGACCGAACACCCGATGTCGAAAACATCTACAAGGTCACACGCCTTTATTATACAAGCGTTGTTGTAGAAAAGCCCTACAGCAAGCGCGACATCGTTCAATGCCATAACTGCCAGGCTTATGGCCATACGAAACGGTATTGTCATCACATTCCTAGATGTGTGAGGTGTGGTGAGCAACACAAAACAGAGGACTGTAGGAAGCCTAGAACTTCACCTGCAGTATGCGCTTTATGCCGCTAAGGACACCCAGCCAACTACAAGGGTTGTCAAACATACAAAGATTTAAAAACACGAATGTACGCAACGCCTAGAGAAGAAGGGACATCCAGGCCACCAAGACAACCCTCTAGAACAGTGAATGGAAGAGTGTCCTATGCTGAGATGTTCAAAGGAGACACTTTAAACACTCAATCTCAGGCCCTGTTACAAGAATCTAAACCTCAAGAATTCACATATCAACCTCAAGACCCATATCCCTCCATCCCTGAACGTAGGATAAATAACCATGCATTCATTCCTCCTCCTTCCAATTCCACTGAACTCACAAGCCTACTGACATCTTTCCTATCCGAATTTAGATCTCTCATTACCCCTCTTATTTCGCTACTTACCAATGTTATATCGAACCTCATTCCACTTCCAAAAAATCCATAAATGTCCTCAACCAAATTGATCTCCATTCTCCTTTGGAATGCGAATGGTATTCGGAATCACATCAACGAACTGACAATCTTATTACAAGACAAAAACATCGACATAGCACTAATAACTGAAACTCGACTAACCAACAAACGACAAATCAACGTGCCCGGCTACAATATTTATCGAACTGACCATCCTGATGGAACAGCACATGGTGGCACTGCCAAAATTATCCATCGATCCGTTTCCCATCATTTGTTTCCCTTACCAAGCCATAATTTCCTACAATCCACAGCCGTAATAATCCAAACACCCCTTTACCCAATAACACTAGTTGCGGCATATTCCCCGCCTAAAACACCCATTTCCGAATCCCAAATAATTTCCTTTCTGAATTCCTTAGGACACCACTTCCTCCTAGGTGCAGATCTAAATGCAAAACACCAGCAATGGGGAGCCAGATCCACAAATTCCCGAGGGCGAACATTGCTATCTGCACTTAATTCCCATCGCAGCAACATCCTTTCACCTAATACACCGACATACTGGCCAACAGATCCCAACCGCAATCCCGACCTTCTAGACTTTTTCCTCCACAAAGGTCTAGGATCACTACACTGTTCTATTTCAAGGTTTGATGATCTTTCCTCAGACCATAGTCCTCTATTCCTAACCGTTTCCACATCTCCCATTCCCAAATCATCCCCACCTTCATTTATCAGGGTTCCAGTTAACTGGAACCTTTTCCGTCTGGAATACTGGAAGATAATATAGACCTCAGAGTTTCCTTAAAAACACCTGAAGACCTCGACGATGCAGTGCATTCCTTCACTACCCTGATCCAGCAAGCAGCTTGGACTGCATAATCACCTGATCGTCCCAAAAAATACCATAACATAAATCCTTTACCTCAAGACCTACTCGACGGACCCTTTGGCAAAGAACCAGGCATCCTGAAGACCGGAAATCGTATAATTATTATTCCAAACAGGTAAAAACGAAACTGAATACTTTTAGAACCCAATCCTACAATTCCTACCTCTCCTCATTATCCGCTAGTGATATCTCCCTCTGGAATGTAACCAAAAAAATCCTTAAATTCCAGTCCATTTCCCATCCACTTCGCCGTGATGATGGTTCCTGGGCTTCTTCAGATGCGAATAGAGCAGAAGAGTTTGCTAAACATTTATCCTACACATTCACCCCTCATCCCGAACTCCATCCCAGCCACACTGCTGAAATTGAAGAATTCCTCTCTTCACCAATACCTCTCTCTCTAACTCCAAAACCTGTTAACCCCTCTGAGGTCAAATTTCTTATAAACAAATTAAAACCCCGAAAATCCCCTGGATATGATCTCCTCACTTCACAAATCCTCAGACAACTTCCCAAAAAAGCAATCATATTCCTCACCTATCTATACAACTGCATCCTTCGCACAACCAACTTTCCTTTGGTGTGGAAACATTCCATAATCATCCTGTTTTCAAAACCAGGTAAACCTGTTAATAACACATCATCCTATAGACCGATAAGCTTAGTCCCGATCCTTTCAAAAATCTTTGAGAAAATCCTTCTCAAACGCATCCTACCCATTATCGAATCCCACAACATCCCTTCTCATCAGTTTGGATTCCGCTAAAGACATTCCACTGTCCAACAAGGCCTTCGTGTTGTGGACCATATATCCTCCGCACTTGAAAACCAGCATTATTGCACTGGTGCCTTTCTGGACGTAGCACAAGCTTTCGATCGAGTGTGGCACGATGGCTTGCTTTTCAAGCTCAAAACCCATTTACCCCAATCCTTATACCTAGTCCTCAAATCCTACCTCTCAAATCGTTCTTTACAAGTCCGTTGTGACACCGAATTCTCCACTTACTATCCGGTTGAGGCTGGTGTTCCACAAGGCAGTGTCTTGGGCCCAGTTCTCTAAATCCTCTTCACTTCCGATATCCCTTCAAATCCCGATACATTTCTAGCAACATTTGCTGATGATACTGCCATTATATCTTCCCACTCAGATCCTCAAATAGCATCTCTAAACCTACAATCTCACCTATCCTTGATTGAGCAGTGGTGCAACAACTGGCGCATCAAAACCAATGAATCAAAATGCAAACATATCACTTTTACCCTGAGACGCAGATCCTGTCCGTCAGTCCTTTTTAATTCAATTCTACTTCCCTACTCAGACACAGTCCATTACTTTGGCTTCCTTCTTGACAAAAGACTAACTTGGAACCCACATACCAGACTTAAAAGACAAGAACTTAACCGACGATATGGCCAGATTACTAAGTAGGACATCCCATCTTTCGATTGAAAATAAACTTTTAATCTACAAGACCATACTGAAACCTATCTGGACCTACGGACTTGAACTGTGGGGAACTGCTAAACATTCGAATATCAAACGCATCCAATCCTTCCAGTCCAAAGTACTTAGAACAATAGTCAATGCTCCATATTATGTCACAAACAAGACCCTACACCATGACCTTAACATCCCATTTATCCTCGACATCATCCCAACCAGATTCCCAAACTTTCACCAAAACCTTATCCATCATCCAAATCCTCTAGCTCAATCCCTATCCAGCTCCCTTCATTCCTACAATCCTCCACGAAGATTAAAACGACAGTGGTACCTTTTGTAACATGCATATACTGGAGTTCTGGCAATGGCCAGATTCTCCACTGAAGTCATGAGTGTCCGTGGTTGTAGCGCCCTTACTCAATCTCCGCTGGCTTTCAATGCCAGTGAAATGGTTGAGGAAGAAGCGCAGAGATCTCCTAAAGCCTTGCTTTCCCTCCACGTGTGGGAGGATAAGTATGGTTCTGGAGTAACCATGCTAGGGTAACATCTAACATCTAGAGTAAATATGCTTCTGGAGTACTGGCAATGGCCAGCTTCTCCACTCATGTCCCGAGCGTCTGTGGCTGTAGTGCCCTCTTTCAGTCTCCATTGGCTTCTAATACTAGTGATGCGGCTGGAAAAGTGGCACTGGGATCTCCTGGAGTCTTGCTTTGCCTTCCACATGTGGGGGAAAAAGCCTGGCTCGGAGATTCCTAGGCGAATGTATATATTGTATATAGGTATGATTGTGTTTATAAGTTTCTTTTTATGTTATTGTTTACTTCTTTTCTTTTATGTTATTGTTTACTTTTTTTCTTTTATTTTCTTTCTTCATCAGTATTATTTATTTACTTTTTATATTTATATTTATTTCTCTATTATTTGTATATATTGTTTGAATGAGAACTCTTAGCCTTAATACTTATAGCCCTCCAGTGGCTGATTGTATTATTATTCAATAAATAGATAAAATAAAAAAAACTCACATCGACCGGTCCGGACTTAATAGATTCCGATTGCTTAGAACAATCGATTACGATAATCGGTACTTTTTCTTTGAAGTTTTTTAGGGAAAGGAGTGGCTCTGAAGGATATCTTCCAGGATAGTAAGAATTTTGAAAATTATTATACATGCGATATAGTATCGCGAATCGATTTTTATCGAAATCCACATTCAAATCGTCATAAGGATACGATATAGAATTTAAATACAGTTTTACGTAACACATATTACAATGATCGAATTGACTAGCATCCTTTTCAATTTTATTAATTCGATCCGATGAGAACGCTAATACGATGTATCTTGGTTTCTCCATCTGATTTGAAGTTTTTACCGCCCAAACTTGTCTCTGTGTAGAGGGTAAGAGGGGGTAAACAAACAATTCCCAGCTCCTGAAACGATTTTTTTCGACTTTAGTCGGCGTAAAAGAGTCAATCGTTTAAATTCGTTCACTAATACATAAGGCAATTTCCAGCATAGCTTTGTTAATTCAATTTTTGCTTTCTCTGGATCGCCTATACGCTTAGATATGTAACTGTTTTCATCAGTCCGTGTTCTCATGAGAATTAATTCTTGCTTAACATTAACAATAATTTTCTGATAGTCTTCCGCGAACCCTAGTAAGTGTGATTAGGGGATACATAAGTTAAAATAACCATCATCAGAGACTAAGCTATCAAGTGAATCGGGTATAGAGCAGCACCAAACGATATGTTCTATAGAGGATCCATCCATGAAGGAAACCATACTCTTTAGAGTACTAGTGATACCCGAATTACGGATTCTGTCTACTTCAACACCGCATAACTCTTATCTGATTTCATCAAATAAATAGGCTAAAGCATTATTTGTTAATTTAGCCGATGTGGGTACGCCGCTACCATCCTCTTTAAAAAATCGTCCCACGAAATAAAGAAAACTTTTAGATGGTAATGTGAAAATATTTTGATGCAGGACTAAAATTCTGATTTCATCACCTCGAAGTAGTTTTGTCGAAGCATATGGAAAATGGGAATGATATTCTATCCCTTCGATTGAATCGATGAATGCTACGGTCGAACCTAGATCTGTTATTTCTTCCATAGCACTTGATAACCTGGCAACCGAAGAAACTCAAAATTTTCTTTCGTTAGAGATGTTACTCCACCGAGGTTATTGAAACGAATGAGCTTTGTTTGTAATCCATCTCTTCTTTTATATATTTTTCCAAAGTCTAACCCCATATTTTAAAATTAAATTAAAAAAGAAAAAAAGTAGCAACTGCGAAAAGTTTATATTTTTTTATTATTGAATAAATTTATAATAGATTAGAGAGAAATAGTTAACATAAGTATCCACAAATATAGATTTCAGGATCTTGATATCTTTTACTAACGAAACTTATACGACAGTCTTTAAGATACTTGACCAAATCAGAAGGAGGACCTTTATTACCGGCGCTATCGAAAAATTTCACATAATTACCATTTTTCATACAGCATACCCAATGTGTACCTTTACCCTTAGCACTATCTAGATTCAAAATGGCTCTCTCACGAAACCAAGGCTTGGATGTTAAATTATCTCTTGCGAAAACACCACGGAAATGAGGGATCTTGTACTTTTCAGCAAAATTTATAAGATTGCTTTCACTTAAACTCATTTTTGGCAGGGACACTAACATCTGTTTTGCTTTTTCACTAAACGTTCCTCCATTTTTTTTCTAGCGCGAATAACACGTATCTTGTTCTATTCCTTTGTTTCAGCCAAATGACGATGTTAACAGTTCGATTGTCAGTAACTGAATGACTCAAAAGAGTGCTGTGTCGATCCTCCCTCTCTCTCTCTCTCTCTCTTTACCCCCACCTCTCTACTTTTACTCCCACCCTTCTATACATTTATATTTTTTTTGGATTTCCCAGCTGTTATGCTTTGAATTGAAACCCAACCACTTTACAAAAACTTTATCATCTTTCCCTTTCAAAATTTTTTCTACCAAATATTCGTTAGGATATTCCACTTTTTGGATTTCTTCCTCATAAAATCGGCCAGCGATTGTTTGATTTTATGTATCCTTAAGCTAGTAGATTACCGGGATGGTTTTCCTCACTTGATCGATCTTGAAGATTTCAGTCGACCACGAGGGCCGATATCCCTTGGTGATATCTGCTTTATATTTTGAAATTCTCACAAAATCACCGACTTGATATTTTGATGGTTTACGATTCCATAAAACATTTTCATGTTTACAATAGACGTTATGAAGTAAATGTTTCTCAATTTGTTTACCCCTGACTGAAGACAGTTTCATCTTTATGATTCTATGCTTTGTATTGTTATATCTTTTAACTAGATCTTCAAATATCGTAATCCATTTATATGTTCCTTGGAGACTAAACTGTTTCCACATCTTATTTTTTATCGTTCTTATAAATCTTTCTAACATACAAGCTTTCATATAAGTAAAAGTAGAGTAATGATTTATTTTTTTGGATTTCATTAATTTTTGAAAAAATGAATTGTAGAACTCTTTTCCTCGATCAGATTGTAAGTTACGTGGTTTTCTACCATCCTGGAATAGGATATTTTAAAAAGCTGACGTTACATCTTTTCCAGATTTCGACTTAAATGGAAATAGCCAGGGAATTTAGAAAAACAATCAATTACAGCTAAAATATATTTATAACCTCTATTTTCTTCGGCGTATGAACACACCTCGATTAAATCTACCATCCATAGGTCATCGATACCCTTCAGAATCACCCCCCTCCTGTGGAAGGACCGTCTAGCCGGTTTATGCAATTCTTCGACTACCTGCTTCTTGATATCCGACATGACCAAGATCAGTCGAAACAATGAATAACAACTCCTCCCCCTCCCCCATCATGCCACTATTTATAATATTATACCCATCATTCGTAGACTTTTCTCAACCTTTATAATTTCTTTTTCTGGTCCATGAGTCTGTAGTAAAAATATCAATTTTTCAACCAGTTGATTAGGGTCCTGGTCTTTATCATAACCTTACCCTTTGATTTTATCCTTCAGTGGGAAAAGCTTAGCGATTACTTTCCTATATTTTTTACTTCCTTTTTGAACATTGACCGATCCTGTGGAACTATAATTCATTCTATGAGCATTAGTTTTTGTTAATATTATTTTATAATTTTTTTTATCGTTTTCATCTACCCTATCCATATCGGGGTCTTCTAAGAACAATAGCTGAGACAGCGCTGGAGTAATTTTGAACAGCGAGCCATCAACATCCAGCCAATCATCCTTAATGGAAATAACCGTGTCACCGAGAGTAAAATTTTCACCGTTATAACAAATTCCGTATACTTGATCCAAATCTTGGGTTTGATTTGTTGTAAATTTGAGTATATATTTATTAGCCTCTTTACCGATTTGGTCTAAGTAGGTAAAAACGGTTTCTATTCCTTGGGGTGTAGTAGCGTGTTCACTTATTTCTTTCCAAAGGTGAAGAACTCTCATAAGTGGAGGATGAAGGGAAAATGTCCAAGACATTAGGTCTATGTCGAGATACGGGAGTTGATAAAGGTGTAGAGGACTCAAATTTGGGACGATCCAGATTGTTAAAGACACCTCTGTAGTAGGTGATAACTTTTGAGGTGATGAAGGTAAATTGGGTGAATGGATAAGAGTTTCTTCTTCTTTTTTAATATTTGGTGGATTAGTAGAGAGGTGTGTTACTACATGTTCTCGAAAACTATCCCCAACGAACGATTGTAAAGGTTTTATCAAAGGTTTGTATTTTTCCTTCAAGTACTCTTCTCTATCCTCCCATTTACGCTTTAAATTTCTACATTTTTCACGGATGATATTACGAATTTCTTCGGTTTCCTTAGCTAGCGCGTAAGATGTTTCCTCGTCTATGTTCGATAAGTGAATGAGGAAAATGAAGCAGTTAGACGATTATATATGTATCGAATCCTTTACGGAATCGACCATTGCTCAAATCACGATCTTTATCAATCACCATAAATCCATATCTAGTTTTCCAACATTCTATACATATTTTTTTAAATTCAGAAAATGTCATATCAGAATTAACATGATATTCATATATTCGTTTAGTGCTGAGATTATCTTGTCTGAATATGATAAGAAAGATGGTATTATCCCGAATTAATAGTTTTGGCACACGTGAGTAGATAGAATATACCAATCCTGGCGCAGGTTCTGGGAGCAAGATGGCGGCGCCCATT